>OX457041.1:27729899-27789899 GCA_949752735.1 Lumbricus terrestris | reverse complement strand
TTGAAAGCGGAGAATGAAAAACTCAAAAAAGCAGCTACTTGTGCGGTATGTAAAAATAAGCAAGTGGAAACACTGCTACTTCCATGCAGACACGTAAATATGTGCGACCCATGTACAGACGAAGCTACAGAATGTCCTCAATGCAAAGAACGCATATTGGGATTTGTCAGAATATATATTGTATAAAAGTTTCTTACAACATTTCAAGAACTCACTTTTCGTTATGGATCCAACTTGGCAACATCCGTTCTCGGCTATAGTTAGTGGACCTTCTGGATGTGGAAAAACACAATTCACGCTACGATTTATAGATCATTTACATTATATGGTCAAACCTCAGATAGAAAAAATTATCTGGTGTTACGGAATATATCAAGAAATTTTCGACAAATATACGCAAATACAATTTCACGAAGGATTACCCGACTTGAATATTTTCGATGGTAAGCAGAAAACGCTTCTGATATTGGACGATCTTATGAGCGAGACTGATGACCGCGTTACCAAATTATTTACAAAGATCAGCCACCACAGGAACGTTTCGATACTGTACCTGACGCAGAATCTATTCTACAGCAGCAAACATACGAGAACCATCAGTTTGAACGCACATTACTTTGTTCTTTTCAAAAACGTGAGAGATTCGACGCAGATAGCAAACCTGGCAAGGCAGATGTTCCCCGGCAAGTCGAATTTCATGATAGAGGCGTTCGGAGATGCGACAATGGCACCTTTCGGATATCTGTTGGTTGATCTCAAGCCGGAGACGGATGAACGTTGCAGATTAAGAACGAACATTTTCCCTGGCGAGACGCATTTTGTATACGTAAGAAAGTGAATATAAGGTCGTGTAATCGCACGAAAGTTCATTCGTTGAAAATGACGGCTCCACTGAAGGAGAAATTTGAGAAACTGAGATTGCTTAAAGAGTCGTCACCCAAAGTGAGGAAACATATTTTGAAAGATTGCAACACCTCTCTACTTTACTGTCTCTGTGAGTGTGCGCTCAACGTTTTAAAAGGAGTTGTTCCTTTGGAAAAAGCTCAGAAGAAGAGACTTGGTCGTTTCAAACACAAGTTAAGAAAATTGGCTTCCAAGAAAACTCGTGTAAAGATTAAGAAACGTATAGTACAGACTGGTGGTTTCATAGGTGCATTACTTACGCCTGTGCTTTCCTTTCTGGGTACCTTGCTAAGTAATAAACTGTAGCATGGAACATACGAAGAAGATGGTCTTGGTTGAACCTAGACAGATTGAAAAATGGAAGGAAACCATGTTGGACAAGACTTTGTCCAAATTGGATACGCAGATGTACGACATTCTGCATCGTGATATTGCCGATGACGATAAAGCCAAACTCTATTCCAACAGTCTGAGTCGCTATTTGAACATTGATAAACCTACTATACTTACCAAATTCGAAAAGAAAGAAGATGAAGTGACAGATGCTGAGAAGGCGCAGCCGGTCAAAACCAATAGTATAGAAGCTCAAGTCTTGGAAACCGTGCCAAAGAAATGGAAAACGCAGGCTGCTAGACTTTTAACTCACATGAAGAGCAACCCGGACGTATCGTGGTCTACTAAAGGCGAACTTGTGCTGAAGAACGCGACGGTTCCGAAGACGCACGTGGTGGACTTGGTAAACGACCTGCTGAGAAAACGTACAACAGCTTCACCGCCTACCGGATGGATGCAACTGGCCGACGCCTTGAAAGATTCCAATATTCCTCGCGAGTTGATCGGCAATCAAGATCGCTGGAAATATATTAACGGTTCGATCGATGAAAGCCAGTCATTTGCATCGAAAAGTATACACGGAGAACAACATCAACAACATCATCTGGATGCGAGTTGGTTACCATACTGATGGAGTCTTACTTCGATCCTAAACAACCGGCTAGCTTCGGCGGCGTATCTTCCTTTCAAAGACATATTAACGATAAATTTAAAACTAAGGATGTTAAACACTGGCTTTCGAAACAGGACGCTTACACGCTGCATAAACCTGTCAGATTGAACTTTAGGCGTAGACAGACTTTTACAGTAGGAATTGACGACCTATGGCAAGCTGACTTGGCCGATCTTTCTGCATTGTCGAAACATAATGATAAAAATAAATATATTTTAACGTGTATAGACGTCTTTTCTAAATATGCTTGGGCAGTTCCGCTCAAGTCAAAGTCTGGAGCGGATTTGACTGCCGCCTTTTCGTCCATTTTGGTAGATAGACAGCCCGCTCATTTACAGACCGACAAGGGAACAGAGTTCCTTAATAGAAGCTTTCAATCCATGCTGCGTAAGAATTCCATTCGCTTTTACACATCTGAAAATAGCGACATAAAGGCTTCTGTAGTAGAAAGATTCAATCGCACGCTTAAAACGAAAATGTGGAAGTACTTTACGTACAAGAATACGTATCGATATGTTGATGTTTTGCAAGATCTTATGAATTCGTACAACAATACATATCATAGAAGTATAGGTATGATACCTAGTCAAGTGACAAAGGAAGACGAAAATAACATTAGAAGCCGTTTGTACGGTCAAAAGAAAAGTCCAGCAAAGTGGAAATATGCAGTAGGTGATAAAGTGAGAATTGCAAAGGCTAGAATCGCATTCAAAAAGGGCTACCTTCCCTCTTGGTCCGAAGAGATTTTTAAGATCATAGCTCGCATACCTTCCGATCCAGTAACTTACGAATTAGCTGATTTAAAAGACGAGACGCTAAAGGGTAAATTCTACGAAGTCGAATTGCAAAGAATTTTGAAAGATGATGACGTGTACGGTATCGAAAAGATCTTTAAAACGCGTAAGCGCCGTGGAAAGACTGAATATTATGTCAAGTGGAAAGGTTACGACGACAAATTTAACTCTTGGACACAGGATATATTCGATGTCTAGCACTGACAATTCGCATTCTGTAATAGGCTACATGCGAGTATGGCTCACTTTTATCTAGCGCTACCAAGCAACAGCTCCATGCAGTATTATCCAAGCAATACTGCGGCACACTTTACAACAAAATTGGAAAACGGCATTTCGTTATCGGGCGATTGGGAAGTTGGCTTGATTGAAATACATTATCCGCACACGTGGAACAATATAACATCCGACGATTGTGAATTTATTTATTGGCAAGAATCGAAAAAGTATTCTGACGGTTTGCATTGGCCAGGCGATCAAAAGACAATACAATTACCTACTGGGTATTACGAAAATATGCATGATATTGTATATGCTGTAAATACGAATATACAGGAGTTTGCGGTCGAACATAAACTTGATAAATATTCACATTTTAAATATGACACAATAACGAAAACACTCAAAGGTGAAATAAATCTAGGAGCGGGAGTAAGATTCTCCACAGCATTATGCTTTATTTTGGGCATAGACGAAAGACAGAATCCTATTTATAACCTCAATTTTGGTAAATATGACGCTGAAGAGAATGAAGAATATTATAAAGAGCATTACGAAGAGTTTAATAAAGTATGGGATGAGGTACCCGATGTGGAATGGGAATCTGAGTATATTGGAGATATAAATCCAGCATTCTCAAGCATACACGTTTATTGCAACATTCTGTCACATGTACCTGTTGGCGATACGACAGCCCCATTACTTCGAATAGTTCACATTGAAGGCAAAAATGGCGACAATGTGCATATCATGTACGAGAATGCAGTCTACGTACCCCTTCAGCAGAAAAGCTTCGATTCGATAGAAATAGATATTAGGGGCGACACTGGGAACGCAATACCATTCGAGTATGGGAAGTCGTTCGTATTACTTCATTTCAGACAGTGCAAGAAACCGCATCTCATTCAATAAAATATGGCTCAATTTTACCTTACGCTCCCCAGCAATAGTTCCATGCTGTTTTATCCAAACAATACCATAACACATTTTACCACGAGATTGGAAAATCCAATATCCCTAACCGGTGACTGGGAAGTCGGGCTAGTTGAATTACAGTACCCTCATAGTTGGAGCAATTTAGAAAGAAATGAAGGTAGAATCTCGTATATGCACGTCAAGTTTTCTGAAACGGGTGACATACTACCAGGATCGCTGCATAGAACTACACGACTGCCAACCGGATACTATGAAACACCACAAGAACTTATCGATTCCATAAACAAATTTATAAGTCTTGTTGTGGATGAAATGGAATTGACTACATTCCCAAAGTTCAAATACGATCCTATATCGAAGCGACTCAAGGGTGATATAAACAAAGGTGCAAATATTCAGTTTTCACCAACCATATGTTCAATGCTGGGCGTTGATGCACGTCAAAATCCAATTCTCAATTACGATGATGAGGATGACTACATTGTTGATTTCGTGGGCGACAATGCTTGCGATGTAAATCGTGGGTTTTGCTCTCTGTACGTATATTGCAATGTGTTGGAACAAGTCCCTGTGGGAGATACGAAGGCACCACTGCTCAGAATTGTAAACGTGTCTGGGAAAAGTGGCGATAGCGTGCGTGCTACTTACGAAAAGCCCGTTTACATTCCGTTGCAACAGAAGACTTTCGACTCCATCGAGGTGGATATAAGGGGCGACACTGGAAGTCCTATCCCATTCGAATACGGGAAGGCAATTGTGACACTACACTTTAGACATCGTAAGATACCTTATCTTTTGCAATGAAAAAACAATTTTGCTGCGATGCAAGTCGTTTGGCATACGAGGACTACTATGTACAACAGAGTGGCAATGGCATGCCAGTTTTTCAAGGTGCGCGCATGCAACGTGGGCATGGCGTGGGCAGCTTTCTTGGCGGTCTGTTTAGAAGTGCCTGGCCGCTTATTCAGACTGGCGCTAAGGCAATTGGCAAACAGGTTTTGAGAACCGGTTTGCAGATTGCCAACGACGTCGCGGACGGCGGTCAGTTGATAGACTCGGCCAAACGTCGCGTTCCAGAAGGTATAAAAGCGTTTACATCTTCCAAAGATGACAATGTGCAAAGCGGCGGCGGCAGGAAGAGACGTAAAAGATCGTTGAAAAGAATTAACAAGAGAACCAAGGAAGATATTTTCGGCAAAGTTTGAAAAATGGCGTTCGTTCATCCACAATCTTGCGAATGTACAAAGAGCGAATTGGATCTGTTTACCGTACCTCCCACACAGACCAGTATCGAAACCGGGTCGTACGTAGAGTATAATCCAATAGCCACCATTTCGCAAGGTACGCCGATCGAATTTAGCATTACAGGGGCCGGCCAAGATTATTTGGACTTGTCGAATACACAGCTATACGTCAGGGCAGCAATAATAAGAGCGAATAACGATCCGACTGATGCTGGCGACCATGTTGGACCTATCAACCTATTCCTACACAGCCTGTTTTCGGAAGTCGACATCACTTTAAATGACACGCTCGTTACTTCTTCTAACAACACGTATGCGTATCGTAGCTATATGGAGACCATACTTAGTTACGGTGATGCAGCCAAAGCTTCGCAACTTACCTCTGCTCTCTTTTACAAGGATACAGCCACACACTTGGAAGACGCCAATCCGCACGACGACAATATAGCGAATGTTGGTTTTAAGAAACGCAGTGCGTTGACCGACGAAGGACGCGTCGTTGATATGATAGGAGGTATTCACAGCGACCTATTCTTCCAAGAAAGATTTCTCCCAAACGATATTAATATAAAAATCCGACTCGTAAGAAACAAGGATCCATTCTGCTTGATGTCAGCGACGCAGGGTGCCGCATATAAAGTAAAAATCTTGGAATGCAAGTTGTACGTTAGAAAAGTAAAACTAAGTCCGTCGGTGTTTCTAGCGCATGCCAAAGCGCTTGAGGTTGGCAATTTGAAGTTTCCCATTCGAAGAGCCATTTGCAAGACTTTCACGGTTCCGGCAGGAAACTTGGATGCGTCACAGGAGAGTCTCTTCTCCGGTCAGATTCCTACACGTATCGTTATCGGTTGCGTGGACAACGACGCGTTTAACGGAGTCTATACGAAGAATCCATTCAACTTCAAACATATGAATCTGACCCAACTAAAAGTATACTTGGACGGTCAACAGCAAACGATCAAACCTTTGGAAACGAATTTCGCAAACAATCAGTTTGTGAATGCTTACGCTTCGCTGTTTACTGGTACCGGTAAGTGGATGCGCGACGAAGGAAATCAAATAGCGAGAGAGGACTTTGCCGGTGGATACGCTCTTTACGCATTCGATTTAACTCCAGACCTCGCAGAAGGTGGTCACTTTAACCTCATCAAACCGGGAAATATTCGTGTTGATATGAAGTTCGGGCAGGCTTTGGCTAGAACCATAAACGTCATCGCATTCGCAGAATTTGAAAATATTCTGGAAATCGATCGCTCCAGAAACGTGATTTTCGACTATACCAACTGAAATGGACGGTGACACGATATATTCGATACTACGTGCAGATGCAAAGTGTGATCCCATGTTTCTGGGCGTGTTTCCATGCGACCGCTTACCTTCAACGATAAACAGAAATCGGCCATCCATTCTCGTGTGTAATACAGATACGTACGGCAACCCAGGAAAACATTGGATCGTTATTTACATAGAGAATTCTGACTATGGGGAATACTTTGACTCGCTGGGTGCGCCACCCGAAGCTCCGTTCAGAACATTTCTACATAGACATTGTGCACGCTGGATTTTTACTGATCGGCAATTGCAAAGCTTAGTTAGCAAATTTTGTGGACATTACTGTATTTTGTATTCGTTGCATAGAGCTAGAGGTAGAAATATCAATGCTGTAGCGAACATGTTAACTTTTGATACTGGATTGAACGATTATTTAGTTTATAATTTCGTTTCCAAAGCATAAGAATAAAGTTTCTGGAACTTGAAAAGTGTTGTAGTTATTTGTATGCGCGAATCTGAATGCTAGAGATCGAAAACATACCAAAGTTCTGCTATGATCATTTAATAATGCACACACAACAGATGGTGTCAACGTTGTAACAAACTTCATCCTTGTAAGCATTAAAAGATAAAATTTATAAAATCTTGGTTTTTTTTCTGAGTGGAAAATTATAGATGTAAAATTTTGGGTTTTCTAGGTTTTTTTTTTTTTCTAGGTGGAAAATCTGGTTTTTTTTTTTTCTAGGTGGAAAATCTGGGTTTTTTTTTTCTAGGTGGAAAATCTTGGGTTTTTCTGGGTTTTTTTTTTTTTTTTTTTCTTTTCTAGGTGGAAAACCTGACTTTTTCTAGGTGGAAAATCTGGCTTTTTTCTAACTTTTTAATTCGCTGCTTCTAGCATATTTCTTTTTCTCGAAGATGGCCCGCGGCACAGATTCTTATCACAGCAAATAAAGTTATTCATAGACCTTTCTTCATTAACGTATCGCGTCGGTCGAGTGACCATGCTGAATAATACAATGGTTTCTTCCACCATAAGAAACACTGATAATGCCAGGCACAAATCTACATTAGGAGAGGGCATCGCTTTTCGCTTTTTGTAGAATGAACTGGAAAGAAAAAGTATAGTTTAAAATGCATGCACGTTGCAATTTAAAATATATGTATGTACATCGGTTTGACACTTAATTATGACATACACATGTGGAGCAAATGTCCAGAGGGCTTAAAGAGGACCGGTGGTCTTTGTATAAGACGCGCGTGATCGGTCCATTGTTAACACAATAGGTGTATGCAAAGTCGGTCAGAAGCGCCGGAGGGCACAGAGGTCGGCTTTGTCAGACTCGTGTTCCGTCACGCTGCGTGATTTCTGGTGTCGCTGTCCCGATGCTCTGTACAAACTCAGATATTCGCCGAGTATGCGCTCGCGCCCTTACTCTAAATTTCTATATGTTCCAAATTTTACCCTTATATCTCCAAAACGCTTATTAGTTGCGCCTTGCGTAGAAAGATGTGTCTGTCGCACTGCCAGTCTAGTTCCTATATAATCGAGGAGGGATCCGTAAATGTTTCCTCTTTTTAAGATGCAGCGCTGAATAAATTTTAAGAAACACCTCTGCTGATTGTATTGATTTATTGCTTATGACAAGTGTGAATAAAATATTATGCAGTACATATAGAATGAACTATGAGAGTGAAGCTGGTCAATTCTTAGTTCTGTTTAAAATTAATGCGAGATGTGGACGGTTGGTTTGATAGCGCTCTCACACGCATAATGAGAGTCGCATACACAAAGGCATGCGCTGTAAAGAGTATTAAGCCACTACAATGAATTCTTCTAGAAAATTCTACCCTTAGGGCAATCCAGTATTGTTAAGGACTGGTCTTTGTATAATGCATGCGTGATCGGTCCATTGTTAACACAATGACCGTATACAGCGCCCGTCAGACGGCGGAGGGTACAGAGGTCGGCTTTGTCAGACTCGTGTTCCGTCACACTGCGTGATTTCTGGTGTCGCTGTCCCGATGCTCTGTACAAACTCAGATATTCGCCGAGTATGCGCTCGCGCCCTTACTCTAAATTTCTATATGTTCCAAATTTTACCCTTATATCACCAAAACGCTTATTAGTTGCGCCTTGCGTACAAAGATGGGTCTGTCGCACTGCCAGTCTAGTTCCTATATAATCGAGGAGGGATCCGTAAATGTTTCCTCTTTTTAAGATGCAGCGCTGAATAAATTTTAAGAAACAACGCTGCTGTTTGTATTGATTTATTGCTTATGACAAGTGTGAATAAAAGATTATGTAGCGCATATAGAATGAACTATGTGAGTGAAGCTGGTCAATTCTTAGTTCTTTTTAAAATTAATGCGAGACGAGGACGGTTGGTTTGATAGCGCTCTCACACGCATAATGAGAGTCACATACACAAAGGACAATAGTCAATATGCAAATAGGCAAAGCGTGATAGTATCTAGGTATGCACACAGACAGGCACAAACATATCCAAAGACAGTCAGGCATACAGACAGACATACAAACAGTTACTGGAATCTTGGAGAAAGTTCTCGTAGATGACGTCACAACATGAATATTAATTAGGTATGCCATTAAAGACTGCTTAGTGTGTTAGGCATATACACACGTATATACCCAAACATGCACACAGACAGGCAGACGGACAAAGAGAAGGACAAACAGCAATGGAGTTTCTGGAATAGTCCAGAAAGTTCTAGCAAATGACGTCACAGCATGAATATTAATTAGGGGCGGAGCTTGCCATTGTCTGTCCTCCGCATACTAATGAGGCCACCCAATGGGACTGTCTGTATGAGGCCAGCCACGTGACGTCACTGGCCTCATACAGACAGTCTCACAACTACTGTCGTTGCCTTGAAGCCGGAAGGTTCGAGGTTCGAATCCACCTCAAGTCGCTGCGTAGGGACCTTGGGCAAGTCCTTCACTCGCAATTGCTCAGCGCTTCGGCGTGAAATTCCGATGCAGTGTCAGCGCTGTAGTCGGGAGCGCCTATGAGTAGCGGTTGAGGGCTGGAAGAGGCGCTATAACAAGTGCGCATACAAACAAGCAAACAATTAATCGTCTCAAGTAAGCGACAGCATAGCCTAAGATGCAATGGCCTCAAACTTCTCAATACACATATTACACTGGTCAACATAGAAATCGTTACTGACTGGAAAAGGCCCTAATGTGTAGCATCTTGGTGTGCTGAACACGAATATAACCATAACAAGTTTTTATTGGCTCTCGTTTTGAAAATATTTCATATAGTTCATTTCTTATGTTTCACCATGTAAAGTTATGCAGTAGAACTGCGACAATATCGTAAATAAGTCAAGAAGGCATATCATGCTTACTTCGGATGCAAGGTTGGTGACCAAGACAAGCCATGGGCCCCGCATATATGCTGTACTACATGTACAACACAGCTCTCACAGTGGCTGAATGGCAAAAGACCATCAATGCCGTTTGCAGTTCCCATGGTGTGAAGAGAGCAAAGCAACCACTTAGATGACTGTTACTTCTACTTGGTTCCTCCTCTTTCCGGTGGAATAACGAAGCAAAAAGAAGTCGGCAATAGTCTACCCAAACATTCCGTCTGCATTGAGACCAGTTCCACATGGTGATGGAATTCCTATTCCAGAACCTCCAGCAGAATATATTTTCGTTGATTCATCTGATGAGGACAAGGGTGAGCCGACATGTTCTTCTCCTTGTCCGTCAGCGTGCAGTGATCCCGATTTTCACTGTGGTGCATCATCAACCCCACACAGAATAACACAGGAAGAACTAAATGACCTTGTTCGTGATTTGGACTTATCCAAAAACAAGGCAGAGTTGCTAGGATCAAAACTCCAACAATGGAATCTTCTAGAAGAAGATGTCACAATCACTTCATATAGAAAGTGCCATCAGCAGTTGGAACCTTTCTTCATGAAGGAAGGTAATCTGGTATTCTGTTCCAATATTGACAACCTCATGAATGCCTTACAGATCACTCATGACCCACAAGAATGGAGACTCTTTGTAGACTCTTCGACACTGAGTCTTAAGGCTGTGCTTTTGCACAATGGAAACCGTCTTCCATCTATTCCATTAGCGCATGCTGTCCACATGAAAGAAACATACGATAACCTAAAACAGCTACTGCATTACATTGACTATAACAGGTACAAATGGCACCTGTGCGGTGATTTGAAGGTAGTTGCCATTTTAATGGGACTGCAGCAAGGATATACAAAATATATGTGTTTCTTGTGTGAGTGGGATAGTCGTGCAAGAGAGTTCCACTGCGTGCGGAAGGAATGGACTCCCAGACAAAACATGGCAGTTGGACAGAAGAATATCCGGCACCCAGCTCTGGTCGAGGCTCACAAAATCCTATAGTACCACCCCTTCACATCAAACTAGGTTTGGTGAAGAACTTGGTGAAAGCCATGGACTGCACTTCGCCAGCTTTCCGATACCTGCATGAAAAATTTCCTCGACTCAGCGAAGCAAAGATTAAAGAGGGAGTTTTCGTGGGTCCTCAGATTAGAGAACTTTTCAAAGATCACCGCTTCAACAACTTGCTGGAGGTGATGCGAAACAAGCATGGAATGCTTTTCGTCTAGTGTCCACAGACTTTCTAGGGAATGTTAGGGCAGAAAACTACAAGGAATTAGTAGAAGACATGATCAAGCAGTACCAGAAATTTCGCTGCAATATGTCGCTGAAGATGCATTTCCTTCGCTCCCATCTGGATTTCTTCCCTGACAACTGTGGTATGGTTAGTGACGAACATGGCGAACGCTTTTATCAAGATATCGCAACAATGGAGCAAAGGTACCAGGGAAAATGGTCCACTACAATGTTGGCTGACTACTGCTGGACACTCCGCAGAGATGCTCCCCGACAGCTGTACAAGAGACAGGCAAAAAACTAAGAACTAGTCTATGACCTGGTTTTTACAAATATTAACCGTAAGTGTATCACTATTGGAATGCATTGCGCGATATAAAATTACTTCATTTGAGATTACAAAAAAACTTGAGCCAATTAAGCAATTTCACTGTCATATTCGTGTTCAGCACATAAAAATTGATAAGAACTGACTAATTTCATTTCAGTAACATGACTTTTGTAAAAATTTGTTGTCCAGTGAATTATATGCCCCGTGTATAAGGAATACATGATAGCCAAGTTCTTATAAAATTCCGATCTTAACGTCTTTTTTCCATCCTCCTTGGTAAATATGCTTCCTAATCGAATGAAAATGAATATTTTAACTATTTTCTAACTTCACAAACTGTTTTTACAGCTGAAAAATCATTTAGAACTGACATTATGTGCGCTAAGAAAGACAGAACTGTAACTTATGCGTTCCACACCTGAACCCACCTGCAGTGATACGCAGTCGTTCGATCCAATTTCAATCCCACTTCCACGCAACGTTTACTTAATCGCATCTGGTCGAAACCGCGACGAGTTCTCCTTCCGAGCAGCGACACCTAACGGAATCGCCGATCGCCGGAAGAGTCCGTTGCCCCCTGGCGTCGATTTCGGGATCACTGTATAGAACGCGTGATCGTCTGCGCTGTGTGTTGCAGTGGCGCGTAACTTGGATTTACGGTTTGGATTGGAAAAGGAGGTGTTGTTCTAGTGGAGCAATATGCTCAACCAATCGTGGCATAGATTTGTAGAAGACGTTATCGTTAACCATAGCCTATTTAAAAAGTCGACTGTGCGCATGCCAGCGGCGCCCGCAGGCGTACGCACATACGCAAGTGCGTACAGCGCAGAAAGGCTAAAAAATTTATGGCGGATGACTAAAAAAAGGTCATCAGATTTTTGATGGATGGAAAAAGGTATGGTTTTGGAAAATTCGTGGCTGATGACTAAAAAAGGTCATCAGTTTTTTCGGCGGATGGAAAAGGTATGTTTTTGGGAAATTCGAGTCTGATGACTAAAAAAAAGGTCATCAGTTTTTCCGGCGGATGGAAAAGGTATGTTTTTGGGAAATTCGAGTCTGATGACTAAAAAAGTCATCAGTTTTTCCGGCGGATGGAAAAGGTATGTTTTTGTGAAATTCGAGTCTGATGACTAAAAAAGGTCATCAGTTTTTCGGTGGATGGAAAAAGGTATGTTTTTGGGGAAATTCGAGGCTGATGACTAAAAAAAAGGTCATCAGTTTTTTCGGCGACCCTGACCCTGACGAAAATTTTTTCTTGTTGTGCGTACAAGAGAAAAATCATGGGGGCGCCGCTGGCGCATGCCACCCCCTTTTTATGCATCCTTCCAGTGACATAGCGTATAGTCCAAATACGCGCGTATACGGATAAGACCCTATTTGGGGAATGGGAAGGGAAACGGTGACTGAGCTGCAAACATGTTGGCCTTCTACTTCCACGTTATCATCCCGTTAAAGTGAAATCGAAATTGTGGAGCGCTTTGGTGTAGTGGGTATGTTCGTTACCTTGCAACAGTAGGGTCGCAGGTTCGAATACGAATCCACAGCCCCACGCAAGTCCTTCACACACAATTGGTCAGCGCTTCGGCGTGAAACTCCGATTCAGTGTCCACGCTCTAGTTGGGAGCAACTCTGAGTAGAAATTTTTAGAGGCGTAATAGCAAGTGCACATACAAACCAGCAAACTTGTAACTCGGTTTTGCCATGAACGCTTCCGTGGAAAACGGTCCACGTCAAATACTGTTCACGTGTTCACGTGTTCTCGACCGCAGGTTTTCTGTGCATGGAAATCCGTTCCCGGTTGAGTGATAAGACTCGATCTGGTCAAAATGTGTTTGCTGTGCACATTTTAACCAGAAGTCAAACAAAGCGCTGGCACTGACCCGTGACAGGGCCTATAGCAGCGATTATACGCAGTGGCGTAGCCAGTTATTTTTTCATGGGGGGGGGGCAGTGGGGTGGCAGCTTAAAATGATGGGGTGGCTACCGTTGGCAATTAAAGCGTGCATCGGCATCGGTATATTGCCATAGACTATGTATTTTTAGATTTTGGATGTATTACAGTATTGGACATAATACGCATGCAAGCCTCACTAGCTTGTCTGTCCCACAGTGCACTATAGTGGCCTGTCCCACTTTCCCATCACCCACCCTATAAGAAGTTGTACACGAAGTTGCATAAAAAATAAAATAAGTCAGAAATTATATAACATTCTTTAATTCTTTATCACTCGTAAAAGTAAAAAGTAAAACAAACACAGGGATTGGGGGGGGCAGCTGGGGGGGCAGCCCTCTCATTTGGGGGGGGGGGGCGGCTGCCCCCTTGCCCCCCGTAGTTACGCCACTGATTATACGATTTAAAGTGGCATTGACAATTCGTCATACTGTAGTATCGGTGACCTAAGTGTCGTTTATGGCCAGGTAAGGCGTCGTGAATGTCGGTTGGGAACAGGAAAGGGGTCATGAGGTTCAGTTAGGGTTAAGATTAGGGCTAGTGTCGTCAGTAGATAGGCTACTGTCCAAAGATAGCCTACTGTTTAATGTATACATGTAAGCCGGTTTCCGATACTACATTGCTTTCTTTTTTTGTGAAAATTCTTCACTGTTATCTATTTGGACACTTTGAACGTTGTAGCTACATAATATGACGACGTTGCTCTTATCGTAAGACACCTATTATGGTGCAGTAATACTTATCACGTATATAGGCTCACTACTGTTGTAAACTGTTGTCGGCTACTGCTGTAAACTGTTGTACTCATAGATTGAATACTCAATCTATGGTTGTACTGTTGTAAACCCTTCTAAACCGGATGCCTGAGTTTTTAACTGACGCCAACACCAGAAATGGAGGGAGGTGTGGGGGAGGAAAATTTTACGTGTGGCGTACCGGTGGAGGTCGGAGTGGGGTGGGGTGGAAAAAAGGTGGGCGGGCAGTAGGAGTGCAGATGTGGTCAAGTGGGTGTAGGGAAGTAGGAGATTAACCGGGAGCGGGGCAAATCCTAAATTTCCCGGGCAACGTCGGGTACCCCAGCTAGTGTAATATATGTATACACGCAGAGAACATTATAAATCAGGAAGCATACTTCAGTGTCCCATGGCGGGGATTTGAACACCAACGTCTTTATGACCATTCCAACATGCTATCCCATTATACTACATGCAATCTTATACATTGCTATACATTGTAGAATATGAATATATAGCACTCAGCCGCTCCAAGGTTAAAGAAGAGTTCAGCTCATCCTTATGATCTATTGCCAAGTCTTACATATACAAGTAAGTAAGTAAGTTACTGGCGTCGCTAAGTGGATCCATATTTTGTTGTAGCCTACATATATAGGCCTACAGTAAGCATCATTATTTGCCTAGGCCCTATAGATAGGATAAGGTCTGCTATGTGGGAGGTAGCCTAATCATGCCACCTACATGTACTTTTACACTAGACGAGCGCTTTTAAATGGTACCCGAACCTCAAGTGGTACGTCTGGCGTCGCTAAGTGGTAGGCCTATGCCAAAAAAATCAAAAGAGGAATTTAAATGTTCTCTGTGTCTATGTTCATCTTTCTGTGATTGGCTAATGGGCAATGGCATGCATCCGACATCCATCTATAAATGTTTTAAGCTAAATACGATCACATTGACACTCTCCTTTTTGTTGTTACCGGACTATATATCGTATACGACTTCCTTCGGACTACTCTCTTGGACAACCCTTCTGACTAGACACAGCGCTCATGAATAAGCTGGTGCCCTGTGCTTGGCTTTAAATTGAGTGGCACTTTAGAAATGTGAAGATGACGATTACGATCAACCACCTATACGATATTATGATTAGGTTTTGTCCTATAGGCCTACATTCTTAAAAATCGGTCTATAGACCTATTCATTGTTAAATTTGTATACCAACTAATCTAATTCTACCCCCGACCTTGCAAGAGACCTATGATGCTCCTGCTAACAATTAACTGCAAGGGACCCAATCACGTGCTCCACTATTGTGTCTGATCCGACCTTTGCTGGTGGTTGCCTATACGCCAACTGTTGACTTTTTGCGGGGTGTGCAATAAAAAAACATAGGCCTAGTTTGAGAACAGCTGCTCTATAATAATAGTCTAGACTCCTATTTTGTAACACACGATGTGTCAGCAGTCAATGCGATATAGGTTGCCGGATGAACGAGAATGCAGCTGCGCTTGGACTTTAGTCGTGCCTTTTAGGACTATTCCTTTTATAAACATGTGAAAGTATGTGTAGGTCTGTTTAACTTTCTTTGAGAAATTCACATTGGCATTCAACAAGTCCTTGGTTTGTCACTACAGTAGGTGATCAAATGCATCAGACTATACTTTACGTAGGCCTAACTAAAAGGCATGTCGGATTACCTAAGAATAGGTATATATATATATATATATATATATGTATTAGCAAGTGGGTGAGTCGACAAGTTTAATGAACTTAATCAGCTGATAAGCATGGTACAGGCCTATATGGCCTACCTATAACCGACCGAGTTGTTAATTCAGTCGCTAACTATCTCTGGACAACATTTAACACAACATATCGCACGCGAACAAGCTGATCTCTATAGCGCTACACCTTAGTGACGCGCTTTAAAAGGCTAGTGTTTAAGATTAGGATTTTTTACTTTTGGTCTAGCAGCTAGGCCTAGTAAAGCGCCTATTCTGTCGTATTCGATTGGATATTGGACAAAGAAGTGAAAAAATGCCAAGGCAGAACAAGCAAGAGCAGCTATACGTTGTACAAAAAAGTACAATGTCACACACATGTAGGCCTACAACGATACTGCAAAAGTCATCTACTTTAGCCTACTCGAGTAGTAATAGGCCTAATTGATCAATATATATATATGTTTATAAATACATATATATAAAGACTATTATGATGCCAAAGATGACTAGCGCTTCTCAACACAAATTTCAAACGGACTCGGTCTCAATATGTCGCCAAACACTTCGCCATCCGTCAACTTCTGACCATCTGCTTTCACTACGCGACATCGTTGCAGAAGATTCGCGAAGAAGAGAAAGACTTGAAGACGTCCCAACATTTCGCCAACGCATCGCCGTCTACCGACGCCAAACGGATAGAATCGGTTGACCATCGAGTCGTCGACACGCAAGCCAGTCTCAGTAGCGACGACGAAACGTTCGGGGTGGAATTCGTCAGCCTCGTTCCAGACATCCTTATCACGACCGACGGACCAGAGGTTGACGAAGACGAGGCAATGCTTCGGAATTGTGTAGCCGTTCAGACGAACTTCCTCGGTCGACGAATGTGGTAGACCGAACGGAACGATCGTCCGCAGTCGCATCACTTCCAAGATGGTGGCCTCCGTGTATGGCAGATGCGGTCGATCCGCGTAGGAGACCGTCTGATTGGGACCAAGTGCCTGGTCGATTTCCGTTTGGATCTTGTTCTGTGCGGAAGGGTACTTAGCCATGTAGTAGATCAGCCAGAGTATCGTTGTCGATGACGTCTCGGATCCAGCAGACAGCATCTCGATAGGAGTGTTCAGTAGATGCTCCTCAGTCAAAACTGAATCTTTGTCCAATTGACTCGACGCACGGATCAAGGTATCGACGACATCGTCACAGTCGAAGCTGCTGCGCTGCTGTCGCTCGTGATGCATCCTCACCTGCTCGTCGTTCAGTCTCTGGAACGTTTCCATTCGCTTCACGTATTCGTCGTGCTTCCTCCGGATTCTCGACGGACACAGCATCCACGGAACGAGGTCGACGGGATTTCCAAACGCCAACAGTTCCGTTCCAGGATTCGACTGCAGAAGGAGACTCTCGAACGCGCGGTCTTCCGCTAAAGACGCCTCGCGACCATAGCACATGGAATAGAGTCCACCGGCCACGGCCAGGGTCAGGTCCCTCGACGGATCAAACCGCCTTCCGTGTCGATCCCCCGCGAGCCAGAGGTTCGTGAGTTGGGTCACTTGGCGTAGAACGATCTCTTCGGCGAATCCTGAACTGACGAGCTGCTTGACCGTCTTGAGAGCAATTCGACGGTGTAGTTTGAGAGCGCTGGTGTACGGCTGGAATGAAATGCTCTTTCCTGCGGCGTAGTGCGAATAGCTGCGGTACTGAGGTCGACTGGCCAACGCCTGACCGTGACGAACGAAGGCCTCCTTGACCGCTGCTTGACCACTGATGACAACGGCAGGCCAAGATCCGAATCTAATACTGACCAGATCGCCATGACTTGCTCGCGACTGTGTTAAGGTTATGTGGACGTTGCGATCGAGACTCGGAAGGTTACCAACGATCGGGTAGCCGCGCCC
The DNA here is from genome assembly GCA_949752735.1 of Lumbricus terrestris. Lineage (NCBI taxonomy): Eukaryota > Metazoa > Annelida > Clitellata > Crassiclitellata > Lumbricidae > Lumbricus > Lumbricus terrestris. The sequence continues at coordinate 27,772,251 of OX457041.1, read as the reverse complement.
AAAAGGTCGCGGAGGTAGGGGTGGATTTGTAGTGGCTATTCGTCCCATCGCCTTTCGTTTTGCCAGCGCCCCCACGGCCCCCAGAATCACAGCAAACGCCAAAAGACCCCTTGTAGTATCTCCTTCCATCCAAATGAAAAGACTTTCGAACAACGACAGCCACTGCATATCTCAAGATTCGTCAAGATTCATGATACGCTTGAAATCGAAATAAATAAAATCAAGTCAACGTCTGTGCACACAACAATATAGTACACACTAAGTCTTGTAAACCGGGATTGCTTCGAATTCAGCGTGAGCCAAAACCAATAGGACAACGATCTGTTTATAAAAATATGTAAACATAGCCAATGTATGGGGCCTATCCTCGTCTTTCTCCTAAGAGCCTGAGGGCTGGTGGCACGTGCTGTTACTCACGGATGTCGGCCGAGTGCGTATATATATATATATAATATTATATATAATATTAGGCTATATATATATATATATATATATATATATACAGGGAAGCACGTATACGCTGTTAGTTGCGGTGTTGCCCAGGTTGTAGTTGCCTGCGATTGTCGGTCCGATTGTGACAGTGGTCATGCATTCGCCTACGCCCATAGCTGTAGGTCAACTTCTCTTCATCGTGTACGACGGTGACCAACTGTTCAACAGAAATCCCTATCATGGCTCATCTTTGGCCTACATGGGGGTCCTTTCCTTCGCTATAGGGCATATAGGCATATACATGCGGGCCCTTTCCTTAGTTATATATCCTACACCGAGGCCTCTATCTGCATGGATCGATGGACTGAGAGTTGGATATGGGCTGAATGACATGGTTAGTAAATTTATGTAGCGCCTCTCAATAAAGACTCAATTATAATAAAGCACAAATAAAGCATAATTATTGTAGGCCGAAGCAAAGTCAAGCCGTTAAGAGACAAGACAAGTATTAGTCCTCGAAGATCCCTTATAGTTGAAGAGTCCACAGGTGAGGAAGAGCAGAAGTTAGGACTTAGGAGATTTAAATCCTATCCTGATTCTTCCTCTGTTCCTCACCTCCTCCCTCGCCATTTCAACTCTAAACATCACCCACCTTAATTAGCCGTCCGTCTTTCTGATTGTCTGGCTTGACCCTCTGCATGTTTATCGATTTTGTTTTGATTAAGCGCCTGTCAATAATTATAAGCTGGTATCCATGACTTCGCTTTTGTATGCGCTGTAGAAATCTCGAGATTGCGATTAGCCTATTAGGTTGCGGTATGTGAAACCAGTCAGTGTCGGCGCTAAGGGGATTAAGCTCCCCCCTATAAAAAAGCTAAGCCCCCCTCTAAAAAAGGCCATCCGGGTTTTTAAAGAAAAAAAGCAACTGAAATATTTTGAAATATTTCCTTTTTCGACCGGATGACTAATAAAAGGTCGTCAGAAATTTTGGCGGATGAAAATGGAAAATGGAAAATGGAAGGCTTCAGCCCCCCCAAACTGAAATCCTGGCGCCGCCACTGAAACCAGCTGAAACCACGTACAAGGGAAAGAAATCTGAAGTGCTTAATTGGACGCTTAAGAGACTTGAGAGCTAGACTAAACAACCCTCTGTAAACTATTATAATTATTAACCCTCTCGTTCCTTGGATCAATTGGCTCTCATGAACGCATTTAGAAAATCCCCAAAGGACACGCGTTTAAAATTTAGTAGGTCTATATAGTCCTTGAAACCAACGTCGAAAATAGTTGGGAATAATTTTTTTGGTTAGCCTTGCGTAACTCCGCCAATGCTCGTACTCTGGCAGTGTGCCAGTCTCGAGCCTGGATAAAGGAGGGGGTCACGATAATGATCTTTAATTGATATAACATGTACAGTGTCGCTAAATTGAAACTATTACCACTTTGTATACTATAATGTTGCAAGAGAACTGTCTTGTAACAAGGTCGAAATGTATCAATCAATCAATCAATCAATCAATCAATCTATCAATCTATCAATCAATCAATCAATCATGAATCAGGCAAGCAAGCAAGCAGGGCCGTAAATCTGTTTCTAGATGTGGGGAGGGAAAATTTCCCCTTTGGAATTGTGCCTAGTAGGCCTTTATAACCTCCCTCACGAAGTACACCATTGAGTTCAGTGACACTCTATAGGCCTAGATTAAATTACTTAGTGCTAAAATGGTTGGTTCGCACTACTGCATAGGCCTATAGCCTTTTATGTTCGAATTAGGCCTACAACACAACTATATAGGGTCTCTGTTAGTCGACACTCTTTTTACATAGCGTCTGTAGACCTTGTAGCTTACTCTCTATGCCACGTATACAATCAAAACTCCCATGGGTTTCCTGCAACTTTCCACTCCTTCTCTACTGACGCCAATAAAATTTAACGAGATCAATATGTTTACGAGCTCCGTAAAATCATTAGAATTAAAAGTGAACCCAAAATAAACACTGCAATGCACGAATAGGTAGGCCTACTGCATATGGTTAAAGAGAAAATTAGGCAGATTCATAAATGTGTTAGGCCTAGGCCTACTTGCACAAAAGTAGTGAAAATGTAGAAAACTTATTTATCGCGTCAGTATAATATTATCGAATACTGAAACGTTACTGCTAAGAGATCTTCGTAAGATGTCGGTGCATGCAATGAGACAGCTAGGACCTAAAACACGAATCTGTATCTTTCCATACGTTTCAAAGGGGATGGGCGATGGGCATCTTACCCGACCTTGGCATCTTGCAGCACTCTCCCTATCTTCGGGTTCACTGCTGATCGTTCAATGAATAGATCGGATGAGTTGCTTTTCCTCATTAAAAGTGCGACGTAGGTATATTTAAGGGTGCACACGCATAGCCTACTGACCGTACTAGCAGACCGAGATTTAAATCTTTTAACGGAGTCAACATTGCGATGTGAATTGGCATTCTCACGCTTGATGGCGCATTGGACGAAAGTTGTAATCACGATCTGTGCTTTAGAAAATATTAGCGTAGAGCTAACCAAGCAAAGGTCATCTTCGTACGACATAGTTGGAATTTAGGTAAACTCACGCATCTGCGCACTAATTTGACGTAATACAATACGGTATGTTTATTGTCCCTTCTGAAGAAAATGCACAGTAACTTTCCGTGAGGTAGGCCTATCATATGCCCTACGCTTCCCTCCATCCCATTCTTCCTACTCCATGCCTACCCCTCTCGATTCGCCACCATGCTCTTCCAGGCTGTGTATGTCCACAACCTAACACAGGCAATGCATAGCTATATTTATGCCACCATGCTATTAGTTTTCTCTTGTATATGTATGGCTAAATATATATATAAATATATGTAATTTATAATTATAAACATGATTATAAACATACACGCACTCACGTACATATATGTACCTACCGTAATTCTGTTAACCACCTACTTTCGGAACTGGGTATAGAGAGGTATCCTTAAGCTACCTAGCTGGTACCTCTGAGGCAGTAATGTATTACCTGTTACAGGAACATCATTTGCTCATAATTGACTTATTAATCAGGTGGGTGATTAATAAGCCCTCTCCCTCTCATCTTTCCAAAGACACGTTTACAGTCAGTGTACTCGTAACAAATGGGTTGGCAAGAGGAAAATAGGTAGCGCAGAAATCCGGAAAATATTTCTACCCTGGCAGAGAATTTAACTCTCAAGCCTGAGAATTATTCTTTCCAGACCATCACATCCGTCTATCCATTCAAAGCAAAGTATTCTAAAGGACAAGGAGGGGCAGCAGCATTGTGACAGTGAAAATGTACATTCAGACTATTTTCAAATTCAGGGCATAAAGTGTGCCTGGACGGCGTCCATGCACTCGTTTTAAAATCTGAACACCGTCCAGCCACATGTTGGCGAGCACAGACTGGAAAGGTAAGGGGTGTCCAGGCACTTCTTTTTTGGAGAGGTAAGGGGCGTCCAGGCACTTCTTTTTCCACACTTTAGGCACTGTTTTAAATAAATCATGAAATGTCAAAGTAACATAGGATTAGCAGATCTGTTTGTCTCTCATTTGCTAGCAACATTTAATTTACATAAAGCCATCAAATTCATTAGCAAAAGAAAATCATTCATATAATAATGATGGGATTTTCAAAAAATCTACACAAATCTCAACAAAAATTGCATCATATGCACACCTAAAATAAATCATAATATCAACACAAAATTAGGCCTAATAAAATAGCAATCTACTGAAAGAAGCAAAACAGGTAATACAAAAGCAAACCTGGCCTAATAAATTAGAAAATTAGGCTTCATCAAGCAGCAAATTAGGTTGATAAGAACAAGAAATTAGGCTCAAGTCAATAGGGCCTTTTAAAGTGGAAATCTAGATACAAGACAAATTAAATCACATCCAGTAAATCAGACCTTAAATTGATAAACAAATCGAGCCTAATAAAAAATCCAATTATGTAATACAAAATTGACAACCTGAAGAACAGACACTGGCTCAAAACATATCACATAATATATATGCTCCTCAAATGAAGATATAAGACACATCATCTTCCACAAAAACTGATATTTAACCAATTAATCAACAGCCGAATTATGCTTCTCTGATTTATTAAAGACATTCAGCAGTCCCAATAAGAATGGAAGTGTCGGTTATAAATGCACTTCAGCCACCAATCTAATTTAATCTCTCTAATATAGGTCTATATACATATATTTATATATGTATATTAGCACTGTCTCTTATTGCCTGATCTTCCTAATCAAAGCCAATTTTTAGGTTTTTAATTAACAATTTAAAAAAATCAGTGATGATGATGATTCTCTGCCCGAAGGCAGGTTCATTGGCTTTACGCCCCTGGGGATGAGATGAGCGAGGTGGTTTCCCGTTGCCTTCCTCACAGAATTGTGGGTGAGCAACTTGTCCAATGTCTCTCTGCAGGAGCCTGCACCCCTACATCCCACACGTGCTAGCCCAAGATATCTAAATCTCTGAATGTCAACTCCAAGTCCGGGGCTTGAACTGCAGTCCATTGCAACCAACAGATGTATGCCGCTCTCGCTTACCGGTGTAGCTAACTAGGCCAGCTAGGCTTTTGAGAAGTGGGTGTAAAGCACTGTCTCTTATTGCCTGATCTTCATAATCAAAACCAATTTTTTAGGTTTTTAATTAATAAATTTTTTTAAACTCAGTACCAGTCCTAATTTTTACCGTAACAAGTTTAGTTGGCAATCATTGTTCTGACTATATTCATGCAGTGCCTAGAAAAAAAATCAGATATTAACGAGACTGAATTGTCCTTTGCCTTGACAAGGCAGACTAAAATAATGATCAGTTTTTCATTAGTCCAACTGAATTCTTTGTAGTTTTGGTTCTATCTCCAACATTCATTAGAATTCTTCCTCATTTTCTTTAAAACTGATCCTCGTTTTCAACTCTTAATTTAAAAAACAAACGACTGAATGTACCGTAAACAAAATCTTCCCATGCTTAGTCACCATGCTAATGTGAATTGCTCAACAGAACAAAACTGCTTCAACAAACACCTGGGACAGTGTGAACAATCCAAACTTAGTTTGGCACAATATGACACAATACAGGAACTATTAATACCTAATTCAAACATTCAACAACTGCTAACATTCGAGCATAGCAAACAATTCAACCACTAGTATTAAACCAAGGAAAGTCTCCAACAGCTAATGACGTCTCACGCTCTCCAGTAGTGAAGCCTTCAAATGCTACATTACTTTCTGGAAAAGAACTTCAAATACACTAATATCTATTAAACACTCAACCCCCATGAGCAAAGCAAGAGGCCAGATTTCCTAATGAAACATAATAGCCGAAGACTATTAAAGCCCACTAAGCAATGCCAAGATATTTCTTTGAACATGGACAATAACCTCAGCAACTGCAAATGATGTTAAAAAACTGTTAACTGTTAAAACCCATCTAACCTACCCCCTCTAAGCGGTTCCCATGAGCAAATTACTGCTGCTTATCTACTAAGAGTGTGGAATAAACAACAGACAAGTATTGATCAATTGCAGTATTTAAACTGGAAACATAATAGCCGACTGTGTCAGATTCAGATCAAAATAAACTCCAGTAAGAATTAAACGCTGTATTTGTGTTGCAAGAAAACCATCTCACACCATAGGACTGGAATGACATTCATTGAGGCTCTTGATACAATCTAGAAATTCGCTTCTCATAGAGACTTCTCTGAATATTGGTGTGTAAATAACTGAGCACAGAAATAAATATCTTATAGGATTTATTTCATAAATCAATCTGTTCAAATTATTTACAACTCAAAACAGTGATAACGGAGGAATATTAAATATTTCACATGCAAAAAAATTCAGAAACTCAACTAGAAAACCATAAAACAAAACAGTTTACACCCTTTGTCAGAGACATCAAATCAAAACTAACAACATTAATGATTATAAAAAAAACCATGATGATTGATTACAAGCGGTACATAGCAGTAAAACCAGTTGAACAACAGTACAGCCACATCGGTGGATAGTCAAAAAGAAGCAACAAAAAAGCAGCAACTAATTGCAATGCAGAACCATCAATATAATCTCATGCTACCTGTTTTTGAGCGATATGCTAAGCGTACGACAACACACATTGAGGCCGTGGTAAAATTTCCGCAGAAACTAAATGAAAAATGTCCAGAAATTCATCGTCTACCCTGCACCGAAACTGAGGCCCATATCACAGTGAAATATACATGACGTTATGCCAAATTATACATTCAGAAATCGTAGAAACTTTTTCACATTTCAGAGGCTTGCTTGCATAATTTTGTTACAACTGAATGCTCATTTAAGAAGAATTAAATTCAAAGCTTCGATATATATTTCATATTTATATTATATATTTATTATTCTGGACTTTTTACATATATATAATGCATATACACGAGTGTTTAATCTCACACAAATGCACCTGGTCTCTAAGGTTGAATGTTAGAGTGTTGTTGCATCGCAACATCATTGAAACAATTGACATTTGCACAAACCACTACACGAGGCTAGGAGGTCCTTAAGTATAGCATGAAATCATGAAATTACACGATTGTTAAAGCTTCATATGAGCAAGCAAAGAGCATTTTAATCAAAGCAGTAGTCTCATCAATCTTCAACAAGCCATAATATATTATAAAATTTTCAAGCAGCTTTAAGCAATCACATTCAATCCAGCAGTTGATAATAATGCTAAAATATACATCAGCAGCAGAACATTGGTTAATACAATGTTATGAGCATTTCTGTGTCACCCCTCCCAGCATATGGAAGTAAACAACACAAAGAGGTCACCAAGAAAATAGACATAACAAACTGGTTACCAAATAATATGTCAAAAAAACCAAGCTGCTACGATAATGCTAGCTTCATTACAGTGAATGAAGAAGTAAATGCTAAAAGTCATTCAGAAACAAAAGTAACTAGTTTGTTCAATGATTGTAGCATCTTCTCTTAAAACAGCGGGCCTGTAAAGTTCATAACCATACCAACAGCTTAAGTTTAGCTCATTTCAGATGACATAAATAAAGTCAGAATAGCTAAGCTGGAAAATGATATGAAATAGAATACGAACAGATGACTCGGAAAAGAATACAAGGAAAAGAACAAATCAAACTACTTGCAGTAACACCAACACAGGCCTTGGTAAACACAAAAGATAAATGTCTTTATAAGTCAAAGTGTTCATGTTACACAGTTTTGTTCGCTACAAGTCAAAAAGAGGTCTGTAGACATGACGTCTTTTGTACATCTGTGTTCATCCCATTTTGCTTCCAGACTATTTTGCTTTCAACCAATTCTAAATTGAACCTATCACATACAACCTAAAAGTTCCGAAAATGCAACAAAATCTTAACAAAGTAAGTACTGTTATACTCTATTACGTACCATTGCAAGCATATAATTTTCATGTTACACTAAAAGCCACTAAGTACTTATATTTCAATGACTAACAAATTATTAGGCCTTCATGGTAAAATGACCATGTATTATTATACCTCTGAATCTACATTAAAAGATCTTGGAAAATGCCTACGCAAAAAAATGCACAACAGTCAGACTATTGACAATACATTCGTAGTATGGCCACATTAATTGACAACACATGAATAGTGTGGCCACATTAATCGACAATACATGCCATGAAGCCACTACCTTTCACCACCCTCATCTGAATGAGCAAACTATTCCAAATAGTTAAACGAACCAAAAAAAACTAATTTACACGGCACCGAGAAGCTCTCACTATCCATGATGCTCTAAATTTATACTCAAATTTCGTTTTCACATACACTAAAACAAAGTAATGGAAAAAGAAAGTAAAAATATTAACAACTAGTTTGAAAATTCTTTGATTCTTGTTCTAGCACACAGTCGAAAGTTGCTTTAACACAACATCCTCCTAATCATTATCAGTTTCTGATGCGAGCCACAACCAGTGCGAACAAATCATCTCCAATCCGCCAGCACATACCGGCAACATAAAAATCACATGAAATAATCGCAACACAAATACCATATTTACATTACATTAATGTAAAGGCTTCATAGTTTCTGAGCAGGCGTCAGTAGCAGAAGAGCTAAAACACCAGCTAAGCTACAAATATTCTTTAACACTGAGAGTGTGTACAAAAAATGACTTGAAACCAACAGAACCCGTCATTAAGAGTTAAACCTACAGTACATGTACTACCGGTCACCTGCCCACACTAAAAAAGGTATTAGTGCTTGACAACTACCATTTTGTATCGGTGGATCAAACACACATTACATTAAGCATTAAACATTACATGAAGACATTTTCCAGTTCACAGTCATATTCAAAGAGGTATTATGGAAATGCTCCACACATTCTATGTAATGCAATACAAAACTAATATAGGTGTGCATTTACCTTACCAACTCAAGACATTCAAAGTATATTACTCCACAATGTCATTGCGATATATAAAAAACATATAAACAAATTTTAAGTACTGGTAGTTAGCACAAATGTGACTCTACAGAATGAATCTTTTTTTAACTTTGACAGACTGAACAAAGTCAAGCATGGAAACAAATTGCATACAATTAACATAATTAGACATAATTAAATAAATCCCAAAATTGTCATTTCACAACTGCGTACAGTTTCAAGCATCATGTTCCCACAGAAAGCCACTTGTAGCCATGAAGCAGAACTACATAAAAAGCTACAATTAAATATTCAACATATATGAACATATTCAACATGTAATAACATCCTTCCATTGCCATTTTTACAGACATATACATGTATGTTCACCATGAACACAGGCTTAATCAAAACCCAGGTCCCAAAAGAAACAATGACCAACTCAGTCGTTGCTAAACAATAACTGGATTTCCTATTCAAATTTCATAGCAATCCTGGGAATGCACTGAAATAATTCTTTTACTCAGAAAAAGAATCATTGTACTAATTATTATTTATATTATCGGCCTTACATGATACAGACTACATTACACCCAAACATATGTACAACGGCAAAGCGAACAGTCATCATGAATTCAAGGTATTTTAGAAAACCAATGCAGTTAAGTCTTCTTGTTCAGCGGCTCGGTCAACCATGACAGCAGTCAGTTGAAGTCAGCCAAGCGCAGCACAGGAGTTCGAAGCAGCAGTTCACTGTCGACGGAGACAATAGGCACATTGTTCAACATGTGGTAGTTAACGAGATGGCTGACGCTGGTAAACAACTGGTCTTTAGTTCGAACCTGTTACACAAATCCCAGTCATAAAAAATCAGAGGAAAAGAGACAATGCTAACAACTTGCTTTTAAGAGGCTTTGATTTTTTTGTAACAAGGCAGCTTTAAGTCAACAGCAACGTTATATCGTATTGCATCTAACCAAGTGTTTACAAAGTGCCTCTAGTACAGTAAACCATTCAGAGGCTCTACCAGTGTGCAAAGCTCCACAAGAATAGGCAGGTTTTGAGAAGAGATAAGTAAGAAGGGAAACTGCCAGACAGAAGAAGTGTAGAGCCAATATCATAATCATAATCATGATCCTCAGCCACTTGGGCAGTGGTGGGTGAGAACTGCATTTATTTAAAACTGACATAAAATGTTTGGATCAGTTTGATGAGAGCTTTTGATTATATTCATTAATTATATGCATTTATATAGTGCCTCTTCAAGGGAACTACTCAGAGGCACTTTTGTGAGAGTCCTAAAGAGCACTACATGAATTGCTTTGATGAATACACATCTATAGTAGTTAGAGTTGCTGCTCGAACTGCCTACCCGTCCTTCAGGATCGACCAGCAGCAGATGTCGAATGTGACCATGATGGCGTCCACTCAAAACGAACTGACCGGGCGAATTCGGACTCTCACGAACGAGAAAGTCTCCGTCGTAACGGAGAAGTTCATCACACTAGCAAACAGAAGAAATTCAAACTCATCAGAAGAAAGACTTACTCGCAGTTAAGTAAGTAATGAAGATTACTTGCAGTTAAGTAACAGCTATTTGTGGAAACTCCTTTAAGGATCCAAATTTAAACATATTTACTGGTAGAAGCGTTCCATACAGATGTTCAGACACATGATTCAAAAGAGAAAATCGTCTTTGTCTCTGTGACTGTAATCTTCGACTGTCAGTCTACCAGTAATCAATCCTGATCTAAAGACATCGACAACATTGTTGTCATACCGATCATGGCATCAGTTGGCACTCACTTCATGAAAACAATGCAACCTACGATAAGAACCAATAAGTAAGACTTAGACAATGCTCCAGTTCTAAACAATAGCAAAATAATGCACGATCTTATGCTAAATGAGCTTAATTTGTTTGTTTGTTTGTGCATTTGTTGAAGCGCCCCTTCAAGCTCTCTACTCAGAGGCGCTCCCGACTGCAGAGTGGACACTGCATCGGAGTTTCACGCCGAAGCGCTAAGCAATTGCAAGTGAAAGACTTGACCAAGGTCCCTACGTTTACACAACGAATGCGTTGTTCTTAATTAACTCTAACATTTTTTATGGCAGCCTTGCAAGAAGTGACTCTGGAAGGATGCCTCTGAGACATTCTTAGAATGTGCTACATGGTCATGTACATGTATATGCTTAAACAGTTACACGATACATGTCTAAAGAGCAAAAAACCTAAAGATATCAAAATTAAACTGAGACACTGACTTTCTGCCTTGAAATCTTTCCATGAAACCAGGGTTCATGATGCGGAAGATTTGAATTCTGATTCGAAGAGTTCTGACTTCCATTCTGGAGTACATTATTGAAAGGTTCTACAATAGATAGCAAATAAGCTTCTGGACATTCAAAAATTCATTATCAAGCAGATGATAATTAACATCAACTTATCGTGTACAGTTATTTTTACATAAACTGGATAATGGATCAAGTATCCAAACTTTCAAGTGCTCTCATATGCTGAGCTATCTCCTTTCATCCTTCAGAATTATAAGCAACTTTCAGATATGTTCCAACAACACTTATACTGCTGGTCTTTTAAATCCAATACCATAAAACACAAATTTTCACGAATTTCTGTCCTGATTCTTCTTCACCTTAAATTTCTTGCTGCTTCAATTTTAAACACTCTGTCTGTCTTTCTACCTGCCCGAGTCTGAACTTCAAACCAAAACTTTACAATACATGCATGCTTCAATGATTACATGACCATTCACATATTCTAGTTCCAAAAGTTAGTTTTCTTAGGTACTAAAGAGTTGTGCGCAGATTTTCAAGACAACGACCCGAAAAGTGTAAAAGAGTAGAACGGAAACATGAAATATTATACGAACTCATATCAAATGGATCGTGAACTCGACTTCCCATGGCCATAACTGTGTGAGGCGTACAGTAGTTGCCACTCGGTTCAGTATCATGAAACTGAGACAGCAGCGCAACACGATCGCCAGACGTTGAATCTATCAAGAAATTTTACGAACATTTCATTAGGAGTTCCACAAACCATACATAATTCAGCACAATGGGTGGCTCCACTGACACTTTCACTATGTAGCCTATCAGCTAAAAGATCCAAAAGGCTGTGACTTCTAGTCATTACTCTGAGGGTAAAGGTTGCTAAGATAAAGGGCAGGTTGGGAACAAGAGAGTCCAACAAAGATAAGGCAAATTAAAGCTGAAGGCAAATATGAAAGGTTAAAAAGTAAGGTAAGCTTCATTCATATCTAAACATAAGCTAAAAGTGTCGCTGCAGTTAGGGTAAGCTATAACCAGTTTCCTACTTTGGCTAGAGTGAACTTCAATGTGAGAATAATGGTTCACATACGGCTGGTGATATAATTGTGACATGAGGCATGGTCCATTTAAATGGGCAAAAATGGCAAAGGATCTCGCCTGGCCACTTCATTGCAAAACGAACAAGGACGAGGCCATACAACAGCAAATATTTTTTTATTTCATTCAATGTAATGCAAATCTGTCCAAAAGTTAGAGGATAGGTGAAAGGCATTGTTATGTAGAGGGAAGGAACTTCTGGATGAAATCCTTGATCTAAAGTTCAGTGGAACAACAACTGATCTGTCTTTCTTACTAGCTATAACTATGGCTTAAGACCAGATAATAATTAATTTTAAGTTATGCACCAGAATTCAAATGCCACAATGCCAGACGTGAAAGGGAAAACATCACCAATTCACTGCTGCTTGCACCAATCAGTATCGTTATTCCAGTAAAACAAAAACTGAACGTCAATTTCTATAAATTATAGATGAAAAAATCTAGAAATGAAATCCAGTTACCTCTTGTCCCATTGAACGAAGTTTCCACGATTTGACCAGACACCTAAATCAAAATCACAACATATATACAAATCCTAATGGTATGGTAAAACTGAGACGGCTGTCATGAGATGATATCAAAACCATAAAAACTCCATGCAGCAACATAAAATAATTAAGTAAATTAAATTAAGTAGAAAAAACAGATTAAATTCACCCGACATTTTCGGCTACAACAATTTAATCTCACCATTTGCGTAGCAGAACTATTATGCAAAATGCAATTTAATCCAGGCAGTGTCAATCTTTAATACTCGTATCTCATCCCTGTCTCACTGTCTGTGACAGAAGATCGGTTAGTCGGTTAGTTAATGCAAAACAAAGTGTTGTCATACCGGTTGATTTGATTTAGGAAACTGGTAGTGTGGCGATTCGGCACGGGTTGCGATACCTGGCCTGTGAGGCTGCTTGTTTCCACCCTCTGCCGGAGAAGGTGGAACGGCTCCAGGTCGATCGTTGTAGTAATCTTCCTCGTGGCGCAATTGAACCCTAAACGCATAAAATCCATCATTGAAATCATCATTTTTATATGATCCATCCTTTTGCCAGTCTTATAGCTGCAACTATTTTCTTCCCATTTGAAGAATTTCTCATTCTCCTCCTCCTCTTTTTTGTCTTTACTCCTTGGCAAAGAGGTCTACTGATTAAGCAAATGATTTACAAGTCTGTCACGCATCTCATACAGCTGTCAATAATACAACAAACCTTCTTCCTGATTGCAAGCAAAACCACTATATATATAAGCAAACAGCAAGGAACAAACAGACAAGAGACAGATAGCTGTATTTCTGTATTATACAGCAATTATCTGATACAGCCCTTATCACACTGCTCTGTCACATTTAGCCCTTCCCTATACCGCATCAGTCTTAGACCTTCCCAAACTGACTGGCAATTATGGGTCTCAATTTAGTTGATTGGATGGCAAACTCCGCATAGTTACTTCTAATTATTTCCTCACCAACACTGTCTCTTATCAGATCACTCTAACCCATATACACACATTATTTGTATTCATGATTACTCTAATTAGCTGGAAAGCCTTAAATTGTTTTGCTATATTCCACAATTTTTCCCACTAGCCATGGCTAAAATAAATATCAGCCAATGTCAATTGAAACCCTCATAAACAAAATATAGATCTTTGAATGAACAGAACATAATCATATCATACATATATTGCTCTCAAGACTGAGATGTAAAGAACATTCCACCATAGTTTGGTATTAATGCTATTTCCTCACATTTCCTTCTCACTTCAGTTTCTCACCTGTCCGGCACTTCAGTTTCTCACCTGTCTGGCACTTCAGTTTCTCACCTGTCTGGCACCATGATTGGCATCGCCTTCTCCGACAGAAGATTCTTAAAACGTAGTTCGAATGCCTGGCCGATCGTCGCTATGACGTCCTGGGCCAGGCCTCCTCCGCACTCCAGCACGTGACAGGTTCTCCCAGCACCATCCTTAGCCACATACGCCACAAAGTCCATTGTATCCTAGTGCAACAGTTTCACACATTTCATTTGAATGCATTCACAGACACTTTCGAGTAACAGCATGAGATTGAAATCATTATATCAGAGTTACTTGAAAAAAACACTGATTTATAAAACATGTCTTGATAACTTATCATTGCACAAGTGCAACAATTAACATGAGTAAAATCAACATGCTTGTAGCAATGCTGCAACAGAAGCCACATAAACAGTAAAGAACTTAAACAATGTTATCTCCTGTTTCTAACATTTAACAGCAATTCATTCGTATCTGAAATAATATACACTTCACAAGTTTTCTGCTTATACCCGTCTCTGAAATTTGCATTTTGTACTTGCCATAATTCCCTCATGTTAATTTAAACAGTTAATTTGTGAAAATGAACATTTCTGTATTCATGAGTCAAATAAAAAAATTTAACATAATTGTACTGAAACAGAAATAGCATAATTTTAAAGCTCGTGTGTCATTGTGGATACTACACTAACAAGTAGTTAATTAATCAGCACAAGACAAGACAGTGCCACGATGTGTAACAAAGCATGGAACACCAGGCCAGCGGTGGCCAATCAGCCCTCAAACTTTTCACCGCAGGGTATAGAGTGCCAACACAAACTGGCAAATTAAAACTGTCCTGTTTTGATTGTATTTACATACTATGAGATTGAGAAATCTCACGACTTGGGACTAGGCATCTGATGAATTGCTATAGAGATGTATTTGATAAATTCATAGTTCAAGCATTAGCCCAAATCATCTAAAAAAAACTTGAATTAATTAGCTAACTGGATCATAGAAATGGCTGACTACATTTGAAGTAATATTACTCCCAAGAGGAAACTCCACTAAAAAGGTGCTACACAAATTCTTGCAATCACAATCATCGTAGAGTATTCTCACCATGTCACCACCAGAAGCAAAAGAAATCGTTGGCATCAGATGATGGTAGAGAAGCTGCCAGGAACAAAATACGATAAACACCAATCACTAATTAGTTGTGCACAGCATCACAAGCTCCTCCTTTGAACTCAAAATAATCAACTTTCAAATATCTAATTTCTTGTGGTTGAACTAGTGCTTAGTACTGATGTTAAGAATATAAGCATACAAAACAAAGCTGACAAATTCTGTTCAACCATCACTTTTGTTGCGATTTTACAATCCTTTCTGTCATTAAACATTTTATGACATGCACTGCAATTTGTTCACAAGTTCTTTTATCCCATTAAAATGCTTTTCATAGTATTTCTTTTCTAAATGTTCTCTTCAATTCGTGACATGCATGACTGAATCTAACTCTCTGCTGAACCCAGCAGTGTTGTGCCTTCAATTGTCATGCCTTCAATTGTCCTGCCTTCAATTGTCCTGCATTCAATTGTCCTGCCATCCATTCACACATATCTGTCATACAGTTAAGTTGCTAGCAGTCATCAGAATGGAATTTCAGTCTGATAGCAACTTGTCTGCTCTCGGTGTCAACTTCAACAACAACAATAATGGGCTGTGATATATTTCTATTGAAACTGAATGGAGATGCCATAATACCCTGAAGAAGTGCTATATTAAACCGGTACATTGATATATGCTGCTGACTGAACATTTAGAAAATTTCTCAACAGCCCTGTACATACGAAATGAATCAAACAGGTATTAAAGATTAATAACTAAACAAATGAAATCACATATAATCAGTTAGAAATATGACTCCATGGATATGAATCGCCATAACATGACAATACATGTTAATACTTATGACTGATGAAGCAGATAAGAATGATGGGCAATACAGAAGCTGATGATGATAATAGCACTGAAGATGATATATGATGATGATGATGATGATGATGATGATGATGATGATGATGGAAACAACGTACATCTCCACTATCCATGGAAATCAATGTCATGCTTTCGACTGTGATCGTCAGATTAATATCCATGCAGGCGTACGTCAGATTCGGCTCAGCCATCAAATAGCGCCCAATTTTCTGATTCTGTAAAAATCCATTCTCAAACAGCTTTCATTCACATTCTGTACCTAATTCAAATCACTACAAAGAACTTTTAAATCTTGGTTAGAATCTGTTGCATTCTGTCTACCTTTAGTTAATATATTGTTTACATCTGTTCAAATTGTGACAACACCGATTTATTTTAAATCAGTTTAAATAATGCTAACAATTTGACGTTGTCTAAATTCTGCTTACATCTTTTTTACAATCCATGCACTTCACTGATTGAGAACTGTAACCTGATGGCTTCACAGGCAGCTGCGTATCATTAAGTCACAAGTCCAAAACCAATACAGTAATCTGTACAAAATAATTATTATACTTCCACGCCAGGTTTTAAGTACCTATGCATTCAAAGCCCATGGTGCAACCATTGAGGTGGTGGCTCAGGACTTCAGGCATCCAATGTCAGCCATACCTTGGAATATAGATACCTGGGAATGAACTTAGGCAATGGATAAAACCCGGATGGATTCGACTAAATTACGTCAGCATTTAACTAAACGATTTTAACACTAACCTTTTTGCTTTTCTTGCTTGGAGTTTTAAGGCCCACAGCACAGCAGATCCTCTGAATGCATTCCCTGACAAAGAAGAACACAGACTAGTTTCTAAAGTAACACTTCATGGCAGCCATTAGTATGTGCTAAGCAGATTTTGGACCTGCCACTTGGCAGAGAACCCAAAGAAGAAGAAGATTTTATAAATGACAAGACTCTGCACTTGGGCTTTCCTGCAAAAGAAGAAGAGCAGCCACAAGGCAGCCATGACGATGAAGTGCTGGAGACTTCATTTTCTCAGCCTCTGCATATGAAGACGGATTGCCAGATGAATTCAAAGTGACTGTAAACTTATAGGCTACAGGTTAAGTCTCTAAGTCTGATATCAGCAATTCAGCATGAATGCAAAACTTATTCTGATGGTGAGTAAAGGCTATGTCAAGTTTTGTAAAGGTTCAGGTGATCCCAAACCGAAGCAATAATAATAAGTAACCGTGCTCTTGCCCGCAGCATGAGCTTGAGACTCAGTACTTGTCAGGGTAAGAAAGTATCACAATTTTTTTAGCTAGTCATGAACTAATGCTACGATGCCACTAAATCTGCATAGTCACTTTATGTAAGGGCATGTTTTGAATTGAAACAGGTCACAGTGTTTCTTTTCTGGTATACATGTATGTGGTGGCACGCGAACGGTACGCGTGATATTTTGTGGTACACTGTATACAAAAGGTTGGCCGCCACAGTTATAACACTTAATCTAATTGGTAGATTGTTCTTGAACAATCTACCGCTGTTCCACAGCTGTACGTACTTAGTAATGTTTGTCCGCGTTTCAACGTCAAGTGCCCTCATCGATTCGAGAATTCCCAAACTTCCAACATACTACAATAACAGAAACAGTTTGGAGGTAAAAACTCCAAATTTCATGAATTTTTTACTAGACACTGTCAGACAATGATCAGTCCTGCATACGTCTTAGAGGCCCACAAGAGCTCATCACATATGCATTTCCATTATATTACACCAACAATATCAGTTTGCATAAAACACTTGTTCAAGCTTCCTTCGCTCAGTCTTCAACTCCCAAGAAGTGATGATAAAATGAGCAGGACATATGAGCGCCTTGCATGCTACCACACAGTTAAATTCAACTTCTGTCAAACTCTATATCATCTATTACTACTACATCATGTAATTGTATTGCATACTTTTCAGCTTAAATTTATTAAAAAAATATTATTACTATGCACACAGAAACCATCTTTGAACACACACAAATTCAAAACAGATGGTGAGCAAAAACAAACATTTAAATATTGAATCTCTGATTCATTGTTGAAGCAAACCTGCTATAATCACGGCAAAATCATTAGACTCTGTTGCACTGATGGGCAAGATTTCCTCAATAACTTTGGCAAGAGGACTACTCACCCGAACCCCATAGCAGATGCCTGCATCGGAGGCCAGCTGTTCATCCGGGTGAAGCCATCCTTGCTGCGGCTTCGATAAGAAACTGCCGCGGTTTGTCCAGTTATGCTGAGACGACGTGCTACCCTTGTCCCTACTCATGCTTGCTGTGGTTCAGAAAATCCTGTAGGTACAAAAGTTACATTGCTGTAAAAAGATCAATAGGTCCTTAAATACCTCTTTTAAACCTCTCCTTCACCCTTTAAATAGAGGAAGTGCAGAGCAGTCTTCTGAGTGTACCATAACCTTACAGTAAAATAGACATTTCCTTAGCCTTAATGAGTCATGGTTTGTGGCAAGTTCTCACCATTAGCAATTTAACCTTCCAACCAAACAGAGTACAACCAATCTGCTCATTTATATTTGAGTAGTCTAGGGTGACCAATGGAATCATACTAGAAATATCATTTACTTTTTAGATTTGTTTTTGAGAAATCTTTACTCTCTTGGTGGGGACTTGACCTGACAGCAAGCGCTGTGCTTTACCAGTAATTAATGTGCAACTGTAGCTAGTTAGGCCTACAATAAGGAGTAACTTTCAAGGTAACTAGTTACTTTTTTACCAAGTTACCTAGTTACTAGTTACCAAAAAAATTGCTTTTATGACGTAACTGCAATGAACAAGTTTTTGGAACTCGGGATCATTTGCCGTCTACAGCTATCGACCCATCGAGGCCAGATTGTTTCAAGTGCTGGTAAACCTGAAGACAAGGTGCCTGGTAATAAACAATATGGCAACACCAGACTTCGCTCAAATAGAGCTTCATATCACCAAAGATGTAGGAAGCCATATTGTTTATGTAAACAGGCACTCAGTCTTCTGGATTACCCAAGTGCCTGTGAAATAACACCTTGCCGACAAGCTGCATTGGTCAGTGGTCACTCAAGCATTTAGTACACAAATGCATTAATTGGTCAAGCAGTGCTGATATACACAAATCACTGCATAAAGGGCCAACTAAAAACAAAACTGAATTATACACGTATGCGAGTTCTCTTTCGTTAAAATCCCGTTTATTAAATTGGAACAATCAGCTGGTTTGCACATAAATTAATTCAGTTTATCGGTTGCATTTACTGTAAGAGACATCAACTACATCCAACAGACCAACACTGCCACCTGACTTCTTGGCAGAAAAACCAGTGTGATAACTTTATCACACCAGTCTACTGATAATATCCAAATCAAGTAAACCCTGAGTGAAAATAAATTGTGCAAATTCACTGACAGTATAGCCTCGTTTCCCAATGGTATTTTCTTATTTACCATGTGATGCACAGATATTCACTTCAGATTATAGAAATGCGTTCAAATGTTGTTTTAATATGTACATAGCAGTCATGTATTGGGTCACTTTATCAGTGAATCAATAAATCAATTAAGTAGGCCTAGTAAGTAGTTCGATCAAAGATTGTCATTCAGTCAGACAGTTAATCACCATCAGTGTCAAATTGCATAAAAATGCAACATTTACATAATTATATTAATCGACTAGTCTATCATACAAGCGCCCACTGTTTGCTGTTCTGACATTTCAGTCCCAAGCCTGGATGAAAGACGAGGGCGACACTAATCATCTTTGATATGACACAGTGTCGTTAAACAGTAACCATGTATCATACCACCCAACTGATAAATTCAGCATTTCCTTTTCGCTGTTTTCTCAATATAATTATAAGCCTGTGCCCAGGGTTCCTCACTCCAGCCTCGTGTACATAAGTTGTTTTCACTTTGATATAATAAATAACGCCTCATTAAATATCAACAAAGTATTTCACGCTGATGATGAGAAAGTTAACTGATAATTCATAAATTCTTTTGCTGAAAATGCTTACATTATTATTTATGCCATCTAAATACCAAAGTTGACGAAACAACCCTTCCGGGTTTTGCCGAGAGTAGATATATTTACGCGGGAAGAGTCAGCAGCACATTGATCATTGATGAGGTCACTAGGTTAGTCGAAAAATGATCACAAGAGGCCGCTAATCTATAAATTTATTTGATGTAAATGTAAAATGTAATCGCATATTTATTTAGCGGCTGTGTTATGGCTTCGACCCTGAGGGTGATATCCTTCACCACCGCTACTCCACGTTTATATTACGACCGAGCCACCCGCAGTAAAGATCCGAGAAATTAATCTCTGACCGACCGGGAATCGAACCCGGGCCGCCGGCGCGGTGAGCGGGCTACCAACCCACTCGGCCACCGAGGATCTCTGATGTGTAGTCACTGCCAGCGCCAGTCCCAAACCTGGATACAGAAGAAGGGCGTCGCTAATGGTCTTTGTTACCACAAAGTGACGTTAAACTGCAAATACCACCACAGTTTTTGTAGCCCATTTCACGCTGAACGAAGGGGTAGACTATTCGGCAGGGGAGGAAATATACTCGGAGACTTTTTCAGAATATGTATAATCTCCGAGGAGCGTATTCGTAGATCCTACGTGGCTACGGATCCAATGCCTATTTGGAGCATACTTTTAGAGACAACTCAGACAAGCGAGATTTGACTCAGCTTTCGACTCCGTGCTAATAAGTCATTTTCAGCAGACCAAAATTTGGCCTGCTAAAAATTAATGGACCTGTTAGACAAACAAAAGTTGGATTGGTCAAAATAGTCTTCCCAAATAGAAGTTGAATTGATGAAACTATTTCTCTGCTTAAATAGAAGCTGGATTGATTTAACTAATTCTTTGCTAAATGGAAATAGATTTACAACTGCAATAGGCCTATAGGTTCCACAACTGGTCTACAGACAATTAACTCGATCGATCAGCCACGACAACTCGTAGCCTACACGACAACTGGTCCACGACAAATGGTCTACAGACAACTGGTCAACAGCTAGACAACTGCACACGACAAAATGTTCACTGGGAATTTTTATTCGATGGTTATATTGCCGCTGAAATAGAAGCTGGATCGATGAAAATAACGCTTAAGAAGTGGAAGCTATAGAGGAAGCCCAAGGCATCTGTGAAAAGCAGTGTTTTGAGTTTCGAATGAAAGACACATGTGGGGACAGGCTAGGCCTATAGCCAAATCAGAGGTGGAGTTTTGGCATGCACAGAATTTCAGTCAGGTTGAGGGAACTTGAGTCCTGCTAGGGCAGATTCGACAAACTGTTCAGAACGTCAATACCTTAAATCTTATTACTTTATACCTTATACTTTGGTAGGTTATTATATTAATTGTATTCGTGTATATACAATGGCATGCAGGGCAACATTAAAAGTCGAGAGCTATCAAACAGACACGACACAGAAAAGACAATTAAATGAACAAATAACTATATTTAAAGTGATTATTTTAATAAAAGTTCTTTTCCACGCTGTCAATAATTGATTTTATTTGCAATAAAATCTGCTTCAGTCTTGCAACGAAAAGCTTTTTTCGTCAGATAAATTAATCATAGGCCTAATTAGCGACTTTTAGCGTCCGTGTCGATCGCTGTGAATTGCGTTGAGGTTGTCCTTCGATCTCTTGAGGTCAATTATTTCGATGACCTCTCGATCCGATCTGGCTCCGTGCACGTCCAACACATCCCTCTTGTATCATACCGCCTCTTCACCTCCCCCTCTCATCACTCGGCTCAACAGCTCACAGCACAAAAATAAAATAATAAATTTAAAATTAATAATAGTGGGCTTGGGGGATATTGGGC
This sequence comes from Lumbricus terrestris, assembly GCA_949752735.1. Taxonomy (NCBI): domain Eukaryota; kingdom Metazoa; phylum Annelida; class Clitellata; order Crassiclitellata; family Lumbricidae; genus Lumbricus; species Lumbricus terrestris. Next base: position 27,750,318 of record OX457041.1, on the reverse strand, counting down.
TAATCCACGCCAGGGGCCCTCCTGCCTTTGCGAGGAGCTTACGGGATTTTACACCACGCCAGAGGCCCGGCCGGCAGGTAGGGGAGATAGGGGCACCTTGATCTGTTTTGGCATTTAACGGGAATTTCTAGCCAACGGTGATAGATAAAATTGCAGTTTTAAATGGAAACTAAAGGCCAATATGTCATTGATATAATCTGAACAACTTAACTCTTTTCATGCAATAATTCTTTAAATATTCACACTTTTACAACTAGACATGTAAAAGATCAACGTACCCCACCTACGGGGCACCTTGATCTCACCCAAGGGGCACCTTGATCTTAGTCAACAGAAATATTAAAACAATTTTCAAAAATTCTAACTAACATTAATCTTAATTCTAACAATAAAGTTAATGAACTTTATAACATAGTGATGATATAAAATAATGCTCATGTCAACATTTTATAGATTTCAACATATAGTTGGGAAGATCGAGATATACAGTAATCGGCAAATATTAAGTGGCAACAAACACGAGCTGTCCAAACTAGGATTGGGTAGCTTCTATTATATTTAATTTTATTATGCCATCTTCAGAAGGCTGAAACAATTCATCACTCACGAAGATAAAATAATATGATGGTTTCTCCCCGTTAAAATATTTAATCATACGCTCTTTGTTTTCTTCAGAGATCTGGCCTACATAGTAAACTGTTTTCTTCATATTAATATAAATTAGACCACAACAGAGTCTCCAATGATCAGTGCAGTAAAGTCAAATTTAATGTCAAGGCCAACATCCAATTGTGGGATATGAATATCTTCAATATCATTACTGTCATTGCTTTCCAATGGAAGAAGACAGTTCATGTCTTCGACATATCCAGTGTCCAGTTCTTGAGCCATCAACATGCTATTTCTTCTTATCTTCCATTTTATATGCTAAGCATATTCATTGTCTTCATCATCAAAGTTCAGTCTCTTTAGTTTGCACTTCCTTACTTTTCTGACTGGTAACTTGACCCAGTTCTCATTTTAAAAACTATTTTAAATAGTTTAAATAGTTTAACGCGAGTCGATTGTAAATTCTCACTGGATGTATCATTATTATCTTTTCAGTAGCCTACTTTTAAAATGCTCTTTTTTATCTTTGGGGAATGGCTTCAACTACTGTGGCATCACAATTTATTTATTGAGTTTCAGCAACACATGTGATCCAGAAAATCCAGATGAAATAAATATAGTTTCCCAATGTTAACACACAACTGAGACACTATCAGCATTCCAAACCATCTGAACCAATATAGTTCATAGAGATATACTTTAATTAAGCCGTCAAAACGTTCCAAAATACTTTCAAAAATTTAATTCTAAGTACGGGGCACCATGATCTCGAGATCAAGGTGCCCCACCATGGTAGAGATCAAGGTGCCCCGACCCACCTCTGAACAAGTCAAGGGTCATAACATATCAATCGCTTGTGTTTTTGGATCAAAACATTGACCAGAAACGAAGCATAATGATATTGATGCTCAACATCAAAAGTAACTACGGGGTATTAATAAATTACACAATTTGAAGATTTCCCAACACATCGCCAATATTTACTTTTTCACCGCTAAATCAAATAATAAATTTTAAAAATTTTAGCACGAATTTTGTTGATCGACACGAGAGCCATAGCATAGCTTAATGCAAAGAGTCCACACTGCTGTGACGTATTTGGGCCGTAAATAATTAATTTAGCGCAAAAAGATCAACGTGCCCCTACGATCAAGGAGCCCCGACCTCCCCTACTAATACAAATAAACTACAAACACACAACAACAATAACGACAACAACAAAACACAACACAGAGCCATGCACACAACCGTCACTCGTCACAATCACTCTCAAGCCAACACTCTCTGGCAGCAATAGCCTACATGTACCGGGCATCGCCGTATCGGTCCCTAAAGCAACACAGAAACCATGAAGGTAATTAATACATGTTACGACAGTTATGTATAGTACGTAGGCCTATCAATAATACCCTATCATCATAGGAAGAAATAAAGTGCACGATTGTCTTGCTGTGGCGCAACTACAAGTAGCTTGTTGACTAATTCATCCAGCAGATAACAGATAACGGTTAGCCACTTAGCCTACATTAGTCAACGGCTAAGCGGCTATAAGCCCTATTATAAGTTGAAGGAATAAAATTAACTTTTATTGCTATTTGCTCATCAGCACATAATAGAACTGCAGTCAATGTACATTCAGTGATAAAGGAAGCTGAACAAAATGGCGCAATATTAATTTACTTGAAACAAATAAACAAGCAAACAAAAACATACGTATTACATACATGCGTGCGTGCGTATGTGCGTGCGTGCATGCATGCATGCATGCATGCATACATGCATGCATACATACATACATACATACATACATACATACATACATACATACATACATACATACATACACCGTGGTTAAAAAAAAACTAAGCCAAATTGTTTTGCATATATCTCTAATACCTGATGACATATCACGCTAAAATTTTCCAAATATTTAGATAATTGGACCAAGAATATTATTCCAAAATTTCATGAGATAAAGTTGAACGGATAAAAAGATATGTATCTTTCAACTTCATATGCGGAAATATCAGTTTACAAGCAATTTTCTGTTATATTCAGTAAAATGTAAGCCAAACTGTTTTTCTTACATCTCTAATGTTTCACGATTAATCATACTAAAATTTTCCCAATATTTAGATAATTAAACCAAGAATAGGATTCCAAAATATCATGTCATAAATTTGAACGGATAGAAAGATATGGATATTTCAACTTCATCTCCCGAAATATCAGTTTCCAGCAAGTCTGTTATGGTATTCGTTGCGGTTTCGGCGCTTGGTCGTTCCCATTAATTTTAGTCTTCATTGATCCCGGAGTAAAAAATAATGGAACCGATTATCGAGACGTTCTGCTGTCACAACATCTTCTACCTGTAATCAGAAATCCAGTCCCAGACTGGCCCAGCCCACAAAGCCAAGGAAGCCATTGAAATGCTGACAAGAGAGACGCCAGACTTCATTTCTCCCACATTATGGCCTCTGAACAGCCAAAATTTGAATCCTGTCGACTATAAACTGCGGAGCGTGATGCAAGATCGAGTCTACCAGACAACAATCCATGATACAAACGATCTGAAGCAATGCTTGTTTGAAGTGTGGGATCGCCTGGACCAGAGGATAATCGACGATGCTGTTGCGCAATGGCGCCAGCGCCTCCAGGCTTGTGTGCAAGCAGCAGAAGGAGGACATTTTGAGCATCTTATTTAATTCAATAATCAAACCATACTGTTGGAATAATATTGGTGGTTCAATTCTCTACATATCTGGAAAATCTTAGACTGATTAATCATCAGGCATTAGAGATATAAGGAAAACAGTTTCACTTACATTGCATTGAATCTAACAGAAAATGCTTGTAAACTGATATTTCCGCATACGAAGTTGAAAGATACATATCTTTTTATCCGTTCAACTTTATCTCCTGAAATCTTGGAGTCATATTCTTGGTCCAATTCTCTAAATATTTGGAAAATTTTAGCGTGATGTGTCATCAGGTATTAGAGATATATGCAAAACAATTTGGCTTAGTTTTTTTTGAACCACGGTGTACATACGTACATACATGTACATACATGCATTCATGCATACCGGTACCTATACATGCGTACATGCACATACATACATACAGGCTAATGCATACATGCTATACATGCATACATACAATAATCCTACATGCAAGCACTTCTCGGTCGACTATTCAATCATGTCCTACCCTCTGTCTTGATCTTTCCAGAGAAATCAGCCATGCAGCAGATGATCGGAGAGATTGGATGGAGAGTGATTCGACGAGTCGAAGTGCGATCAACAATTAATGTTCCTCAGGCGAATTATATCTTCACCTAAGAAAGAGAGGCATGCAGAATGTTGAAGGGTCAATTGAAGGACGTGGCGGAGGAAGAATACGAAAGAGGAGAAGAAAAAGGAGGAGGAAGAGGAGGAAGAGGAGGAGGAGGAGGAGGAGGAGGAGGAGGAGGACAATGATGAAGGAGCAGGAAGGATTGTAAGACGGAGGCGGTAAAGGGGAACGGGAGAAGGAGGATTTGGAGAAGACGAGCAATGGGAGAGGAAGAAGAAAGAAGACAGGGAGAAGGCGTAGCAATAGGGGGAGGAGATGGATAAGTATAGAAGATAAAAACAGTCAAGGAGGTCTAGGAAAAGATGAAGGAAGAAGGGAAGAGGAAGGAAAATGAAGTCTTAGAGTATATGCATGAGAAGTAGGTGGTGGTGGTGGTGGTGGTGGTGGTGGCGGTGGTGGAGAAAACGGAAGAGCACTATATACAGTGGCGTAGCCAGTTATTTTTTCATGGGGGGGCAGTGGGGTGGCAGCTTAAAATGATGGGGTGGCTACCGATGGCAATTAAAGCGTGCATCGGCATCGGTATATTGCCATAGACTATGTATTTTTAGATTTTGGATGTATTACAGTATTGGACATAATACGCATGCAAGGCTTACTAGCTTGTCTGTCCCACAGTGCACTATAGTGGCCTGTCCCACTTTCCCATCACTCACCCTATAAGAAGTTGTACAGGAAGTTGTAAAATAAATAAAATAAGTCAGAAATTATATAACATTCTTTAATTCTTTATCACTCGTAAAAGTTAAAGTTAAAAGTAAAACAAACGCAGGGATTGGGGGGGGGGCAGCTGGGGGGCAGCCCTTTCATTTGGGGGGGGGGCGGCTGCCCCCTTGCCCCCCCCGTAGTTACGCCACTGACTATATATGAGAAGAATATGAGGGAGGAGAGGAAGATGGAAATTTAATAGAAAGAGAAGGAGAGAGATGAGATTTTGGAGGAGAATGGGAGTATATAGAAGGACTAGCTGAGAAGAACAAGAATGAAGAGAGGAATAAAGAAGAGAAGGAGAGGATGAAAAAGGATGAGGAAAAGCAAAAAGAAGAAGAGGAGACGACTATGAAATCCATTAAGATTTTATGAAGGCAGCGTTTATATTAAATGTTAGCAACCTCATTTTCCTGTCCTCTGCATTTTTAGTACGGGCAATTGGTCCTCTCCTTTAGTACTCGCTTGATCTTCCCACAGATATCTGTGTAAGCCTACTCGTTATAGCTGAGTTGGAAGTCAAATCCAGAGAAGCTTTAAAACTATGGGTATGAGTCTAAGATCTGAAGTAAGGATATAACATTAAAGCGGCATATTTATGTTTAACTAAAAAGTAACTGTTATTTAATATACATGTACGTTCAGTCGATATAGCACTATCATCGTACAGATCCTTTGGCAGTGACACAATCTAAAAAACTTTTGTAAGGCGTTGAACTTTGAATCCAACATTTTAAAGTCCAAGCGACTCATTAACCAGGCGTATCACTTACATTTGCGTCGATTCTTTCGTCTTTCGTCCACTTCAAACATCTTCAGAACCTACGTTCATTGATCGTTAGATTGTCGTCTTCAGGTATAGCCTACATCGTCCCGCGTTTCAGAATAGTTTCTATAATTAAAAAACAAAGCCCTGCATTGTAAATATAAGCAGCCCTCTTCTGCGGAATCTATTGCTTCTAACGGTCAAAAATATCCATGACGTCACAATGCACTTCACTCTTCTTTACATAAAAATGACGTAGGCCTATGCATGTGGTTCAAAATATTTATGACGTCAGATTAAACTCCTAAGAAAATGACGTCACAATGCCCGTTGCGCTCTTGAGGTCTGGAAGCAGGAGATTAGAGAAAGAAACGTAGACAGCAAAAAAGAGTCCCAGTACTAACCATAGAGGTGTATCAAGTCTTTATATTGAATTAAGTCCGTCTAATTGTCACCGACCAATCACATCATATGTCTAATAAGCACCCGACCAATCATAGGCCTTTGATTAGTCGTTTTGAATTAGGACGACGTTAAAAATTAACGACTTCAAATCTGACTGGAGGCCAGATACGTCATACTCTCTCTAGCGTTATGTTATACATATAATACACCTCAATGGTACTAACGGACTAACTATCAACCATCATGTCTGCTTCTAATTATCCTCCTTCTGCGTATCTTACTATAGTAGCCTATACGGTATCTGCTTATGTATATCTGTATATGTCTGTCCTCAACTCATCTCTCTCTCTACAGTCTGACCGTCGGCCATTTTGTTGCTATAGAGATGCCTTTTGAGTCTGTAAGTTGTCTCTCTTTCTGTCTGTCTCACTGTTTACATGACACGTTCCAGAAAGGCACATCGAGTGTGTTATACAAATATTTGACCCAAAATCATAAAGAGATGTAGCTAAAAAAAAGCGATCGCACGCCACAAAAATTTCGTACTTTTACGCAATGCTTCTCATTATAATTTATTTTCACATTATTGAGGTACATGGATGCGCATAAATTAGAGGGTTTTGGGTTCAATTCCAGAAATGTGCAATTGCTTTTTGCTAACTCTATGCTTTTTTCTGTGTATTTTACGGACCATGACAATCGAAAAACCCTCGAAAATTGGAACCTCCTCAGAATTATTTCTGGCTTTACGCTACTGTTTAATAATATCATGTGTTATACCAAACGTTCTACTTACTTACCGATTATTTTCGGTCTTTGAAATGACGACGATGATATTTCTGTCATACGATATACAAATAATTTTTTCCACTTCGCTGATCGTCTGCCGTTCAGTTCAGCAACTGTTGTTCGCCATCTTCTCCGACATCTTCATCGTCTTTTGCCGTAGGGCCTATATATATAATATACTCGCCTTTTTCGTCGTTTTTGTCATCTTAGTCGACATCTTTCGTGTCTTCTTTTCTACAGTCGCCGGCAGAAATGAATCGAATGAACAAAGGAAAATTGCGTCATTTTTGCGATGATGTCATAGTGGGGACTGCATGTGACGTCAAGCGAGTTATAAAGAAAAAAGACAATCGCAACGGGTATAATCGAGACAATTTATATATCGCTAGTCTACTATATGCATGCATATTAGTTTAATTCCAAAAAACAACAGCAGCTGTACTGCTGTAGGTTTACATTAACACAATGAGCAGTACGTAGGCCCTATGGCTACTTAGTGAATTCTACTCAAACCGCGTTTTCCATCAGGCTAAAAATGATTGCAAGAAATTCAATTGTAAATTTGTAACGCGGAGTAGGCCTAAGCCTACGCAGTATTTGTATAATATGAGCACAATTAATTTATTCTTAGACTGAAAAACACGACCCGTAAACTTTGGTTTATATCTGATTATGACTTTTCGCACTAGTTGTTATAATATGTTTGAGTTAGGCTAGACGTCTCTTAAGAAACGGTGCGCTTTAATCGATTCAACTATAGCTCAGGTTGATGGTCATAGAATTCAAGACGTCTCTGAGGGAAAGTCTCCCCAAGGAAAGATATTCCCCCCCCACAGAACAAATCTTGAGCTGGTGTTCACACGGATATACATGTAGACTATGTACCACCACCAGAAAAACGCTACATATGTGCCATTCTTCCCCTCCCGAAAAAGGTCATAAGTTTTACAGTAGCGAAATAGGTACGTTTTCCGGAAATGTTGGGCGAAGGACTAAAGATGGTAGTCAGAAATTTTCGGGTCAAAAAGTGTTGTCGGTGCCTCGGCTCAGTGTCCGCCCAAATTAGCCGCTTTTCGCCCTCCCCTTCCCAGAAACCGGAATTCCCATACCAAGCAGGTGTTAGACCGTTAGACTAAACACTGGTATAACAACGTGAAAATCCACATCACGTGCATCACACACATGCTGTGTCCTCTGTTATGCTACTTCTGTTAGTTAAAAACTGTTATTGAATGATTTTATTGATTATTGCATCGTATTGTATTGTATTGTATCTGACAACTTATAAAGCGCTTCTTGCAGTCGGAGCTTTTCAGAAGCGCATCACACATGAATACAGTATTATCTTGAAATGTTTACATAAGATGCTGAAGTTTAGCCCTTTAGAATCCTATAATCGTCCTGAATTTGTTCAATTACGGAACTTGTTCTTTAAAAGCACAGATAGGCTCTAATCAAATTTCTTACCAATTCAACCTGACAACTATACGCAGTAGCGGCAGTAAGATTACACAGATGATAACAAATTTAATAATAGTCCTATCAGGTTGCAGAAAACGCAGAATAGGCCTATATCCTAATGATTGCGGTCAAAATGTCACCCAGGTTATAATATGCGAATTAGATATAATAGCCAATAAGCATCTTTCTATTGTAACAGCATACGGTAGGCCTACATTTACAATACCGGTAATTGTACATATAATATGCGTAGATTTTGATTGCTTATACAGTGACCTAAAAAAATGTCTAAATAGGCCTATTAATCTTCAACTGAATGAACAAAAGTGAGCGACGTCACACATAGCTTATCATTACAATATAATGAACTCAAACAAAGACTAATCATCGCGCCTACCGTTGTTCTTTGCTTAGTGACGTAGCATAGACTTTGGGCCTATAAATAATTTTAAAATAAGCCATCGATCAAAACAAACTCTTCTTCGTAGAAAGCCATCGTTTTCAAAAATAAATATCATGGATTATGTGCAAATAACTGACATTTAAAGTAGCCTACCTCTTCCGTTGTGCAATCGGGTTAGTTAATAAATTATTTCGTTGGCAATTATCTTCTTTTTTTGTATTTTATTGGGTTGCATTGACTAATCTATTTAGATCTGCTGGATAACACAGATCTCACCCATATAAACCGCCTTCAGGCTATTCAGAATAGGCTACTCTCGTCCATGCTGTGCACTAAAACTTGCAAAACCACCATAGGCCTATATATCACAGTCCTGTTCTTAGATAACATCACTGGTTACATGGGCGGAGACCTATATATAGGAGGGGAGACAGAGGAGACGATCCATCCAATGGAGGTGTTGGGGGAGCCCATGCATTTGTCCCTTCCCCAAATCGTTGAGCGTCACGACTAAAAAAAGGTCATCAACTTTTTTGTCGGCGAAAATAGACAATTTCGTCGAGATTTCGCCGGATGACTAAAAAAAGGTCGTCAGAAATTTTGACCGGTAAAAGATGGAGATGTTCGTCCGTCAAAAAATCTCGCGTCTTTCCGCTCCCCCCCAAGTCTCCGCCCATGACTGGCTGGAATACCAGAGCGAATAGAATATTAATTCTATTAATCCATATCACTGTGATGGTGTCTCACCAACAACACACTTCAGTCATCCCAGTCCTCCTACATCCCTCCGACAATTGTTCACGGTCCAAACACTTCGCTCAACCCGTTCCTCTTCCACCCTAACACTTCCGGTCTCCGTCACGTCATTTCCTTACTAACAGGTTTCAAATAATGCTCCATTGCCATTGCTGTTCCGTCTCTTTTGAACGAACTTTCCGCCAGTAGGCCTATTACGACAAATATCTTATCCATCTATAGAACTCACCACAACCTCGCATCTTGCTATCTCTCCCCACTGTCACAGCTCACTTGCTATTTCTGCTTTAAACACCTTCTAAGGTAAGCTAGTCATCGTAGGCTACACGGTCTGCCTTCTTGACTCTATCTATCTCTCTGCCTACTCTATAAGAGGACCAAAATATAGTACGTGTTAGCAGCATGCAGTGCTTAAAGCAGCGGTCTCAAACATGCGGCCCGTGGACCCGAATAATGCGGCCCGCGACAGCCATCTGATTTTTACTTGTTTTTTTAAAGAAAGAAATTGGTTAAAAACCGAATTTTGCAGTTCTTTTGCGATTTAACACTGTTTTCTTATAATTTTTGCTCTGGACATCAATATGCAACAGCAGATAGGCTATGCAGATGGAGACTAGAGTTATAGTGGACCTTCAATGTCATACCATGCTCATGAAGCAGAAGTAGGCGTATACAACGAGGTTGATATTCCGGAATTCTACACCTAACTACCACAGGACAAATTATAATATAAAAGCTGCACCTGCAGTGCTGCAACATGCAAAATTCTAATGGCAATGTTTGGCATTGCCTACAATCCTACATTATTATGTGAACAACATTTTTCATTAATGAAGATTAATAAATCTCAAAGGGCACGTCTTAGCCTACAGTTGCGGGATTTGCAAGCTGTACTCCGACAGGTCGTATCTCAAAAGGTAAAACCAAATAGTCTATTGATGTTTTCGTAGTTGGGAAGCATTGCCAGACATGTAGCGCTATAATCACACTTGATCACCTCTGAGACTACACTAACTATAATACTTTAACATTTAAGGCTGGTATATACATGTTTAGTTGTGGGTACTAGGCCTACTAAATGTGCTATTGATGCTCTCCATAAGACCTGTATCTTTGTGGTTCTGAGTTTCCAATTTTGTGTGCAGTACCATTATGGTTACACTGCAAATATAATATTAACTTGGGCATTGTTGGGCAATTTTTACAGGATTGTATAATTATTACAGCATTGTATGCTGCACTGATATAATTTCATATAGGCCTAAAGTTTAACATACATGACATATTTTCACGTAGGCCTACGATGCGACCCGCGAGACATTGTAAATTTCCAAATGCGGCCCACACGATGACTTGAGTTTGAGACCACTGGCTTAAAGTGTAGAAAAAGAAATGCCTGCAGGACGCTCCTTTCTTTTCCAGGCTGTGCTGTACTAATAAGTGGCAGGATATGGTGAGCAGATTTGAAAATAATTGCTTGGGCACCGTGCGTGACCGTCCAGCCACACTACTGTACAAACCCTGTATGGTTAGCAGGCCTAGAAATCTGTAGACTGTAGGCCTAAGTGTAGAATAAGTGGTTGGAAACCGGCATCAGCTTTATAGCCTACACAGATTATTTTTTGTTTCAGGGCTTTCATGGAAAATGATAAAAATCAGGAAAATGACGAATTGGAAGTTCCGATAAACCAGAAAAATGGTAATGAAAGCAATCATCTGGCGGTACGAATTGAATGCAGCGATTTCTGTCTGTACTAGACTATAGAAGGCTGCAGGGCTGTTTTAAAGGAATTTTTAGAACTGCACAATTCCTTCTTTCCTTCCCATCCTCCATGGTAAATTACTTCCAATCGGAGGGCAAATACCTTTTTGCTATGGTTTTAACTGTAGAGAGGTGATTTTACAATTGCACATTTTGTGTACAACTCCACGTTAAAAAAAACCCTGGAAGGCTGCGGGTAAAGTATTTTTGCAACAGACCAGTGCCCGTGCACGTAACATAGGACCGCTATGCCCATACCCGACCCGTGCTCAAAATTACTGCCCGACCTGACTCGTAATCGTGGTAGCCTATATCCGCACCAGTACCGTACCCGCCGCGTCATTGGATCGCTTTCCTATATCTTCATTTCATTCTATATATATATAGGCTAATAGACTTACAACTCAGCAAGCAGTGGTGTAGCTACCATGTGTGCAGTGTGTGCAAAGCACGCGGGCCCACGACCTCCAGGGGTCCATAAAGATTGTTGAACTATTAACCTAACCAAATTAGTAATTCATACTATTTTGCGAATAAATGTAGTTTCTGTGAACACAGTATAGCTTTGCATTACACCGATAAATTGCAAGATGACATTAGTGTGTGTGAACAATTATGGGAATGGGTCTAACATAGTTTTAAATTGAGAACATGAAATGAGTCATACCGGCTTGAGATTTTCATTTCGCTGATTCGCTTTCCTATGCATAGGGTAAGGGCGTGCCTATATGCGCTGTCTGGGATTAATGTGATAATTATACAATAATAATCGTGTCCGTCTGTCTGTCAGGTTCGTGTATGCCCGTTGTAGGCTAATGAAAAGGGGTACCGCATGAACCTATACTTGTTACAGGCATGCTTGTGTAATCCGGTCATTTGCTGGATAATACGGTAACATAGTCTCGGTTGCTAGCAGTGTGTCATTGTCTATAACACAGAGCAGGGCTTTTTAAAAGAAATGTTGGTATCCTACTTGTCAGTTTCACAACCCCCCCCTAAATTTATACTTTTCTTATGAGTCGGTTTCGATTATGTTAAAGAGAAATCTATGGCGGTGGCGAAAAGACCACACAATCAAGTAATAACTATAGTATCGAAAATGTTTCCCTGACGTTTTTTAACACGTGGCGCCACATATATTCGCACATAGGCTATATGAGTTTAATATAATGTCTGTGTGTCCCATTCTGTCGTTTATTACGCTCTTTTGTTGTTTTCCACGATCTCCCTGTGCGCTGTGCATTTGCTCCTGTGTGCGGATCAGCAAAATTTCGTGAATGAATCACTGTTTCGTGTGTGTGTAATTCATTCCTGGAATGTTGGAAGTCTTAGGAGGGGTTCCCGTTCTTTATTTAGGGTAAAATTACGTTTTCCCGCTTTTTATTCGGCTTCACCGCTTTTAGCATCTATGGTTTGAAAAGAACAATGTTTGGGAATGATTAGGCTACAGTTCAGGAAAAACTTCGAGGAAGAGAGTTTGTAGTAGTTTAACTTTAACGGTGAAAACAGATTTGAGAACATAGGGTTTAATTGCTGAAACAGTTTATTAAAAGATGTTAAATATAAAAAACGGTTTAATCCTGGAACTTTGTAATTATGCTACTCTGTAATTGTTGCGCAGCAGTTGAATCGACGGCATCAGCTCCACTTCAACCGAACCCATCGACTCCTCTTCAGCCGAAGGCGTCACTTCCGCTTGAACCGGATGTCGTCAGTCACCGGAAGAGGAGTGTCACCCAGAGTATAGATCACGTGATGCAGCAGGCGACCGTGCTACGAGTGGAAGTGGGACGATTCAGCGGAGGCCGTTCCCAATCTGATTACGTTAGGCTCGACGAACAACTGATGCAACTGCTGTTGGAACTGGACGCGATCGATGCTTTAGGTGACGAGGAGCTTCGAAGTCGGAGGAAGGAGGGCGTTGCAGCGGTCCAGTCGACGCTGGATCTCCTGGTAGCGAAAGTCATGGCCGCGAGTCTCGTTCAAGGAGCTCTCGATAATAAACAGAAGAACGTGGCAGGGAGGGCAGAGGAGGAAGAGGAGGAGGAGGAGGAGGAAGACAAATAAGGCAGACAGTGGAGAAGACAGAGGAGGAGGAGAGAGGAGGAGGACAAATAAGGAGGACAGTGGAGAAGACAGAGGAGGAGGAGAGAGGAGGAGGACAAATAAGGAGGACAGTGGAGAAGACAGAGGAGGAGGAGAGAGGAGGAGTGCAAATAAGGAGGACAGTGGAGAGGAGAGAGGAGGAGGAGAGAGGAGGAGAACAAATAAGGACAGTGGAGAGGACAGAGGATCGAGAAAGACAGAGAAGGAAAACATGGGGGACAGAGGACGAGGACGGGGAGGAGTAGGAGGTGAAGGAGGACGAGGACGAGGAGTAGGAGGAGGAGGAGGAAGAGGAGGAGGAAGAGGAGGAGGAAGAGGAGGAGGAGGAGGACGGGATGGAGAAGCAGGATTAGGAGGAGGAGGAGGAGGAAGAGGAGGAGGAGGAGGAGGACGGGATGGAGAAGCAGGATTAGGAGGAGGAGGAGGACGGGATGGAGAAGCAGGATTAGGAGGAGGAGGAGGAGGAAGAGGAGGAGGAGGAGGACGGGATGGAGTAGGAGGAGGAGGAGGAAGAGGAGGAGGAAGAGGAGGAGGAGGAGGACGGGATGGAGAAGCAGGATTAGGAGGAGGAGGAGGACGGGATGGAGAAGCAGGATTAGGAGGAGGAGGAGGAGGAAGAGGAGGAGGAAGAGGAGGAGGAGGAGGAGGACGGGATGGAGAAGCAGGATTAGGAGGAGGAGGAGGAGGAAGAGGAGGAGGAGGACGGGATGGAGAAGCAGGATTAGGAGGAGGAGGAGGAGGACGGGATGGAGAAGCAGGATTAGGAGGAGGAGGAGGAGGACGGGATGGAGAAGCAGGATTAGGAGGAGGAGGAGGAGGAGGACGGGATGGAGAAGCAGGAGTAGAGGGACGAGGAGGAGGAGGAGGAGGAGGAGTAGGTAGAGGAGGAGGACGAGGAGGAGAGGAGTAGGAGGAGGCAGCCAAAGAAAAAAGTGCTTACATCCCTTGAAGACTACGAATGAATGATATGGTAATTTTGATTTACTGCCTACAATTGTTGACCCGATTAAAACAATTCTAATAAGTAGTAATTGTAATTACGAATAGCTAATAAATAACAATCATGAATAACATTGAATAATAATAATGATGCGTCTCAGATAATTAATTACGTGCAGACTGCAGAGTCGTCCGCCTAAAAATGCATCGATGTTGGTGACGATTGTGAAAATGACGATGCATTCCTAGAGTCCTTCTCTATTGCAATCACGAAATAATTCTAAATATCAACATGACCCCTAAAAATAATGCGCTGTCTGCCCATCGAACGTGAACCCCAATTTTAAACCTGGCCATTGACCTGGCTCATGTATGTTGGGCACAAGCAGGGTTGTAGTCGAGGGTATTCGCAGGTTGGACTATACAGATTGTATACTCAGTTATACACCTCACAAACATTTGTGTTTAGTATACCCAGACATGCAGACTCTAATCAGACCTCTAATTTTTCCACTATACACAAGGGGCAATCAATCCTTAATCCGTTCAAAGCTCGACCCTCACAAGTGGTTATTTGGCCAACACTACAGTCGATTAACATGGACGCTTGCTATCGTTTATCCCAGGTAGCCTACCTTCTGTCGGTCGCTCTTTTGACGGGTCACCATCCCAGGTAAACCCAACCGAGTTGCATGTATGTAGGTCCTATGTATGTGGGCCTATGTATGTCCGACGTTTCCAATGCATTATGATTTTCTACTACGAACTCACAATTGAAGTGGTCTTCGCTTAATTAATGCATCTGCAACATTAGCCTACATGTTCTATCAACGACAATGCAGAAGTCATTGGACTAGATTAGATTAGATTATATAAGATTAGATTATATCAGATTAGAATGACGATGACAACAATGATGATAGCGGGATATCTGCACGGAGACCAAAATCCATGCTTGCCTATAGAGTACAGGTATTACGACTGCATAGGCACTATATAGTTACGCTGATGTTGCTTTTCGTACTCGGTGCGTTTATTCTGTGCAACCGGATATGGGAAACTGGTGAGTGGCCAAAAGACTGGAAAAGTTCTACATTCATCCCGATTTTCAAAAAAGGAGATGCCAAAGAATGTGGAAACTACCGCACGGTAGCTCTGATATCTCACACAAGCAAGATACTGCTTAAAATAATACATAGAAGGATGGAAAGCACTATGGAGAGAGAGTTGCCAGTTAATCAGGCAGGTTTCAGAAAGGGGCGAGGGAACGAGATCACATTGCAAATCTTAGATGGATAATGGAAAGACAACGAGAATTCGGACAAGAGGTCCACCTTTGCTTCATTGATTACAGTAAGGCGTTCGACTGCATAAATCATTCTTTGTTGTGGAGAACACTGCAAGAGATGGGAATCCCAAGACATCTCATCATGCTGCTCAAGAGCGTGTATGAAAATCAAGAAGCTATGATCAGGACAGAATGTGGAGACACGGATAAAATCAGGATTGGAAAGGGGGTGAGACAAGGATGTATATTATCTCCGTTCTTGTTTAACCTGTATGCAGAAAGAATAATACGAATGGCAGAGATGGATGATGCAGACGAAGGAATAAAGATAGCAGGAAAAATACTAAGCAATCTACGATATGCAGATGATACTACACTATTGGCGGGGAGAAAAGATGATCTTGCGGAACTCATAAGAAGACTAAAGAGGGAAAGCGAAAAAGCAGGGTTATATTTCAACATCAAAAAGACTAAGATAATGACCACGGCGGAATGGGATACCTTCGAAATGGATGGAGAGGAGATAGAGGTTGTGACAAGTTTTTCGTTTTTGGGCTCAATGGTGGAGAAGGAAGGAAGATGCGACAAAGAGGTGAGGCGGAGAATTTCAATGGGCAAATCTGCAATGCAGGGGATGGATAAGATATGGAGGGACAGGCATGTGAGCTTACAGACAAAGACGAGGCTTGTCAAAGCAATGATTTTCCCCATAGTGCTATATGGAAGCGAGACGTGGACGAAGACGAAGGCGTTGGATGACAACATTGCTGCGTGTGAAATGTGGATATGGAGAAGGCTGCTGGGAATATCGTGGAAAGAAAGGAGAACAAATGAATCTGTGCTCCAAGACATAGGTCAACTAAGAGGGGATATGTCGTTGCTGCAGATGATCATCAAACAGAAGCTGATGTTTTTCGGTCACGTAATGCGCACGGATGGACTGGAGAAGGCGATGATGCTGGCATGTGGAGAGGGTACAAGGAGAAGAGGACGGCCGAGGATCAGATGGATGGAGGATGTACACAGGAGGACAGGGATGAATCTTGGACAATTGAGGGATGTGACACAGAACAGAACGGAGTGGAGAAGGCTGGCCATGACAGTCGCTAGAGTTCCTCGAACTGACGGCACAAGGTGACAAGGTGGCGTTTAATAATGTACAGCAATTCGGAACAATTATGTATAGGCCTACACAGGCTACCCATACCTGATTGGCCTAAAGGTGACGAGTTGTCAACCACAATGTTTGTTCATTGAGTTTCAAGTGTCAAGATGCACACACAACATTCGATGTTCTAATACAAAGTATAGCTAAGCCTGCGTCAAACGAACATGTTATTTTATAGGCTACTTTGGTTAAATATTTCTAGACTCTGATCGGAAAAAATGAACCGACCGCAGTAGCCTACCATAGTTAAAGTGACCTAAAACGACTGTATACCTGCAGACTCTCCATTATTTGCACGATTTCACTTTTTCTAATTCACATGAACTCTCTTAGAACGATCGACCATAAGCTTAGTTAAAATTGAGTGAGTGCAGACTGAACTGTTTAATATTATAACCTACCCATTAAAATGGTTTTCAGCATGCAGTTCGGCTATCTGCCTGTCTGTCTGTCTGTGTGTGTCTGTCTGCCTGTGTGTCTGTGTGTCTGTCTGTCTGTCTGTCTGTCTGTCTGTCTGTCTGTGTGCATTGTTTGACTGGCGCTGCATGCACGGGGCAGCGTCTTGGCGTCAATGTGTATGCTGGTCCATTCTTGCTTATTAAGGAAAACTTTTGAACGACCCTTGCTTGTATAGTCATAAAGCCGGTTGAATCCAGTATGAGCATATTATATCGTTAAGAACCATAAGACATCGCGAAAGGTGGCATACTATATTATGGTGGCTATGTTGATTATAATTAAGTTAGCAATGTTCGTGATGGATTCGTGTGTTCATGTGTATCGATGGATATAATATATGTCCATACATAGGGTATACCGTATAGTGAATCTCTGTCAGTCAGTAAACGGGATGCAGGAAACCGCTGTTTCGATATACATGTAGTGTAGTTTCTTCCTTCGTGTCTCTTCTATGGCTTTTATTACATCCCTGCCAGGATTTCCAGGAACACTAGCCTACATATTGGGCTTTATATGGATCCGGTAGGTTATATGGCAAGTATGAGCTTCATGCGGGCATGCGGGCAGTTTGCAATTTCAGAGCTTATAGAAGCCTTAGAAGTAAATCTGCTGAACATATTACACACGTTTAAACGCGTATACGCTGTTGAATTCTAATCAACCCAGATCTACATAGTGAGGCACATAGCCGACATGTACATAGGCCTCTGGATAGAGCCCACGTGACTGAATCATGCAAGCAATCTAATTTAAGTGACTTATAATTTAACCTATCTGTTCTCATCCTTCGCGTCTCATATTTATAGAGGCATACATGTGTTTGTATAGAGTTGTGAAACGCGTGTTTCCTCATAACGCCTCGCAATCCGACCATTAAAGATGATCTGTATACATGTAGGCCCCATGCATCGGGACTTTTACAGAGCACGTTCTGTTTAAGAACCGTTAGCAAGCGTAAAATATATATATAAGCCTAACCAAAAAAGTAGTTATAGCCTAGGCTAATTGCATGTAGATATAGTGTATGCCCTATAGGCCTATATATCACGTTTATGAGAGTATATGAGAGTATACCCAGAGGCGCCCGCGGGCAGACGACCTATAATATATATGGACCTCGCCACTGGTTGTTCTCTGCCAGTGCCAGTCCCAGGAATGGATAAGGGAGGAGGGCGACACTGATCATCTTTGATATGGCAGTGTCGTTAAACATGTAACAAGCAGGCTAGTATAAGTCTAACCTTCGAGCGTCCACCTAGTCGTATATATATATATCAACCTTCAGCATCGCATTCACAGCCTTATAGGCAATTCCGTCAAATCGCAATATACAACATTGTAAAGCATTACCGGTATTATAATAGTTATTAACTTATTATGATAATTATCTAAGTTGACATTTTTGACGCTTGTTAGGCTACTACTCGCAACTGTTTCTATAATCAGCTATTTCAATATTCTCGCGTATATCTATATGCGGTCAAGTAAAGCGGGCGGGTGGGTAGGCCTGTATTAGTTTACGGTAGGCCTATACGTAGCAACTGCTGACGACGTCGACGGGTCTTTGGCTGCTGAAAGATAGATTTCCTTCCTTAGCTTAGTCTAACCCAGACAATGGTGAAGCTTTTATTTGACACGCGCAGTATTTCATCAAGCAACAATATAGCAACTCGGTGAAGGAGGAGAGGTACACTGCAGGAATCTACAGGATATATCATGTAGAGATAAGAGGAACACTTTATATAACTATAGGCCTACTTTGACAGCGACGACCGATATATATTGCTCAAACATTGTAGTGCTCTATGCATCGCCTTTTAGGACAGACAGACAGACAGACAGACAGGCAGGCAGACAGACAGACAGTCAGACAGACAGACAGTCAGACAGACAGACAGACCGACAGACAAAGAGAAGACCGGGTCGCTAAACTCATAATTGAAATTGGGGCCAACATATAGGCTATAGTGTAGAGGCCTATAAACAATTTGTACGGTGAACCTATCGTTATGTGTGGCTTTTCAGTAGGCCTACATCTTAATCGCATCTTCAAACTTCAACAGTGCCACTTGCGGGCACCAGTTCATTCACGAGCGCTGCGTCGAGTCAGATAGGTTGTTCAAAAAGAGTTGTCTGAAGGAGGTCTGAGTCGGAGATGAATCCGTCCATCACCTTTCGGGCTCTCCACTCAAAACTTAAGTATCACCTCTTCAAGAATTCAAACCCCGACTCATCTGACCCTCGACCTTTCAACTCGCTACCTATAGCCTAGACAACACACAACTTAACAGTTTACTCTCTGACTCATCTGACTCTCGACTTCCCACCGCTCGACCTAAACGATACAAACCTTAACAGTTAAGGTGTGTGTCCTTTAGGTGAGCGATGACGGAGGAGCAGAGCATTTGTTAGAATGAGGAGGAGGCGTGAGATATGTCTCGGCTGGAGGGGTTCAGATGAGTGACCGGGGTCCCAAAATAGTCAGACAGAAGGCTGAAATAATATTTCAACCTATTTTAGTATAGTTACTATGTTATAGTAACTCAGGTTGGATTGATGGTGAGCAGTTCGCAAAATTGTTTGGGCTGGGAACACATATAATAGATTTAATGTGATATAGCTATTATAATTTCGGTGCAAGTGATGACAATTATTTTGATGACAAGTGATGACA
The DNA here is from genome assembly GCA_949752735.1 of Lumbricus terrestris. Lineage (NCBI taxonomy): Eukaryota > Metazoa > Annelida > Clitellata > Crassiclitellata > Lumbricidae > Lumbricus > Lumbricus terrestris. The sequence goes on along the minus strand of OX457041.1, from coordinate 27,730,671 downwards.
GTCTTCAACATTTTATTAAGCTGCCATCTTAGGTCCATGCATACAGCCACGCTAACGTAAAGACCTCATAGAACATTTACTATCAAGACAATAATTATAAAGCAACCCAACGTTTATAATATCAATATTGTTCCTGTTACGTATGCGCCTAAGCGGCCTAGATGTCCATGCCCTTTGTGAAAAGATTACATGCAACGAAACGTTATTGTCATGATAAAGATCCGGTAGTATTCGCCATAATTTATTAACAGGCCTACACAACAATGTATAGGGAGACAACTTGGCTGTTGTCTACGATATAGACCGATGCAGATTATACTGACGATTGTTCTACCTGTAGAAAGCAAAGCTGCGCAGGTCAAGGGTTGAGATTACAGGCGAACGACGCCTGACCTACACCTCGGCCGATCTTCATCAACGATCTATGCATGCACGTATTAACAAGCAACAAGCTCATTGGCCTATCATAGCTCCCATACGCGGACATGTATACGACAGCCTTACGTTCGGACGGATTCTAAAGTTCACCTTAATTTCTATTCACGATTTCTAACTTGTGTTTTGGTGATAATTATCGCAACAAATGTCGATCTGTGTCGATCGATAATCAGAAGGAAAGAGGAATTATTTTTTTAAAAAGCTCCATTGATCAGCAGCTTATGAGGAAATTTCGTCGTTCGTAAAAAATGTCCGTCAAAAGTTTTGTGAGGAAGTTGAGCTTCAAGAAATCAAAGGTGAGATAATTTATGGTGTTGCAAAATTGTTAAATATT
>OX457041.1:27634899-27727399 GCA_949752735.1 Lumbricus terrestris | reverse complement strand
TAATAATAATAATAATAATAATAATAATAATAGTAATAGTAATACTAATAATAAATATAATAATTGACGATGGAAAAGCCGTTACATAATAGCACCACTCACAACTCTGGACGTAGTCTTTAACACATGAAGTGTCATAATCAATTCAGGTAAATAACAATAGTAATAATAACAAATAATAATAATAATGTCTATTATTATTGTTAATAATAATAATAATACTCTTATTATTACGAGTCTCATCATCATCATCATCATCATCAGCAGCAGCACCAGCACCAGCAGCAAAAGCATCGACAACATCTTTAGCATCACAAATGTCTTAGTAAAGAAAATCGAGTTATCCGTCCAGAGAAACTATCATCGTCGTCAACATAATAATGATGATGATGACGATGACGTCGACGACGATGATGATGATGATAATAATAATAAATAATAATAATAAAATAATAATAATAATAACAATAAAAATAGTAACATTAATAATAAATATAATCCATGCATCCATACCATCCATTCATCCATGCATCCATGCATCCATTCATCCGTTCGTCGTTCCTTCATTCTCCGACACAATTATATGTGTTCCTTTTCCAGCCATCCTTCTCCAGTTTCTCTCCAACTACGGCCAGCCAACCGTTACCGTCATCATTCCTTGTCTCTTCATCAACAACAACCAACAACTCCAGCTTCACTCCAGCTGCTCCACTCTCCGACTGGATTTACAAAGACATCGTCCTTGAAAGGGTTTAGTATCATCCACCCTATATTTATTTATGTATTTATTTATTTATGTATTTATTTATGTATATATTTATTTTTGTGTATATTTATTTATTCATGTATATATTTATTTATTCATGTATATATATATATTTATTTATGTATTTATTTATTTATGTATTTATTTATGCATTTATTTATGTATTTATTTATGTATATATATTTATGTAATTATTTAATCTATGTATTTATTCGTGTATTTATTTATGTATTTATTTATGTATTTATTTAGCTATCTATCTGATCATTTATCTCCTGTCTGTCTGTCTGTCAGTCAGTGTTTTTGTCGTTTTGTCTGCATGCATAAGATATCAGCTAGCTTAAAAAATTACGGTTGCAGTATGCAAATCCAAAAAATTGCAAGCATTTGGGAGGCGACACTCTGTCTTAAAGTCTTAGGCCATGACTCATGATCATTGAAAAATGAACAATTTGATTAAGATGATAGTTTAAACTGTACCAAGTCTTAACTATGTCTTTCAGCAATAAAATTATGAGTAATTATGTTGAGATGACAGCTTGAAATGTTACCATTACAGTGTAGAAAAAAATTTGAAACAATGTGAAGAGACACTTTTTAAGTATTAATCCACGAGTATCAGCATTGAAATTATGGAAATTTCGTTCAAATGACAGCCTAAATGGTACCTCTTGGATAATGAGAAGGAGCATATTCCCTCCCCGAACCCTCTCTCTCTCTCTCTCTCTCTCTCTCTCTCTCTCTCTCTCTCTCTCTCTCTCTCTCTCTCTCTCTCTCTCTCTCTCTGCTCGGAGTTTGGCGATCGTCCTTCGGTCACTCGTTTGTCCCCCATCCCCTTCTGAAGCCAGGACCAAGTCTCCGCTTATGAGTAGTTTAGTACTAGTGGTAGTAGTAGTTGTTGTTGTGGTGGCAGTAGAAATATCAGTTGTTGTAGTTGTTTTTGCAGCAGTAGTAGTAGGCCTAGTGATAAGTAGGTAAGTAAGAAAGAAAGTAAGTAAGTAAGTAAGTAGCCTTTATTTTCATATGTCAAGCGCACATGCGTGATGATGATGATGTATACTACTGTCATATATTGTATAACGTTGGTCGTCTATATGTTTGTGTCGGTGAATATTTGAATAGAGAGGCAGAGGTCTTGGCTTTACTCTTGCTGGTGGAGTCGATCGGAATGATGATGGAGGAGATAGAAGCATCTACGTCACGAAGATCATCGAAGGAGGGGTGGCAGCCATCGACGGAAGACTCAAGTAATCATGATGACGACGACAATCATACTGATATCGATGACGATGATGATGATGACGACGACGACGACGGTGATGATGATGATGATGATGATGATGATGATGATGATGATGATGATGATGATGATGATGATAATGACGACGACGGCAAGAATCATGATGCTTTTTAGAGTTATTATTGTTTTAAATCGGTTTCATCCCTATAGTATAGGGATGAAGTGAGTTGGCCAGAAATGTAAGTGCACTATAACATATGTTTTATGGTCAAGTCATGACATAGAGGCACGGTATATAAGCCTATGATCTAGCACCATGGCGGATGCAGCACACAATGATGCTTTTCATTGCATCCTTCCCTTGCAAATACATGTCAGTGGCGTAGACAAAGGGGTTTCGGGGGTTAAACCCCCATTGGCTTAAGGGAAAAGTTTTTTTGAAGGTTTTTTATCCACCTAAAATGAGAACAAATAAACAATTGTTTATATTAACAATTGTTTTTCTTACTTTATTCCCTTTGCTACTTTATTCCCTTTTTATTTGCTGTAATACTGTTGGGTTGGCATGGGCGGAGACCTGGGCGGAGACTGGGGGGGGGGGACGGAAAGACGCGAGATTTTTTGACGGACGAAAGGCAGGATTTACAAGATATACACGTATCTTTCTACCGGTGTACAGGGATTCCAATGGCTGATCTCTCGGCCGACAGTCCAACACACTGACCTCTGGTCTAAATTATCGAAAAATCGCTCGCCCATGTTATAAAAATTAGTTTGCGTATCTTGCAATATTATTATTATAATCTGACGTCTGTCGAAACATTGGCAGGGTGAATGACACGATCCTGTCGGTGAATGGAACGTCTTTCATTGGTCTGACTCACCGAGAATCGGTGGATTGTCTGAAGGCAACGCCAAATATCATTAATCTGGTGAGAGGCTGCAGTTTCTAGCTTTTATAATATAGTCGATCAATTGGGGTTAAACCCCCCATTGGCTTAGGAATTTTTAAAAAAAGGTTATTTATCCGCTTAAATAAGAAAAACAAAACTATTGCTTGTAGTAGCAATTGTTTTTCTTACTTTGTAACCTTTGTTACTTTATTCCCTTTTTATTTACTGTAATACTGTTGTGTCGGTGTCAGGAAGGGCATCCGGCCAGGCCATACCCCCCCCATCATAAATTCCTGGCTACGCCGCTAGCCTATAGGCCTAGCCTTCAGTCTCGCAGGTGCCTCACTGCCTCATAGATGCTTCGGGTGGTCCATCACGCATTGCAGGAGATTCATGTCTTGTTGCCCATAGGCCCCATACTAATATGAAGATGTGCAACTGTGCATCTTATCATACATCGCCACATTTCTTCATCTTTGCAGAAAATCAAGAGATATCGTCCGACAAGAGATGACGTCACTGTCATCGACTTATTCCGACCAGAAGGCAGAGGTCAGAGGTCATTTACTTAGATTACGGTGTAGCCTACACTGTGCCATATTATATTGCATGTAGGCTATGATAATGACTTATGACTTCATAAAGTTCATCAAAGCTCTCTTCACCGTATACATCTCCAGCATGTTTTAATACGTCTCGTCTATGTCTGGGTCAGTGCACAGTCGATAGTCGATAGTCGATAGTCAATAGTAGGTTATTCTGCACTCTGAGTGACTTTAGGAATAGTCAATGAAGTCTTTGAAGTGCCCATTGTGATTTTGTTTAATGTATAGCATATATAGTCTAGTCTAGGCCTATAGGCCTAGACCTACAGCCTATTGCCAATAAAGGCTGTCCACACAACCCAACCTAATCAAATTCAATCCATTCTAATCTGATTGAATCCAATCCCATTAATTTGAACCCAAGTTACCCAACCGACTATAGTCTGATCTAATCTAACTTTGTGGTGCATGCAGGTCTTGGCTTCACTGTTGCCGGTGGCATCGGTAGTCAAGAGATCGAGGGAGACGATGGGATCTTCGTGACGAGGATAACGGAAGGTGGAATGGTCGACCAGGATGGAAGACTTTCAGTCGGGGATCGACTCCTCGCAGTTGGTTCAGCTCATCATCCGCAATAAAATCATATTATAATTATAACAGACCAACATCTTCTTCCGTCACGAGTAACCTTTTCATTTACAGTACACTACGAATACATTGGTCTCTGTTAATATCACCCCATTCCCAGAGTGAAGCCAATATCTGTTCGCCAAAGACAGCTAGAAGCCTATAATTATTACACAGGATATAATAATAATAATAATAATAATAATAATAATAATAATAATAATAATAATAATAATAATAATAGCAATAATAATAATAATAATAGCAATAATAATAATATTAATTATTATTATTATTATTATTTCATAGGCGCAAGGGCATCTGGTCTACACGCGTTAAAACAACGAAACGTTCCTGTCTCTGTGATGTTAAAATTCATCAGTTGGCTGAAAAGTTGTTTTGATTTAAGACCTTTAGTAGAATTTAACATATTGTATGCCAGTGTTTTGTGTAGCGAAGTAAGCGACTGCAAATAGCCAACTATTGGACTACGGCGTGCTGTCGGTTTTAGATTTGATCTGATGTCAATTTCTGATCAAATATCCAAAGTTGGAATATCGTACTATACCAATAAAAATTATATGATGCTGATATTACGATATTTTAAAATTATAAAATGACTCTTAACTGATATAGGCCTAGGTATTTCAATATTTTCGTTGTTTCACCCTGAGATAGGAAACTCTTGCCCCCATTCCAGCATGTATCACGCCTTATTCGTAAGCTATAGCCTACTGCCACAGTCAATATACTTTAAGTCGACCATCTTCCTCGCTGTTGAAAATTTTTCATGTGATTGTATATAAATATGATTTTGCTTTGAGGTTAATGACGCCAGTATGACGTACGTGAGTCATGAGGAGGCAGTGGAAACCCTGATGGGCGCAAGGGGGCGTGTTCGTCTGGTGGTTGCCAAGACAAACATCCATTCGGACCAATTTGCTCCTGGTAAGAACTTGTTCCAAACTCGATACATTAGGCTTACATTGCCTGGACTTTTTGCATTAGTTTAGACTACTGCAAGTTGACAGTTGCTCTAAGTTTACTCTTCGGTTACTTTCAAATGTCTAAATCAGGGATGATTTTGTCACAGTTATTCAGACGCAAATTTAAATGAAGAGAGTGCAAGGTTGATAATGGGTACCCCGTCAAAAGCGCGCAGGACAAAAGCGCGCCGACAAAAGCGCGCCGACATAAGCGCGACCCGTCAAAAGCGCGCTGGACAAATGCGCGCCGACATAAGCGCGCAGTCAACAAGATATAGACTAACATACACAGACGAAAAATGAAAAACTCACGAACAAACTCATGTGTCTGGCAAATATGCAATCAGTAGGTAGCGAACCTCCTTGAATCTTTCGGTTTCCTTTGAAGTCTCGTCAATCGGCAATTAAAATTACAAAGCAGTGGTTAATTTAATTTCTTATTATTTTGTGGACAAACAACTTTCATCAAAATAGGTGGTTGAATCATTGCCTTGATGAAAGGCCTTGAAAATTGGCCACATGTAGGTGATAAATATAGGTGGGTATTGCTTTAATTTATGTTAGGCGAAGTTGAAGTTCAGCCTTTGGTCCACGCTGCGCGCTTATGTCGGCGCGCATTTGACCCGTGCGCGCTTTTGTCGGTGCGCTTTTGTCGGCGTGCTTTTGTCCTGCGCGCTTTTGACGCGACACCTTGATAATGCACATTCAAACGCAGTAGATATAGGTCTACCGTATATATGAGCTGCTAAAACTGGAGGATGCCGCGCAGTCACTTTTATTTATTTTCACGGATAGTTTGAGCCAGTCATAACAAGGGATATTCCTCTATTTTCTCTCCCACTGAGGTCATCATTGTCAACAGACTTCATGCTTTATTGGGTAACTATTCTATTATTGGCCTACATAGACCCCATAAAAAATTCCCATCTATTTGGCCTCGTCTTTTTAATAATTTTGTTTCATGATAAAAAATATCATATTGCTTATTGGTAGTCTTGTTAGGAACCTTTTGTCTACGATTGAAATATCTGTGTAATTGCAGCTGCAACGTTAGCCACGGGGCTGACATCGACATATGAAAATGGATTCGAAACAGTGGCAGCATACAATGGCAGTTACGTTCCAAGGCAAGCCCCACCATTTCGCTTGCAGCTACCAGCCAATTCATCTCAGTCTCCACCCATCAGTCAGTCTACGCCGTTGGTACAACCTAATAGTTATGCCTCGAACTTTGGAGTAGGTCTACAGTCTCCACCCAATATGTCGCAACCTCCGACTACCATGCTACAGTCCACGTCGTATCCAACGCAACATTCTACGTCTCCGATGCAATATGTTCCGCGTACCGGTACCGGTACTGGCGTTCAGGAGTTTCAGCCTTTGCCAGAGCTAATTCCTCGTGTGATGACCGGATCCGAGATGCCAAGGTATAGAAACCGTAGCACGGCACGTTATACCTGAAACAATATTCAGTATATATAAGTACACGTGTGACGCAATACAAACAACGAGTGGACCCACTCTCGATCTATCTGTGTAATTTATATAGCGCCCGCTAAAGATAGTCACCCTGAGGTACCGACTAAGTCCCGGCCAAAGAGTAAAGTCTTATATGCAGTACTAAGGTGATCTTCAATTGATAAGCATGGAGCTGCTGCCTATAGCTCGAAGGATTTTGACTGAGGTGCAACCTGTAAAGAATCCGACAATAATCCGACAAGAATGCACATTTTCAATCCCTAACTTGCGTTGCATGCTGCATATTTACCGACACCAGGTCCTGTAAGATATACATGTAGGTGACCGAATGAGACTGAGTGAATGGCAGTGATTGCCAACCAACGAATTGAACCAAAGCTCAGGTCGCACGGTCTTTGTGAAAATTTGTTCCAAAACGAAGGTTCGACGATGACGAAAACCACCCGTGTACTTACTTACTTACTTACTTACTTACTTACTTAAATACATCACTGCATTACTATATCACTGATTAAACTATTTCCAGCTGATTGTCTATTCTGATAATTCTGGAGAGCTTTGATTTCGGTTCGTTTTCTAGTTTCGTCAAAGAGCAGCGGCAGATAACAATACGGAAGAACCTGACAGCTGGACTCGGATTCAACATTGTTGGTGGAACGGAAGGAGTGGGAATATTTGTGTCTGCGATCATTCCAGGAGGTGCGGCGCATCTCAATGGACAGTTGAGGAAAGGAGATCAGATTGTGTCGGTATGCAGGAAATTATTCAACGCATGGATGGAGTCTATTGTTTTAATCAATGGAGTTTCTATTGTTTTACTCAATGGAGTTTCTGTTGTTTTACTCAATGGAGTTTCTATTGTTTTACTCAATGGAGTTTCTATTGTTTTACTCAATGGAGTTTCTATTGTTTTACTCAATGGAGTTTCCATTGTTTTACTCAATGGAGTTTCCATTGCTTTACTCAGTGGAGTTTCTATTGTTTTACTCAGTGGAGTTTCCATTGTTTTACTCAATGGAGTTTCTATTGTTTTACTCAATGGAGTTTCTATTGTTTTACTCAGTGGAGTTTCTATTGTTTTACTCAATGGAGTTTCTGTTGTTGTGCTCATGACTTACGTGGTATGCTATTGCTTAGGAACTCGTCCTACAAACAAAACCTTTGCCGTTGACCCTTGGCTTTCCTCATTTCGTTCTCTCCTTCCGAGTAGCAGGTTAAAACCAAACCGGAAAATAATTTGACCAAAAGATGCCAAGTTAGAATCTAGCTCCACTTTTGGGCTTATACTGGTAAAATGACGGCAACACATGTATACTGTATAGTGTACGTATATTATATGCAATTTATGCATGGATATATAATTGTATATGTATGCATGCATGTATGTATGTATGTATGTATGTATGTATGTATGTATGTATGTATGTATGTATGTATGTATGTATGTATGTATGTATGTATGTATGTGTATGTATGTATGTATGTATGTATGTATGTATGTATGTATGTATGTATGTATGCTTGTATGTATGCATGTATGTATGTATGCAATATGCATGCATGCATGTATGTATGCATATAAAAATGTGCACAATGTGCATATTATGTAGGCCTACCTTTGGGCATCTGAGCATTCTGCAACAACTTTATGGTGCATTTCAAGATGCTATGCTGTCCAGCATATCTGGAGTTAGCAATTACAACTGCAAGTAGCCTACATGATGCAGCAGATATTGTATGCACTTACTTTGAACAGATTATATCTGCGCGTTGCATGTCTCGTCATGCATGTCTGGTTGCATGTCTCGTCATATGCAGGTGAACAATGTCGACCTTCGTGAAGCGAGTCATCAGGAAGCGACAATGGCGTTGAAAGCCGTTGGAGAGACAGCACTCATCACCGCTCAGTATCGACCAGAAGGTAGCCTCATGGTCATTAGAATGATAATGCTACCGGTGGTGGTTGTGGTGGTCGTGGTGGTGGTGGTTGTGGTGGTCGTGGTGGTCGTGGTGGTTGTGGCGGTTGTGGTGGTTGCGGTGATGGTTGTGGTAATAGACGGCTCAAGTGGAGCTCAAAACGCAATTTAACCCATTAGTGCCTAGCGTCCCCGTTTTGGGGACGCCTCTTTGGATATAGTTATTTTTAATATCAAGCAATACTCAGTATTGCTAGTTATTGTGTCCGACGGTCTACTAAATTATCTTTCAAATGAGGTATAATAAGGCTGATTTTTATTTGTTTTTGCATATGCCAGATAGATTTTTATTTCGATTTTCCAAAAATTTTAATTTTTTAAATTTCATCAATATAAATTTATATTATCGGGATAAAACCTGCTGCAATCGAAAATGTGAGCACATACCCATGTTATTTGTGCTGTTAGCTACCTGTATAAATTTTGTAGCATTAATTCATTGTTAGTTAATATTTTTATTATGCCCGTCTATACCGTCCCCATTTCGGGGACGCTAGGCACAAGTGCCCCCATCAACTTTTACGCGGCAATAGGTGACTTTCACTGTGTTTGCAACTAGAGTTATATATGCATATGAGTTTTCTTAGCATGCCAATCCCAACCCTTACTGCAAGCAAGCGTGAAACTCATGTAGGACCCATATTCCCATGTGGGACATGTGTGAAACCCATATAGAGTCCATCTAATACCCCATGCAAATGCTGGGAGGGAAGACCACTAACTGTACGTGACATTGTCACAATGCTAGAGAGTGCAAGAACTCCTGGAGAAATTTACACAATGTCATGTCCTCCAAGTGATCCAGATAGTTATGAGGAATTCAGATTTCACATCCATCCATGTCAAGGAGTGGGTCAAAGTTACTGACAACCAACTTTGTAAGTTTGGCCTGTCGTTGTCAAGCTTTCAGACTGCTTGTCTCCAGCTGATGACAAAATAATATAGCCTATAGAATATAGATACTGTATTTTGACAAACTTGTTTTACCGCCCTAAATAAGATTGAATTCTGAGCAGCATGAACATCCAGATACCTGGACAGCTAGAACCAATCAACATAGGACTGCTGCTGCAGTGTCCTGTTTAGTCTATGGCAAGGTCAAGAAGACAGACCGTGATGCATTTGACTATAGACTGGATTCAGCACCAGGAATAACGTTGGCTTGTTGGAATGACAACAGGCTGGTGACACTCCTAATTGCCATGGCATCGAAACACCGAGCAATGCAAGAAGGTCATCATTGTCCAAAGGAATATTTGAGAACATCGCTCAGCCATATGCTATCGACCACAGCAACAGACATGTGGAGACTTGATGAGATGGATCAAAACATCAGCACATACATACAGGGTCTCGGTCACATCCAGAAATGGTGACACTATTGTCACACTAGGCTCCTGATGTTGCTTATAAACAGGATGTGGACATTGGAAGTGTTGGGAATAGGCTACTATATTCAGCAGCTACCCGGGAGTCGGGACTTCGTTACATTACGCACTGCCATGTGTTCCATTAGTAGTAAGATGGTAAATGTTTGGCTATTTACCATACTCCTGTTTAACAAAAAGCTGTTTATGATCTATTGCACCATAGGATTTCATATGGAAAAATCAATCCTTTCAGTCTAGTAGAATACAGAGTTACTGGGGTTGCTGCTGTCTAAAACCGAGCCACGAAAACAATAAATTTGCCAGTTATTTTTTGATTATTTGAAATTGTTCATAATAATTATGGCAGACAATGAGTTTAACCTTTGCAACTTGATTTCTTTAGCTGCAGGTATGCTTATTTTCATGATTAAATAATTATATGAAACACATATGAAACCTTCACAGTTGATTTATGCCAGGCTAGAAACCTCGTAAAAGTTGACGGGGGCACTTGTGCCTAGCGTCCCCAAAACGGGGACGGTAGGAAAAAATGGTAATAAAATGGGGGAAAAAAATTTAAGGCAAAATGGTTTTTGGCACTGATGTTCAATAGGTCGAAGTGACACTATTTTCACACTTTCATGAAAAAGCAAAAAGTCAGGCACTAATGGGTTAATTAAACGCAATAATTATTCCTGTGTAAGACGGTTCCAACCAGGGAACCGGCATAAAGAATTGCTGGAAAGCTTCTACAGACTGAGCAAGTGATTGACCTGCGTATACTGCGAACAACCACGGTGAACAACCATGGAAAACAACCAGAAGGCCGAGGGTAATTGTAGCGACAAGAGAGCGAATTGTAGAGAGCGAGGTAGAGAAGGTCTTCAGGCATGAAAGAGCAACCCCGACGACCAAGAATAGGTCCATTAAGCCGCGCATACAATGTAAAACTAAGCTAACATTTTCAACTAGATGCGCTATATGGCAGAATTATCTTAGAGACAGAAACACTCTTATTGGCTCTCTGTGTTGTGACTTCCTTGATTTCAGAGTTCAATCACATAGAGAGGAAGACACGAGAGTTCCAGCAGAAGATGAAGGGCAGGCCAAACGACCTTCAAGGGGCCATCCAACGCAAGGCTATCTTCATCCGGTCAGTCAGGCAGCAATGTTATGTTTGTACTGATACTGTAACATAGCTTGCCATTCTGCACTTGCAATCTAATTTTGATTTATATTTGTTGTTTATTTAGCTTCCATATTCACAGTTCATTTTAGTAAGTGTCACATTGTGTTTCGAATATATATATATATATATTTATTTATTTATTTTAGTGTTTACCGAATAGGTGATTATTACTATTCGACCAAACACGAATAGTTATACCAGCTATTCGGCCGAATACAAACACGAATACGAATTGTGTAGAAAGCTAGGTCTACCGACAACATTCAAACCCTGCACACAAAATGAGGCAACTGCAGACACTACGATACCGCGGTTCATGCAGGCAGTAGTCAAGGCCTGATTGCAACCACAGCATATAATAGTTCATGAGAGAGTTACTTCAGTCCACTTGCTATAGCAGCCGCATAATATGCAAAAACAGATGTCACGTGACCACTTTTCGCATTCTGTCCGGCCGCCACTATTCGGCCGAATATCGAATAGCTATTTGGCCCATTCTTCGGCCCTGAAGCCCAATATGAATCGAAAGTTCGGCACAAGTCTTACATATTTATTGATTGGTTGAACTGCAGGGCTCTGTTCGACTACGATGCGTCCAAGGAAGCCGACCAGATGCCTGGAAGAGGAATGAGCTTCTCGTTTGGTGACATCCTCCATGTCGTCAACCCAGGTGGAAACGACGAATGGTGGCAGGCGAGGAGAGTCCTTCCATGGTCCGACGTTAACTCGGGAAGTGGATTCATTCCCAGCAAGAGAAGGTAGGATAATTATCCAGGTAGGATAGATCTATCCAGACCACAGGAAAATGTCTTCTCTGTTGCAGTTAATGAAGAATCTCCATCATGATGAGACTGTTTTCTTTCGCTTGATCTCGGAGGGGAGCGCCCTTCTGAGTAGGTATCTGGAAGGGGCGCTATATAAATTCTGATTGATTGATTGATAATATAATGCAATGTAGGGAGGAGGAAAGACTCATTGATGGAGATAATGCTGTAGGGAATATGTAGAGGCTATGTATACATGTAGGCTATATGTGGATATATGCATGTACGTAAGAATGTATGTTGTCTATGCATTTGGGTGTATGTGTAATTTTGCGTTTATATATATATATATATATATATATATATATATATATAATTATATATAGGCCTATATAGCCTATCTAATCTATAATTATACGCGTGCATAACTGTATGTAGCCATGTAGTCATACTTATAAATATTTTATAAGTTTGTCGCATGTGACCAAGAAAACAAATTGAAGAAAACTACCACATAATTTACGCTAAATATTAGCCATCGTGCATGCCACGAAATACAAACCAGTATAGCATATTAGCATTGCAAAGTATTCAACCCACACACATTAAGGTATTGCATAACCGTGCTATAGTTGTCTGTGTAGTGCATGTGTTGGCCTATGTCTATGAGTCTATAGGTCTTTTGGTCTAATTGGTCTGACAATAGGCATAATATGTTTATCTTGTATCTCTGTGTGCTGATCAGTGTATACCTTCTTTTGTTTTGGCAGAGTTGAGGTGAAGCCAGTCAGCCAGCCAAGGCTTCCATTGACCGGTGGAAAACCGGAAACAGACAGCAACAATAGAGAGGTAGGATGACGTCTGACTGGAAAACTCCAATACTCCATCGATGATGACAATGAGAAGATGAGAAGGATAAATGGAAGAGGAAAGGAGGAGGGAAGAATCGAGGAGTTGGAAAAGAAATAGAGGAGTACAAGATAAGGACGATGAGTGGAGGATTTGGTGAGAAATGTTGAGAGGGCATTATGGGAATTCGGAGGGCGGGTATAGAAGGAAGAATAGAACGAAGAATGGAGGGGAAAAGAGAGAGAGCGACTAAAGACGTTTGAAGAAGCAGATGTTGATGAGATATCGAAATTATTTGAAGGATTATTATGAGAGTGGGAAGAATTAAATAGAAAGCGAAGGACTAGAGGAAGGTGAAGAAAAGGTAGTTTTATAAGGAAGATAAGGAAGAGGATGAGTAACGTTAGAGAAGAGAGGAAGTGAGGATGAGGAGAATGATTGTCACTTCTACTGCTGCTGGTATACTACTGATGACGATGATGACGATGATGATGATGTGATGATTAGGCTGATAATGCTGATGACGATGATGATGATGATGATGATGTGATGATTATGATGATGATGATGATGATGATGATGATGATGATGATGATGATGATGATGATGATGATGATGATGATGATGATGATGATGATGATGATGATGATGATGATGATGATGACGATGACGATGACGATGACGATGACGATGACGATGACGATGACGATGACGATGACGATGACGATGACGATGACGACGACGACGACGATGACGACGACGACGACGACGACAACGTCAGTGTCAGCGCGACATTGAAGAGAGATTCTTTCGGTTTTTCAGAACGTTCCTTTGAAATCAAGAAGAAGAAGTTTCATTCTTAGCAACAAACTTCCGTTTGGAAAGTCTAAAGAAAAACTACACGAAACAGGAAGCAGCCAACAAATTGCGCCACCACCAGCAGGTTTCTTGTTGGCTGTCTACTTCTCTGTCTATCTGTCTTCATGGTTGTCTGTCTTTATGCTTCTCGGTCCGTCTCTCAGTCATTACACCACGCAATCTCTCTACAGTATAGTCCACGTCATATACCAAACAATGTGTCCTTTAGTCGTGTGCTTTGTTAGTTCCTACATTATAATTATATAGAGGCAAGGTGCAAGAGAGAGTGCAGGAAGAAGAAAATCTGCTTATTCATTTGCCATTCTCAACTTAATTGATTTTCTGCTCCTAAAACTATTATTCTATTAGGTTTTCGTTCAACCTTTCGTGCTAAATGCAACCATATGCAACGCAGATTTTATTGCTTTAATGCGATTAATGGAACAATGTTATAATTATAGACCTAAATTTAGACCTACAAGTTACAATATACTGACAAAGTTTTCTGTTGAAGAGAGCAGCAGCTGGTCTCCATCCTACGAAGCAGTCACCCAAGTGCCACGTAAGTCTACTTTTGAATCGCTGCAATGCGGTACTGCTCACCGAGTCGATAAAACATGCGTAGGCTATACAACGATGCTTAGCGTCTTCGGATCCCGGGCCGTTCAGCTGGCAGCGTTGACATCGACTTTAATTTGAGGATTTTAGATGTAGACCTAATTAGTGGAAATGCTTAACATTCGCGGCGTCAACTAAAAATAACTTGGCTAATAAAAAGTAAGCTTAGGCTACTAGTTAAAAGAGGCGACTTATTTCCGGAAATAAAGTCATGACGCAGACTTTATAAAACTCCTCACATTATCGTCTCTGGACGTTAATTGCTACAAAGAGAGCAGTCAACCAGAGGATGAAGCATCTTTGGGTTAGGTTAGAATTAGATGAGAGATCTAACTTAGCGATTAAGCTTAACCTGTCCTCACTTAGCCTTTGAGTAGCAGTAGCATTAGGGACTGACTATCCATGTCGCGATTAAGGTTGAGAAATTTTGAAATCGCAGAATTTCGTATGATAGCTGGAAATTTAGAAACGTGATTGGTTTAGTAGGCCTATGTGATTAGTGTGGAACATGGAGTGGGATATGCATTGAGAAATCCTAATTTCTTTCATCCGATTCACCAATCTGTAGCGATAATCAATCGATTGGTGCAATTGATTGAATAATGCTTTACGCATTTTAATGGCAATGCTGGAAAAGGTTTCTAGATCAGAAACGCTTTAACTCTCTTACAAATCGTACACTGGTTAACGCTAATTAGCAGGATAATTATTTTGCAGGTAAGATGACAAGGCCAGTCATTATTTTTGGACCGCTCAAAGATAGACTCAACGATGAACTGGTGGCCGAGTTTCCTACCAAATACAGCAGCTGCGTTCCTCGTGAGTTAAAAAAAATAAACAATAATAATAATAACAATAACAATAATAATGATGGTGATGATGATGATGATGATAATGATAATGATGATGATGACGACGACGACGACGACGACGACAACGACAAGCAGGTCTACGTCGCAATGTTGTCCAACAGCGTCCAACTGTAGGACCTATAGATACCCTGGAAAACCAAGATATTCTGGTTGGCATTGGCGGCGCACAGCTGCAGGGCAAGCCGGGTAGAAAAGCCTTTGCCCTGCATGGTCGTTACCCTGCCACAAGACATCGGGAACCAAATCAAACGTTACCCTGCCAAAAGGCTGACAGAATATCTTCCCTGCCGAGAATTCATTTGAAGCGCAAATCATCCTCTGCACTGGGTCTTTCTTATATATACGTCTAAATATTCTGCAAGTGCTTTGAATCATTTATATATATATATAGTTCGATCCTAGCTTTCTGCCATTAAGCTGTGAGCGCCTCTTGTAATCTGTGATCACCGTTGCTATTGCTACTTGCTAGACATGGGAGTCATACTTAGGCTATAGTGATGACTATAATAATTGTTACAAATGCTTTGTGGGCGCTGTTCGACCATAAGACACGACCCGTCCGATTCGAAGAGACGAGGTGGATGGTCGCGATTACCACTTCGTTCTGTCTCGAGAGGTGATGGACGAAGACATCCGAATGGGTTTGTTTGTCGAGGCAGGTGTCTACAACGAACATCTGTACGGAATGAGTGCCGAAGCCATCAAGGCCGTCGCCAGCCAGGTATACACAAACACATAGTAATGTAATACATACACACAAACATTATTATATATGTAATATATATATGACGTATTTTATAGAATTATTATTACCTGCACTGTCGTCTGTGATATCAACTTGGACAATGTCATGTGCATCAGATATATAGCCTAGTTGAAACAGTCAATGGCAGATTTGGAGCATTGATCCCAATCATAAACGCCTTAAATTTTGCAAACTTAAGCGCTTTGTGCTTAGCGTTGCGTCAAGAAAGAAGACGAAAGCAGCTGTGACAGTGTGTGAAGCAAAGTTTCTAAAAAAATTGAGTGTTAGTTTTAAAAGGTGTCAGTTACTATGAAACACTTAGAGGATATGTTCTAACAATGGAGAGCCACTTCCTCAGGGAAAGCATTGTCTGTTGTGGTTCACAATAGAAATCTATTGCTTGATCTACATTTCTCTTGTCAACGATTTCCGACGAACAATAAGCTTATGTTCAATTGGACTTCTCATTTATTGGCTGATTTAAATTGGACAGTAAAAAACGGTTAACAGGGTTACTTAAAACTCAAATCAAATCTTATATCACCCTGACCTATAAATCTAAACACAACTCGCGTTTGGAAATGTTGCCTCCCAAACTGCATGTCTTAGACATCGTAAAGCAATTTGACAAAATTCATTTAGATCTCGATTTTCAAGCGACTTTTATACAAGCGTTGCTTACACGGCTAGATCAAGTTTAAAGTAAACAGAAGGTGTGTGTGTATGTATGTGTGTGTGCGTGTGTGTGTGTATGTGAGTCTGGATCTGATCTCATGAACATTGTGTCGTCTGCTGTTGTAATGCATTTTGCAAATGTACGGCTACAAGACGGACGCTCCAAGTCCAAGACAAAAGGATGCTCTTATCTTTTATGTACTGTGACAGGGCAAGCATTGTCTGCTGGACGTCAGCACGGGCGCCATACCTAGATTGCAGGCAGCAGGAATCCATCCAATCTCCATCCTCATCAAGCCACGCTCTTCGACACTGATCAGGTCAGTCTATATATATAATGCCAGATCGTTGCTTTAACACGATCGACTAAAAACGACGTCATCTTCAACCAATCAGACGCCGATTCTTTTGAGACTCGTTCGAAACTTAAGTCGAATTGAAGCGTTAATGTAACATACCAATAGGCCTATATATGCCTTTTAAGATGCATTGGTCTCGCATGCACATCAGAATCATGGGCGGAGACTTAATTAGGGCCGCTCGTTCGTCCCACCCAACTTCTAGACCAAGTCTCCGCCTTTGATTAGAATGACGATGACGACAACGACGATGGCGATTCAGATGTTAAAGCCGATAACTAATACGGTGATGATGATGTTCAATCGATTTAGTATAATGCTTCAAGAGTCCATGCAGCGCTCTTCACAGCTGAGCTGAGCTGACCCAACTTTCCTCCTTCTATAGCTGATATCCAGTCAGTCAGACTATCTTAAAAACCATGGACATGCATACAGCAGGACTTATAAGAGCTTTATTTTAAATTGACATGGTATACGTCATTGCGTACATTGCAGTCTGTGGAACCAGCCAATCTCCGAAGAAGCGGCTCGAAAAGTCTACGCAGCAACAGTCAAACTCTTCGAAGATTCCTACCTGCACTTCACAGGTAAGCCGACCCAATCAGTGTCTCCATCTTCATCAACTGATTTCCTTTCGATTGAGTTTCTTCAAAACAACATCTGTGACTCCACCTTTTTCAAAACTACCGGCGATAAAATTAATGCTGTCGAAACCCGCCATCGAAGCGCAAAGCAAAGAATGCATACATGAAAAGAAATAAGCTTATGCATACATTCATATAATTTCATACTTACAAAGTTGCATACATACATATATGTCGTACATAAAAAGGGCATACATACATGTGATACGTATATACATACATACATACATATATACATACATACATACATACATACATACATACATACATGCATACATACATACATACATACATACGTACATACGTACATACGTACATACATATATACATACATACATACATAACATGCATGCATACATGCATACATAACATACATGCAGACATGCAGACATGCATACCTACTTGCATACATACCTACATGCATACATACTTACTTACTTTACATACATTCAGAAAACGCACATGTATAGAAGCACACAGACAATTTGCATGCAATTTCATGTGCAATTATTTCAGCCGTCGTAAGTGCCGACTCGCCATCCGAGGTGTTCGACGAAGTGAAGCAGATCATTGCCGACCATTCTGAGTCACTCATCTGGATCACTTCCAACGAGAAACTTCCGACTCAGTGACGCGTAACGACACACATGAATGAGTTGCACTTGATGCATGGCAGCATACATGACTAACCGGATGATTGACCGCATGATACGAGTTGACTGCATTGATCAATTTCTACCAAATCTATTTTTTTACCGTAAAGTAAACGTTGTCCTTAGTTGCTAAGTTCATAACTTCATATAAATAGACGACTGTTTCTTTACCATACTATAACGCTTCTGAATTTGAACGGACGTTTCCAGGTTTTTACTTGATGCCAAACTGATCCAACAATTCGTGTTTTGCGGATTAAAATTGTTGATCAAGCATTGATGATTAATGATTGGCGATTAATCGTTGGTGATTATGCACTGCTGATTAATCATTGGTGATTAAGCACCGATGATTAATCACTGGTGATTAAGCACCGATGATTAATCACTGGTGATTAAGCACCGATGATTAATCACTAGTGATTAAGCACCGATGATTAATCTTTGGTGATTAAGCACTGGTGATTAATCACTGATGATTAAGCACCGATGATTTATCACTGGCGATTAAGCACTGATGATTGATCGCTCGTGATCTAGCATTGAGCTGGTCTCAAATAGACTACGCTTATGCTGCTGCATGTGCGCTGAAATATTTGTACGATTTGCATTATTTTGCAATACTTTGCAGTGTTCACGTTACATTACTTGACTACATGGAATGTTGACTACAGACTATAATTGCCAAGCAAATCGCATCGAACAGTTGAGTCGCTGCACTTCATGCACGTGAACCGGTTCAGTATTGTCTTCCACTCGCCGATTATAAGACAGATTTAATAAGCTTAAATAATGCACCTTCAAAACCGAGTGTGTTTGACCCACTGCAATGCATGCCTATACCTGTACCACCATCTTTAAGAAATTCCTCTTAAGACATAAATCTACTCTTTGTCACCGACGTGTTCAACGCCTTCTTGCACATTGAATTGATACGGTACCAGAAAACCATACCGAGACTGAAGAGGGCGAAAATTCACTCCTCTGAAGCTCGCAGATACGAACGTATTTCAAACATCACCCTCCAGTGCCTCCACCTGTTCAAGGAAGTTGAGAAGGCAGACATTGGATTTATTTCTAAACTAAATCTTCTACCTAACCATCAGTAGCCAATCGACAAAGCCAGTGAACTGAGTTTAAAACCTTTCTCTCAAAATCTGCTGGCAGCAGACCGCAGTGAACCTCGGGATGATAGGCTACAGTGCTCAGCGTTTCTGGAACTCTTATCAGTGTTCTGCTGATCCTGGTATCTAAATCGACTGCATGCCAACCGCGCACGACATCAGATGCTCAGTCGTATAGGCCTATCTTGGTGTAATGTAAGCGTGCACGCAGGCAAGCTTGCTTAGAAACATTTAAAAAAAAATTATATAATGCTTCGTGTTGAGAACCAATATATCTATATAGACCAAGTATCATTCGACGGTGCTGATAAATTGCGACTGAATGGCCCATACTCAAGGTTCTTACACAATATATATAGCCTAGTCTAAATGAGACATGCGCAGAATAGACGAACTTCAGTTTGGAGTTCGTTCCAGAGGCAAGGCGAAGCGCATTGTGGGATTGACTAGGTCTTCGCTAGATGAGTCGGCCAGAATGCCTCAAACTCCCTGTTTTGGTTCGGACACTCAAACACTGTTAGCCTGCGTAGGCTACGTCTGAATCATGTAGAATCATGCAGATTCACGAGGGAAAGTAAAGGAGTTAAACTCGTTTCAAAAGAGGGGAAGATATTATATATCCTACATGTGTCCTCGATTCGTGAATAGTAGGCCTACTATTGCGCATGCTTTAGTCCTGGTCTAAATCATAGGCCTATATTTACACTGATTATGTTGGTCTTGAAAATATTCACAGACGGCGTCTTGTGTTCTCTAGGAATCGACTTGCCTATGAATTGTCCCTTTGCACCATTTAGCTCAGCTTTTTTCATGTATGTACATCGTCAGCAGTTTTCATTTCTATTTGTATTTTCATGCCGAGACCTGGTACATGTATCGTATTAATTTATGTCGATCTTGTATTCAGAGTCCTTATCTAGATTATGAAGACTCAACCAAGTAACATCATATTTGATAGCACATGCTTTGTTCATTGCTTTAAGCATTTTAAGAAATATCGTACGTTATATGCTATAATAATGATGAAATCTGTATCTGTTTGCTCGGGTCAATAAGAGCCACATTTAGGAAGACAATATGCTAAGTTCAATTTATTTCAAGGTCTATAGATGGACGCCTATTTGCTATAATTTATAGACAATGTAGCACTCTATTGATCAACCTTGTTCACTTGGTTATTTATAATAGGCCTATTATTATCCTCTGCATAGTCGAGTATAGGTCTAGAGGCCACAATAATTGGTTCTAGAGAGGTAGGCCTATATCGCCTCCAAATCCACACTGAAATTCCACACTGAATGTTGTGCGCGCATGTAGCCTGATGTAGGCCTATTCATGTATAGGCTACATTCATAAATGTATCTATGAATTATGTATATATATAACAGCCTATGTAGGCCGACGTGCATGAGTATATATAGGCCTACATATTTAAGCAGAATTATAATACAAGGGCGGATCCAGGGGGGGGCCAATCCGGACATGCCCCCCCATTTAGAAATCTATTTTTGACCAGCTATTCTGGCTCGGAAAGTTGACGTGGCCTCTCCCCCATGTGCATCTCCGTAGGCCCTCCCAATGCCCACGAGGTCCGTACGACTAAAAAAGGTCCGATTTGTTTGCGACCAAGACCGACAATTTTTGCCCCCTTTCGAAAATGTCTGTATCCGCCCTTGTATATGTATATATATATATAATATATATATATATACAGGGTGCGCCAAAAAAAATAATCCCCTACGGTTTTAGCCGATATCTTGGCCAAACATACGAATTTTTAAATGAAACTTTACAGTCTTAAAGGCAATTCATATTTACGTACAATGGTCAAATTATAAAAAAATTCAAAACGAACAAAAGTTATATCACTTTTAGTGAGGCCACCCACCGTTTTTTTCACGATTTAAAAACGCAATGCAACAAAAAAACAATCTAATTATTCTGGCCAATAACTTGGCAAAAAAAATATCTGAATGAAGTTTTGGCACTGGTGGCGGGCAAATTGAACACAAGTTGTGAAGCACTACCAAGTTCATTTGACAACAGTTATTTGAGATGAGACTTAATAAAATCGTGTTTTTGTTACGGTTTGTTGCGTTTCGTTTTTGAATTGTCAAAAACGGTGGGTGGCCTCACTAAAAGTGGTATAACTTTTGTTGTGTTTGAAATATTTTGATGAAATCTGGCCATCATGTGTAAATATGAATTGCTTTTAAACCTGTAAAGATTCATTTTGAAATTCTTACTTGTGGCCATGAT
This sequence comes from Lumbricus terrestris, assembly GCA_949752735.1. NCBI lineage: Eukaryota > Metazoa > Annelida > Clitellata > Crassiclitellata > Lumbricidae > Lumbricus > Lumbricus terrestris. The sequence goes on along the minus strand of OX457041.1, from coordinate 27,705,908 downwards.
ATTAGCAAAAAACCTAATTTTTTGCGTTTCGTTTTTGAATGGATCTTCAGAGAAAAGAACACAAACTTTAAAACCAGACACCATGGTTAATCCGTAACAAACATATAAGAGGCCAACCGGCCAAGTGTTCACAATGTATTAAGGGGGTAATTGTACACTCAATTTCACCAAGAGTCACTACAGTGCATGGAGTCATGGACCACAAGTATTTTATAATACTTCAATGTTTTATGCAATCTTCATCATCGGTTAGGTGGGATAAATATATACAATGTAACAATTAACGTAAAGTGTAACAGCGCAACGTATTTTACAGAAAAAACAAATTAGGCCTACTATAACTTTCAGTCAGCTTATCAAAAGTATACATAAGAAATAATCTTCCAGTTACTATATTCATTTCTATCACGATTAATCAGATTCCAATTTCCGCCTCTTAGCAGACCGGGAAGATCGATCCTCAACCGACTTTCGACCTCGATTACCAACCGGTAGAGTTGCTTGATTCGAAACGCTGTTCCCTAGTTCGACTGAATTGATAGTTCTGCGTTCGGTTTGATTCGCAAGCGCATTGGAGTTTTGCATGCGCTCGATTTTTACCGAACAGTCCTTCAGATGTTGACTCTTCATATGACGAATAAATGGCCGTCCAATCTGCACAGTTTTAAGGCAAAGTGGACAAGCCTCCCGCTGTGTAGAATGTTTCATATAAAAGTGACGCCGAAGAGCAGGTAAGCAGTTGAAAGCCTCCTTACAACGCGAACACTTGTGCATATGGTCTGCGATGATGTGATTGTTCAGTTCTTCGGCAGTTAAACGGATTGTTCCACAAGTCTTGCACGTATGATGTGCCTTTCCAGGTTTTTTGCTACCCTTTTTTGGTTGACTATCGAGTCCTGGTGGACTTGAAGCAGATGCCCACCGAGTCTTGTCAGGATATGATGCAGCAATTGTGGCAAGGAGAATATTTCTGTTCGCAAACAGGTTTTCATGCACCACCAGCATGTGCTTTTCAAAGCTACCAATATCTCTCAAGTGCAACGAACAGATCCCGCAGTCTTTAAATTCATATGACCTTGCAAATCTGTCAAGATGATGTGTTATTAAGTGTTCAACAACATTTTCCACATTTATATCTTGACATAGCGAACAGCGTTGCAAAGGTCTGATTAACCTACTATCATTGGCATGCACCAGATGGTAATGGCGTAGAAGGCCAGAAATGGTGAAAAACGACTGCATGCACAGGGAGCATCGCTGCGTTGGAACAACACAGTCGATATCGTAAACGAAAACTGCATGCGCATTGCGGAAATGCGTAGACAGTGACTGACGATCCTTAACAAATCCTTCACAGAGCTCGCAGATCTCCAGGGTGTACGAGACCTGATTCGTGCCAGGGGACGGCTGCAGTTTTGGCAGTCTGACAAAACTCACGTTATCTCTTGCAGCAGCGATGTTTGAAGATAATTGAGCAGAATTCTTTGTAACATTCTGTTTCCTCGAGGAAACAGTTGGTTGCCTTGATCTTGGTGGCGGATTTAAAGCAAACGATGGGGCTAATGGTAGAATCGGACGTGGAAAGATTACTGGTGTCAAAACAGATCTGCCCTGGTGTTGTACAACCGTACACATTTGATTACCTACCTGAAAAAAACGAGTTCCAGCACCAGAGGCGAGTAATTGCATCCGTAACAGATCAGAACCTACACCAGGAAAGGTAGCTGATGGTGGCACACCCATCAGTGACTGTGGGGCATCCTTACGCAAAAGCGGTGGAATAGTCAAGCCTGTCTGTGAAAAATTTTGAGGAAGTGCAAGGCTTCGCTGGGATGATGACATTATTAAATTTGTCTGTAAGCTATTTTGAGTTGCACGTTGCAGTGCCAGTGTTTGACCTGAGGCGTAAGGCTGAAAAGGTGATACCACCGGACTAACCACAGAGCAAGGCTGGGTAGAATTTTGGTTTTTAGGTGGCACAACAGAAAGCTGAAGCTGCGGCATGCCAGGGCTCATTGAAGGTGTGACAATAAAATGAGTCAAGGGTAAAGACAGTGTAACAGAAGATGGAATTGTGGCACACTGTTGTGGCTGTTGCATAATAAGCGAACCTGATGGCACGCTCGAGTGAAGTGGCATCCGAGATGGTTCTCCTCCGAAGGGAAAAACATGGCTACCAGGACCTGATACAGAAGTGACAGTGATCTGCTTTGCCAGTAATTCACCAGCCAGCAATGGCCTAGGTGTAACATAAAGAGGAATATCACAGTCCATCCGAACAGGAGAGAGATTGAAGTTTGTGTTAAACAGCCTAGAGCATCTGACTAAATGACTCTCCAAACGTATCTGGTGTCTGTTCTCAAATGGGCAAAAGTGGCACTGATACTGAGCGACTTTTGCTGTGACCAACGCCTTTAGTTTGTGTCTTCTCTTCATGTGGCGAGTGAAAGACAGAGAGTTCTGGGTTGCGAACGAGCACAAACAACAACGCACGTATCCATTACGAGATACATCACCAAATTGGCTGTGAAATGCCATTACATTCTGCGACTCGGAACAGAAGCCACATCTGCACCGACTCATATACAAAGCAAATGCCTTGTTTCTCTTCGTTAGTCTTTGCTTATTTGCAGTCAACACAGACAGCTGACGACTTTTTTCAGCTTCAGTGAGCGGACTTCTTGTAGTTGCTTGCGTCTGTATCAGATCATGACACACCCACTCGGTGACCAAATCAATTCCGATATCGTGCAACAGTTTCGCCGTTGGCAGAAATGTCTTAACGGATGCAGTCACTGAAGGAGATCTTGAGACAGTAAAATCATTCTTATTTTTAATAACAACCAATCTGGAAGCAGCATTACTGTAGTTATTAGCAGTACGAATAACCTCGGTGATTTTTCCACGCGCAATACCTCCATTCAGATTAGCAGGACTTGTTTGGCAACTGATTGGAGTTGATGTCAGGTTAACGTTTGTCGCAAAAGTTTTATCAGTTTCTGCTGATGGCACGCAGTACACTTTGGCAGCATTCCCACCATCTGGAACAGGTTTAAAGTCACTGATCGGTTTCTCTAGGTCATTAGATAAAACATCAGCACTTTGAGCAACATCCGTCGACACTTGCTTAACATTATCTTCCATTCTATTACATGTGTTCTCATTCACCTCAACACCTGCTTTATTTCCGTCTGGTGTGGTGGCATTTATCTCATCATGAATCTGTTCGCCGCTAACGTCAGATTCGCTAGATCCAAAACTTTCCAGCGAGTTTGTTTTACCTTGCATTATGCTGGAAAGCTCTCCTTCAGCTTCTTCCGTTCTCAAAATATCTGCCTCAAGACATTTTTCACTTTCACCAATCATGGCAGAACTTGTCTCATCAGAAATCATTTCATCGTTTGCAACCGATTCACTTAATCCAACACCTGCCTGCAAATCCATTTTGTCTTGCATTGTACTGCAAAGTTTCTCTTCAACTATTTTTGTTCTAATACTATGTGTCTCATTACATGTTTCACCCATTGGGGCGGCTTTCCTCTCATCGGAAATCTTGTCGTCATTAGCGTTCAATTGACTCAATCCAACATTTTTCGGCAAGTCCATCTTGTCTTGCACTCGGCTGCACAATTTTTCTTTAACTTCTTCAGTTTTCAAGAGAAGGCATGTTTCACGTCTCTCATCATTGATGCAAAGAGAAGAGTTTTCCTTTTCAGTGTCACCATTAGGGACTGCAGTCTCTATAGCTCGTAAACCAGTTGTAACAACTGGTCCTGGGCGTGTTCCCAGCTCTGAATCACAATTAATCATCGGCATGGAACAGTCCTCAGATATCTACACTAAAAGTTTTGCCATGTAGCAAGAACGAGATGAAAGTTTTAATAGGCCTTCATCAACTGTTTACGCCCAAACGTCAGAAAGCCACGCAGTCTCGTCTTCAGAGCCTAGCACAAGAGGTGACATCGAAGAGCAGCGGTTCAAATTCTGAAACAAAATAAACATTGTATTGGATGAATGCCTGGTGGGCATAGGCGTACGGAACGTTTCGTCAGTGGGGGGCCAAAAAAATTTTGCCCGAAAAATCTGATGACTTTTTTTAGTCATTCGCCCGAAAACCTTAGGGATTTTTCCGTCTGAAAAATCTGATGACCTTTTTTTAAAGTTATCCGCCCAAAAACATTAGGATTTTTCCATCCAAAAATCTGGTGCCCGAAAAAATCCTTTTGGGCCCGTCCGTGCCTCTTTTGCTCGAAAAAGACATTTGCGCGAAATTTGTGGGCATTTGCCCCCTCTGGACCCCCACCTCATATGCCTATGCTGGTGGGCTTACGTAAGGCAGCTGTATTTATACTACAATTTATATTTCTGGAAGGCTCCTGCACATTCCAGAATATTTTCAAAAATTCTCAAAACTTCTACAACTACTTCAAGCTTACTCAGCACTGAATTCCTAATATTGAATGTTCAGAAAAAGTTAAATATTAGAATATGAATCGCCTGTTGACAAAAGCAGTTATTGGGGAATAATGGCCATTTTCTATACTTTTGAGGCAGGAGCAATTAAGAAATAACACTTAATACCCCTGGCAGATCAAACAAATAAAAATTCGTTATGAAGTCTAATTCATTGCAAACTTGTTAAAGATATATAGCAAATATATATTTGGTGACCGTAATGATTTACGGGACAAAACACAGTTGGAAATCAAACTGACATGTGTGAAAAAGATAACCTTTAAAATATAAACATATATGTAGAACATAATAGTAAATCGAAGTCTGCATAAGGCCAAAAAATGTTGTGTTTCCGGTAACCCAATCGACCCAATTTTATTGCAGCGGCTCGAATAATTTTGCAAAATTTTGATTTGTATTGACAAAATACAGTGACATTGCCTTCTGTGTACGAGGTGCAGAGTTGGATCTTGTAATTATAGCAATCAATAAAGCAGACGACATGCACACATCTGTCTTTCAAGGTGCACAAGGGTCCGTTAATTAGAGCAATCTACCTACCTACCCAATTTTTAAACCTCTGTTACCGAAAACACACCATTATCTTTTTGGCCTAAGAGTTATAGATCTGTCCAATCAACATAATGTTGATATTTCAGTCCATAGAAGCCTCTTTTATAGCACAAATGTTTTAGAGTGACCAAATATAGCCGTGATCACTGTGCGAGTGCACATGCATCAAATTGGCAATCGTTGGTTCAAGTTTAGATTGGAGACCAGTTTTAATTTCTTTGGTGCAACAAAGTATATACCTGGTAGATAACAGACGATTTGGTTGAACTGGAAGCAGAGTAAATAATTAATAATAGTCAATAATTAGTGCTCAATATGATGTTGCAATGGGATGTTAATATCAGTATGTCTAACTATAAAATAATTAGTCTGATGTTAACAGAAATGAGTGAATGAAACGTCAAATTACACTTCCTAGAACTAAAACACCACTCAAGAAATTACTTCCTTCTAAAAAAGTTATGGCACAATAACTGATGCATAAACATTGTTTAAAGAGTGCTTGTACAAGGCAGGCAAGGCAATCGTAGTCAACCTTTTCTGTTAACAACCGATTGAATCCCTAAATTTGGCCAAGTCACGAAGTACCTGCAGAATGTACTCCACTGGCTTCCAATTCTGCAGCAGATCACCTATAGGGGTTCTGCATTGTCTGGTGCTGCATGGAAGGTCTCCATGCAGGGCTCACATGTACCTGTGGGAGTTCTGCTATCCCACCTCTGGTGTCCAGCGACAATCTGTTCCCCAATCGACTGATCAAGCTAAGCTGAGCTCCGGGCCCCTCACTCACAGACTGCTATAATGCAGTGGTGCTCTTTCTCATTGACTGGCCGTATACCCTGATATGGGCTCCCTGTTGCGTTCTGCATGGTAGCCTACAGGCCACATGACTGTGTGCTCTTTTCACTTAAAAAATTGCCTTATTTAGCCGTGGTTGGACTGGGAGCTCTTCTGAGTAGATTTCCTTGAAGGTGTCCTATATAAAAACTCAATGATACAGTTGTCCAATGGCATTTGATTATATAATAATTAAATCCTTTCAGATCAAAACAGTAAACCATAACAGTTAATACATTTTACCTAGCATATATGATGTCTAGCAAAACTAAAAAATAGCCCATAGATTGAGTATTCGTGACTTTTGGGTTTAATATTCGTAAATATTCGTGAATATTAAGATTTTTTAATATTCGTAAATATTCGTAAATATTCGTTAACGGATTAAAGTGAACCATCGAAACCGCAATGTTACCCGGTAAAGCAGTTTAAGTTTCTGTATGTCTCTACGACATTCACTCGCATTCAGTGCAAGGCTGAATTAAAATATGCGATGCGCTTAATATGCTGATATCGGGATAATTTTTGCTTGTAATCTGGCACTGTTATTTCCTGCGTTGGCATTTATAGTTACTCATCCTGCTACACTGATATAAAACTACTTTAACAATTTGCAGTTACTATTATAAGCAGTTAAAGTTTATTTCTAATTTAGCCTGCTATTGCTGCTACTTGGCAACTGCCATAGGTGACTCTGTCTCTTTTCAGTTGAGGAGGATGGTCAGAAGTCAGACAAAGTGACTAACATTAAGTATCCAATGTGATAGACCTATGAATGCTGTATGGCCACATTGGGCCATTGGCCAGACCCAGACCCAGCAGAGACCTGGAAGTTTTTAACAATATATCTATCAAAGTTATTGTAACTAACTGATATAGGCCTAAGCGTAGGCTAATTCAATTTTGTACAATTCATTCAGTAAAAGTTAAGCATTTTCATAAATAAAATAATAAAAATTAAGAATAAAGATTTTCCTGAAAGAGCATAATATTTTATGAATATAATATTCGTTGGCAGTTTTAATATTCGTTAATATTCGTGAATATTTGAATATCTTAATATTCGTAATATGCGAATACTCAATCTATGAAATAGCCTATGGCAAAATAAATGTTTTATAGATGACTTTAGTTAATTCACTTAAATTGTAAGTGTAAGGGTTTGGGAAACTTATTTGCACATACGCATGCGTAGGTTCCACAAAATTTATGAATTGCAACAACAATTACTAATGTAGTGTTATGAGGACATAAGGCTTCATTCTAGAAATCACTACAGTAGCGCTGCGACCTTATAAGCCGCATCCCAATTAACAAGAAATTAACACAAGTTCTAAGTAAGTAGGTCTTAGCACTTAGTATCAGGTTTTTTTAAGAGTACAGCACAAAATTCCAGAAAAAACATAAATGGGTGAAGATTAAATCATCGAAATTCTCTTGACAGAAGAGGCCTTTCATGTCCTGTGAGCTTTCGTTCAGATCCACTCGAAATTACTGGGTCAAAGTGCGAAACGCAAATTATCTTATAACTTCAAAAGCACCTAATCAGTTTATGAAGAGCAGGTTTCTTCACTTTCGAACTATCTATTTACTCCTACTTACTGCATATTTTTTCCTCATTCATAATTAACATGACACTTTTACTGAGATCTCGCGTTTATTACTTACTTACTGAGCGCATTGCATCGTGGGATACGGCTCATAAGTCGCAGCGCCATAGGTGCAATCACGTCCTAAAAGTTGGGGGGAGGACCAAATGAATCACGTCCTAAAAGTTGGGGGACCATAATAATAAAGTTAGGGGACCACTCAAAAGTTTGGGGGACGCGTCCCGTGGGTCCCATAGGGTGGTTGCGCCTATGCGCAGCGCTCTGTTTTTCTAAAGTCGTTGGCAACCATATTGCTCATGTATCCAGGCACGCAGTTCTCTGGATTACCACTATTTTCACTAGATCATGGATTATACACTACGCCAACACAGTATCCGTTGAAATATAGTGACGTGGACAGGATACATTGGTGCATGGAATTTATAATCAAGTAACCGCGGGCTTCCTGGAATGTCCAAAACAAAAGTTGGCAGCCCTGCGGGGAAAACGCGGTCCAATGCCGACAAAAGTGGTTACTAGAGGATTAATTCTAAAATGCATACTGTAAAACTTCCTTCTGGGTAATTTATCCAAGGCAGAGAATTAACGAAATAAGTAGTTAAATATTTCGCGGTCTCGTGGGCTTAAGCACCGTGGATGGAATGGAGCAGTAACTATAAACAATTTTTATAAACTGTGCAGGTTATTAATTTCTAGTTCCAGCATCTAACCAGTATGTAAAACTACAAACTATATTTACCACCAGTTCCTCTCCTAATTCAGCATCCGAAAAATTAATTCTTAGCACAAATTGTTGATCTGATTAGGTCGAACCAACGACCTCATATATACAACACCACTTGTCAATCAAAATAGTATCTTACCTTCAAGATTCTACATTTGATGACGCATTTTAGGCAAGCGTCGCTATGTTATTCATTATCATCGTTTCCCACCGAGTGTTTTCAAGTTTCAACCTTATGATTTACTTCAGATTTTGCCAAATTTGGTTTTGATTTCAACAGTTTTAATGTACATTAACGGGACGGAAAGGCTGTCAAACTGACCTTCGGGGTTGCGACTCAATCGAGTTCCTACTTTCTGATCGCGTATCTGCTGATTTCCACCTCCCTTACTATAATCGTATTCTTGTTCAATATCAACCATGGTGTAAGAAGGGATGGTGTGCGCACTTCTTATACAGGCCATACATTGTTTTTGGCTCTTTTTATTTTAATTCAGCAGGTGGCGCTGCTGTCCCCAGTTGATGGTTGGCAGCATACAATATATAGAGCAAGAAGTATAAGAAACGTTCGAAACATGGAACATATGGACAAGGAGAGGGCAGGAACATAGCAGGGAGTATCATTTGGAAAATCTAAGGAGCGATGAGGATCAGGTAACATTGCAGGGAACATAGAACGTCATACGGAACACCAGGGAACATAGGCCTAAGCGAATATATAACAAAGAGCGTGGAACGTAAAGAACATGAAGCATCACAGAGAACATTGTTCAGAGAATATATAGGACTAGGAAGACGGAACATGCATGCATTACGGAACATGCCACAAGAACTGCAGAACGTAAGGAACATGGACCATAAGGGGAAACATTAAGGAACATGGAATATGGAAAGTGCAACAAGGAATTGGAACACAAGGAACATGGACCATCAAATGACATAAGAAACATGGAACTTCAGGGAAAAACAGAATCAGTGAAGAACAAGGAATGCGGAACACATAGAACAGGGAACATCACGGAACATAAGGAACATGAAACATCACATGGAACACCAGAGACATCAGAAAACAAAAGACGCGGAACAAGCAACAAGGGCCGTGGAACATAGGCAATATACAACAAGGACCATGGAACATAAGGAACCTGGAACATCACGGGAAAATGAGAAACATATAAGAACACGGAATTTATGTGGAACACGCAACAGGGTCTGTGGAACGCAAGGAACATGGAACATAAGAGGGAAGATCAGAACCATTAAGATAAATGGAACACGGAATGTGGAACAAGGAATGTGGAACACAAGGAACATGAGGGAACGCAAGGAACATGGATCATCACTGGAAAACAGAACACGGAATGTGGAACACGCAAAAAGGTCCGTGGAACGCAAGGAACATGGAACATAAGAGGGAAGATCAGAACCATTAAGATAAATGGAACACGGAATGTGGAACAAGGAATGTGGAACACAAGGAACATGAGGGAACGCAAGGAACATGGATCATCACTGGAAAACAGAACACGGAATGTGGAACACGCAAAAAGGTCCGTGGAACGCAGGGAACAGGGAACATAAGAGGGAACACAAGAAACATTAAGGAACAAGGAACCCGGAATGTTCAACAAGGAATGAGGAACACAAGGAACATCGGGGAACATAAGAAACAAGGAACATCGTGGGAGCTTCAGAGGCATTAAAAATGCGAAACGCGGAACACGCAAGAAAGACCGTGGAGCATAAGGAACATGGAACACCTGAGGGAACATCAGAAACATTAAGGAACAAGGAACGCGAAACATAATTAAGGAACATGAATCATCAGGATAAACATCAGAAATATTAAGGAACATATGGAACGCGGAATATGTAGCAAGGGCTGTGGAACGTAAGAAACAAGGAACACCAGGGAACACAAGGAACATGACATTGAACGCCTGCGACATTAGAAAACAAAGGGCGCGAAATAACAACAAGGTCCGTGGTTCATAAAGGATATAAACAATTAAGGCCCATGGAACATAAGGAACCTGGTATATCACAGGGAACATCAGGGAACAAGGAACACAGAGAACACGGAACATCAATTAACAGGGAACAGAGGGCACATCACAGAGAACAAGGGAACACGGAACATCGATAGGAACATCAGGGTCACAGGACATAGGGAACATGGGAAACAGTGAACACATAACATTACATGGCACAGAGAACATGGAACACAGGCGAAATGGAAACAAAGAGCAAATGGAACAGAACATAGCAAAGATAATTTGTGTCACCCTTCTCCTTCGTCCAGCCATGAGACTGGCACTAAGGAACAAACATGCAGTGAAGAAGTATAGGTATGTATGCCATACAATATCATGAAATTCCACTAGGCTTATGGGCGAGGTCCATCAATTGGTGCATGCTACGCCATCTAGCGACCTTAGCCATAAATTTCAGCCAAGTGCGCACACCATCCCCTCTTACACCATGATATCAACACAGTAAAAATAATATCAATGTGACATCCATCTTCACTAATATTCATCTTCAGCATTTCAATTACTCAAAATCTAAAGGATTATTATATATTACAGACATCACCCGTTTATTTAAAATGTATACAAATGATTGGCGATAGGCCTAATTACTAGGCCTAAGCGAAACACCGAATCCTTATTCTTCACGTAGGCCTGGCGTCGTAGCGCATTGAAAGACCGTCGAACTGTTGTAGACCTACCTTGAAGCATGCGCCATATACACTGACTAAGATGATAAAATTTTATTTATTAGAAGAATTCAACCCACATATTTGAACGATAGCCCAATTATTTCAAAATAAAAGTTCTAAGACTATCTCGATTGTGAAATAATTTTTTGAAGATTTTTGGGGGGATCAATCTGATGAAAGATAACTTGTCGTTGTGTTTCAGTCGCATCGTTACCTGGTGAATTTATTTTAATCTGCCTGTCTAAATTTGGTCGTTGCGTTGTAGAATGGAGCACAAAAACAAAGTGCATGAGCATCATGAACGTTAGAATTACATCTTTAATGTTTTCCGTTTCCGGTGGAGTTTGGTGGCCGGAAATCTTTCAAGTTTGACTTATATTTTCAAAGTTTGTTGGTGCACATAAAATTAAAAGTGACAGAATGCTTCACGCAAAAAGTATCGCCACCGACCACAAGGATATTATCCAGGACGTTGCATACGATTACCATGGCAAACGCATGGCCACCACTTCATGCGACCAATTTGTCAAGGTAGAGAATTTGGTTTGCTAAGTTTTGGAGGTGTTTGTAAGCGTAATGCACACTTGCACAACAAAGGCCCGATTTCCCGTAAACAGTTTTATAGAAAATGACCGAACTCCCGAAAACTTTAATCCCGAAGACCGCATGCCCGTATACAAAGCAAAATATGGTTGCCAACGACTGCGCTAAAATAGAACGCAGCGACCTATCACCTGCATCCCACAATGCAAAGCGGTCAGTAAGTGAGTAATCAATAGAAGCAGGCCTAATATTTCCATTATTTCTGTACGTTTAGCCTACGAACATATTAAAACTTTGCATTTCCAAATCTTGTTACTTTCTCGTTCAATTTACTGCATATTTTTACATATAGACAAGTCAAACCAAAACCGGAAGTCGCGGTTGATTCGTCGTCGACCATGTACATCAGTGGGTCACTGCGCTCTATTTTAGTTCCGTCGTTGGCAATCATATTGTTTTGTTAACGAGCATGCAGTCTTCGGGATTACCCCGATAACTACTAATAGAACTGTTAGTATTGTTGATGACGCTAAAATTATTAGGTTGCATGTGTCGCATTTAGAAAATCGATGTCGGGAATCCAGCCGATAATTGTTTCGAGGATTCGGGTTTCGGGGATTTGGGCCGCACCCCACATTGATAGGCGATTCCATTCTGGGGGGTTCCTGCTGCATAAGGCTCAACAAAAAGACTCATACCCGAAGATCTCAGACATATGCAAATAGTAGTGGTTGAAAATATGTTGAAGTGCTTGTTGTAAGGGCTTTATTGATCAAACAGGGCAGTTGAAATCTTATTTTGAATTAAACAGGAAGCGAATACAGCTAATCCGAGCGGTGATAAAGGGTTTGACACAGCACCATGTGGACTATGCACTTTCGTTACTTTGAAACCTCTTGACTTTAAGATCTGAGGTTCCTACGAACGTAGTTGGTATGATTGATGTGAGAGCAAACAAGGAGCAGGTGACGGTCTGTGACATGTCTTTGATGAGAGCAGGCTTTGTGTGACGCATTTTCCTGCTATCATGAAAACAAGATTTTGCCAAGGTTTCTTAAACTTGTGTGGTATACATTGAAATATGAGATTCTTGACTTATATGTTTAGCAAATTTATGCTAATATTTTAAACAACATGTATCTTGTAGTGAGTTGTGGACATGGTAACGTTGGGGTATCTACAGACTCCACAATGCATACCATGTTTTACTTTTCTTGTAAAACTGAACCTTGCATAAAAGAAATTTTATGTGTATACCAGACTTAAAGAGTCTCTTTTATTTGAATTTTGTAGATATGGGACTTTATCAATGGAGAATGGAAGTGTACTGCATCATGGAAGGTTCATCTTTCATTACTCTCACTTTAAAATTATTTTGCATACCTCTTATAATCTAAGACAGTTATGAGAAATTTCTGACCCTCTGATGATGTTTATCTGGCTTGCTTAGAGACTATACAATTTGAGGATAAAGGTTCAGATATCCGACCCGGGCTTCATTTCTGTCCCAACTGCATGAGAACCACTCCTTTCTCTGCTAAGTTGTTCATCACTCTTAGGGTGGGTATGACGTCTTTTGCATCCCTGTATACAGATTGTTCTGACTCCCACTGTTGCCTAATTGATCCAGAAAGATTAATCCAGTCCGAGGATCTGGACTATTTTTTCATAGAAGTTGTAAAGAAACAATTGGGTAATGCTTTTTGCAAGTGGATTATGTGTGACACTGATGTAAATAATTCCCCACCGTTTGATAGAAGGATTGTTGCAATGACTTCTGTGTGCTCTGGCATTGTTGAATGCGAACTGTTCTCTGAAAAGCCACACATTGATTTGCCTAGATCCCATGTGCCATAAAATGCACGCGGTAAAATGCCCAAGTTTGCGATGACTGAACTCAATTCCTTTCAGTGGAATTCCTCCTAGGAAAATAACTGTTTGCTCTGGTAGCTGTCTTTTTTAGACGTTTATAGTATTTGGTACACTTAGTTGCTGTGATGGTCCTTTTTCTAAGCTATCTGATTGTGCCTCTTACTCAGATGATTTAATTTCCAACAGAGAAACCTCTGCTGCAACAGCTGTGCTTATACATGATAATAATAATAATAATAATAATTGAGAAAAGAGGAGGGTAGCTGTGTCAAAAGAATCATGCAGGCGGAGGTATATGGTCGACGCAGTCGGGGCCGACAGAAGAAAAGATGGGAGGACGTGATACAACAAGACCTGAAGCTGCTCAAATTGAAGAAAGAAGGCACCGGAAGCAGAGACAAGTGGAGGAGAAGGTTCCGAGTGACTGACCCCTTGCCAGAGGGAATAATTCTAGCCTGAAGGGAAAGAAGAATAATTATAATTGTTACAATTTATATGGCACTGTAACACAGCCACGCTACAGCCGTTACAAGGGCACCTAACTGTCCTCACCCTCTGCAATGGCTGCTGATCTTGCTCTCTTTTTTTGCACATGCACCACCACTCCACCAGGTTCTTAATTTCAGTCGCTTTGTGAAAGTCCTAAATGCTTAGCTAGCAAGATATAATTTCAGATATGGAGTTCATGGCATGATAATTTGATTTGGCTGGTAAAAATCTTTGCGTTGAAAATGTCATTACCTTAAAAACAATACGCTGATACATGCACGCATGCATGTGTGCATATTTGCACATATTCATTAGTATGCATTGATGTTAATTTGAGCTTGGTTGCAGCTATGATAAACTGAAATTTTAATTTTTAGTGTCATACTGGAATTATCTGGCGTGTCACATGGGCGCATCCAGAATTTGGGCAAGTAATTGCAACCTGCTCCCACGATCGCACCACTGGCATCTGGGAGGAACTACGTAAGCTTGAACATTTGTTAGCCATATAAAAACATAGATCTGTTGAATGTGGTTTTTTTGGCTGAGTTGTAACTAGCCTCTGCTTGCTTTGTTTGAGTTTTAGCCAAACAGATATAATTTATTTAGCTTAGCCAAGCTTTAATTTTTTTTATAAAATTTATCTTATTGAGCACGATTATTGCGAGCATGGGTCACTGAGGATGTGTCTCTGCAAAGGGTAGAATGGAGGAGTAAATTATGAAAAATGGTCAGGGTTGAATGGAAGGATAAGCAAGCCACAGTCAGGGGTTTGTTCCCAATGGCAGCACTTGGCATGTATCATGACATGCAACAACATATTTATATTAACTATATATAGTATTTTGTTTACAATATTTGTAATAACTAGATGGTATATATATATTGCAACAATGAAGTGGTTAATAAAAATGATATTATTGAAGCTAGATAACTCATGTAAATAAGAAATTTGCTTGAGAATGGGTCAAATAGGTTTAAACGTGTTTTTGTTGACAGCTCCAGATTTTAGTCAAGAGAGTAAATGGGTGAAGCGGGGCAACCTGGTTGACAGCCGTTCATCTATTGTTGATGTGAAGTTCGCCCCGAAACATCTTGGTCTTAAACTCGTGAGTTTTAATGTTTTATGTCTCTGCACTTGAGGAAGTCTGTGTATAAACATTGTTGATCATTTCTTATTGTTGCTTTAGGTAGTTGAGCATTTATTCATTCATTTAGGAGATTTATATAGCACCCCTTCCAGACCATCCACTCAGAAGCGCTCCCAACCAGTTGAGAAGAACAGTCTTAAGAATAGAGTAGTTCTAACGTGATCTAAGGATGTCTAGGCAATACAGGTCGCAGGGCCAGCGACAGAAGCATCACGGTGAGCACTGCATAATAGAAGTGCGCAACTGGGGACAAGAAGCTTAGCCTACTTAGAAGAGCGGAGAAAGCCATGGCGCTGGACTCTTAGGGTGGAGCAGCAAAGCTCCTGTAAATAGACAGGGCCACACCCGTGAAACAGTGCCAAACCAAGGAAGATATCTGGTAAGTGATCCTCTGTGGCAAAGGAAGATGATGCAAGACATCCTGCATATATTCAGTGATATGGTCGAATCTTAGGATGTGACCAATAGGCTGTGCCGCTGTGTGCAATTTACCCAACCCAAGCACCCAACCCAAGTTGCCAGAAGACCCACATAGAAGGTGCTGCAGCGGTCAAGGCAAGAAAAAAGTGGGGATAAAGCGTTAAGGAACAGGACACCATTGTTGATATGCCATGTAAAGGTAAGTTCTTGGTCCAATGTGACACGAAGGTCCCAGACAGAGGATGAGAAGGCAAACTGCAGGAACTCCTGGGTAGGGACGTCCAGGTCAATCTTGACGAGCTTCTGGCATGTGCCAAGCCCAATAAATTGGGTTTTAGATGAGTTGATTGGATTATGTATACTGTATACATGATATTCTTATTGGATGGATTGGTGTTTCTGTAAATTAATGAATGGATGGCTGCTGGGTGGATTGATATGTGGATGGGTGGATGGTTGAATTAAACGATGAGTGAATAGGTTGGCGTTCATTTGGTTTTTGGTTTCCTTTTCAGGCGACGTGTTCCGTTGATGGCAACATCCGTGTTTATGAGGCGCCTGACATCATGAACCTCAGCCAATGGACCCTTCAACACGAAATTGCTTCAAAAGTGTCACTTAGCTGTCTTTCATGGGGTCAGTCAAGGTAAGGAACTGATGCACATGCACATAAACTTATATTACACTCACATCACACCATAAACACACATACATAATGCTGCACTTATAATCATGTCCTACTGACTATATAATTTGTCTTTTAGATCAGTCATTCTTTGTCCTGTATCTGAGCTAAATGGATGAGTTGCTCTAAATATAACGCCAGCTGTCAGGTAAAAATGATTAGGATTCCATTGGTGGCATTGTATATCAAAATGAGTCGCAACCTTTTCAGTTGATTTAGCATTATCAACTTACAGATAAACTTTTTCATATTGATTTTAACTGCATTCAATAGGTGAACGGTGTTGACAATTATATGCAATGTGATAATCACTGAATACGGAATGAAGTTCTATATACACTGTGTCCCAATAAATCGGGGCCCCTTTTTATAATGTGAATAAAACTGGCAAATATTCATCGATTGTCAAAATTTCAAAACTGTTTTTATCCTGAGATATTTATCTACAAATTGGTAATTTATGAACGGCCCTCACTAAAAAATTACGTCATAATGACGTCATTAATTTACATATCGAAACCAAATGTCAACAAAAATCGTTAGAGAATGGCGTTCAGCCAAGAAGACAAAATTGTAATAAAATTCTTACGAATAAATAAACATTACGGCGCAAAAAATCTATTCGAAAATTTCCGGACAAGGAATGAGCGGTCTAAAAAAGCTTCTAAGAAAAATTTATTTGACCGGTTCGTCGGAGCGTCGTGCTGGTAGAAAAAGTTGTGCTCGGTACTTAACATTTGAATTATCTGATGCAAATGACGTAATTGTGACGTCAATATTCATGCCAGAAACTTCATATTTGAATCAGTGTAAGATAATTATCTCAGGATAAAAACAGTTTTGATATTTTGAAAATCGATTAAGATTTGCCTGTTTTATTCACAATATAAAAAGGGGCAGCGGCGCCCGCAGGCGTACGCACTTACGCAAGTGCGTACAGCAGCGGCGCCCGCAGACGTACGCACATAGGTAAGTGCGTACAGCGCGATGACCGAAAAGGTATGTTTTTGGGAAATTCTAAGTTGATGAATAAAAAAAAAGGTCATCAGTTTTTTCGGCGGATAGAAAAGGTATGTTTTTGGGAAATTCTAGGTTGACGACTAAAAAAAAAAAAAAAAAAAAAAAAAAAGTCATCAGTTTTTCGGCGACCTAACGAAAATTTTTCCCTGTTCGCCTGTTCGCCCCTCCATCGAAAATTTCTGTGCGTGCAAGAAAAAAATCCTGCAGGCGCCGCTGAAAAGGGGCCCCGATTTATTGGGACACAGTGTATATAGCTGATATGGCAGCAGAATGTATCAGGGAGCTGTTGCTGAATATATTGTTGCTTCAGATAATAAAAGCATTTCTGTCTCTGGCAAACCAGGTAGATATTAAAGAATATTCTTATCTTATCTTATAATTTTGCTGTTGTTAACCTGTTGAGACTTGTTAGCATCGTACTATATACATGACATTGTGGGCATTCAATGCTTTTTGCTATCCTGGAACTGTCTGGATATGTTAGGCATCCAAGGGCCCTTTTCAGGTTCTGAAAAGCACTATATAAGTGACTAGAATCACTGGATGCATACATGCAGTCATGCACATTACACAGTTTACATACCGACATGCATAATGTTTGATGCAGAAATCTATTGTAAGATGTTGCATTGTTTCAGAATGTTCCCCCCTACAATCGCTGTTGGCAGTGACAGTTTGAGTTCTCCATCCGGTGTTTACATCTACGAATATAACGACAACTCAAGGTGATGCGCTATAATGACGTCATGCTGCAATGATGCTTTTTATTTCAACGTTGGGTTGCAATACAATTATGTTGTAAAAAGATGGCATTCTGAAGGTACACAGACGGCTTCATATTGCGAGTGGTTGGGATGTGGCTGAAAGTTTACACGTGGGTGCGAAGATCAGAAGGGTGGGGGTTCGATGCTCATTAGCCTCATTAGGTTTGTTCTGCTTTTCAATACCTAGGGCGATTCTACGATGGTGTCTTGCAGGCTGTCATGCAGTTAAATGCAACTCCTGTTAAATTTGTTTTCATCAGTTACCACTTTAAATATCTTGTAATCTTAGCTGCATGTCTGTCTGTCTGAGTTAATGAATGAATTTTTGTGATTTCTTTTAAACTGTGTCTCACTTATAAACAGTCTCACCTATACTTAAAAGAATTTGTTTCTTGTACTTTTTTATAATACAAGTAAAAGTAAGTTAACTTCTTTTCTAAATAATAAGTTATAAATTTTTTAGAGAAGTGGTAATCAGCCTTTGCACTATCTTTAGTCGTTTTGGATGAGCGAATTAACAACGATGGTCATATATCAGTTTCATTTGGTGTACCATTCGGCTCAGTGCTCGGTGTAATAATTTACAAACTGTGTAGGGCTGATCCAACTTAGGTCACCCACTGCTTTGGGAACACTGGGCCACCAGCACTTAAATGGAAATCAAGTTATAAATACGATGCACCTTTTGCCCGATTAACTTATCAACATTGCTGTGTTATATCAGTGGGTTGTGCAGAGACAGCAATGGAGGATCTAAGTCTGTCTAAACTTTGAAGTGTTAGTGACTTCATTTTCCTTAGTTTCAGCCTATCAAATTAAACTTGCTTTAAATCGGTAGATTTCATGAGAACCGCAATGAAATGACAGTCTTACATTAGTTTGGATTTCACTTGTCTGAACCTAGTGGTGTGCTGGACTTGGCAAGCCCATAAGTCAGAGGTGTAGTTCAAATATCTACAAAAACAGAATTAGATATATTTCAAGATTTCTGGTCCAGTAGGACCCTTGTTAACTTGGTTGTAAAGTTATTGCTCTATGTTGGCCTTGCACTTGCAATGGCATGATGAGGTTGGGCAAAATATTGGTCACCTTCAGGGTTTTTCTGCGTCTGTTGTAGGAGTTGGACAAAGGCTGAAAGCATCGGCTCCTTAAATGCTCCAGTTCGGGATGTCGCTTTTGCTCCGAACCTCGGCCGATCATACGATCTGTTGGCTGTAGCATCAAAAGATGTAACTATTCTCCAAGTCAAACCACTGGCAAGGTCTGGTGCTCTTTGTCTTAGATTCAGATTTAATTATTTTTATCTTTTACTAATTGCTGTATTGTCAATTGCTGGAATTCTTGACAGCAAGTGTTTTCCCTCATACAACTTTTGCCCTGCACCATGCTCATTGATTTGCCTCGGTATTTTCATCTTAAATAAGACTCCCAACGTGAACTATCATCCTTCTCCCAGCTAACATGTGCAATATACGCCTTTTCATGGAAATTAAACTTAACAAACACTGCACCAACTGAAACTTCATCAAAGTAAACCATTTGAAGGCTGGAAGTTGAACAGAGCATAGCAAAGATTCCATGGTTGAATATTATCATTCTTGGCATCTCTCAGACTGTCAGATTCTTCAGATTGTCTCACTTACACAGACAATATATTGCAATATTACAGGGTAATAAATTTTATGTTCTGAAAATGATTCCTATTTCTATTCAAATTTCTGTTCTTTGTACATGGCACATATTTTTTCCACTTTTTATTTTCATCCTCGGAATTATTCCTTAATTTTTTTTCTTATTCTCAATAATGGAAGTTGATTAAAAACATTTTGGCACCTCTAATTATTTCTATTTACCGTATATACTCGCGTATAAGTCGAAAAATTTAGGACTATTTCAGAACGCCAAAACCCGTCTTCGACTTATACGCGAGGCGCAAAAACCGACGGTCGATTTTCGGACCGAATATTTGACATGAAAATGGACTTAACGTACATCTTAAACCCTCAGTCTTTGTTACATCGTTTTCCAAGGAAAATTACATTTCAACGAATTACTCACTAAATACAGTTTGAAACGAAATATTCTTCTCTTATAACAATGTAATTATAATTATGGCTGTACAATATAATTATATCATGCACCGAAAGTGATCTTTATTATCGCCAAAAGAACTTTGTAAATCGCGGGATTCGCGGCAGTCATCAATATGAAGGGACAACCGCACCGAGCGCAGTAAGGACAACCGCACCGAGCGCAGTAAGATTTTGTACGAGATATATATTCTTTGACGCACGCCGTACGCCATAAGGTAGCGCTGCCGTCAGAGTGCTTTTTCAGTTGGCGCTGACATACTTGCTAAATTTATAATAGAAACCGGAAGCAGTTGACGGAAGTCATCATCACTGTTAATATTATGAACAATTCCAAACATAATTTTGATAGAATTTTTTTTTTTTTAGTTCTTTAATCATTAAAAATGATATTGTTAAATGTCACTTGTTTTGATTTTATGCATTCGACTTATACGCGAGCCGTCGATTTTGGGCGTTATTTTTTCGAAAAACTACACTTCGACTTATACGCGGATCGACTTATACGCGAGTATATACGGTAGTTATAATCTTTGAATATGGCGATGTGTGATAACATTTACAGCTGGGCAGTTCGGAGAAAGTGCTTTTTCAAGTTTCTAGCTTTTATGGTTTTGATTAAATCAATATCAACCAAAGAATGTGTAAGACAGTAAGAATGATGTGGCAGTTGTGAAATATACACATACACCTAAAGTGTTAAATATTATTGATACTTATTCTAGACTGTGGGTATGAACTACCAGAGGAAGCTCTAGCAAGCCTTTGCAGCTTTCACCTTTTTTAGAATTGTTTTAAAATAGGAAGGAGAGTGCAACTCAGATTGGAACTAGCAGATACGAAGTCCGAAATGTCGCTCAGTTTTCTGATCATCAGTCACAGGTCTGTACTAATGATAGCCAGCTTTGTGCTTTTTAATCTAGCCAATTTTTTTAGTCTAGCCTGATGACACATGTAATAAGACATAGATCTATTAACTTTAAGATGTCCAAGATGCTAAGTACGTTGAAACTTGTGTTTTTAATATTACTCCTTTAGAATCACATCTAAAGATTAACTTAGGAGCAATGACTTTTTTATATTGCAATGGATTTTTACTGAACAGTTCATTTTATTTCCTTAGTTACATAGATAGTCAGTTCTGGGCTTTTAAATACAGATGCTTCACAAAGTATGATGTGTACTTGTCTTAATTGTAATGTGTGAAGTTAAGAGACCATGTTGTTTCATGTTGGACCGATATATCTACCAACGTTTGCTTTGCATTGCGACTTTTAGGTTTGGCGTCTTAGTTGGAACATAACTGGTACAATTCTCGCGTCATCTGGGGATGACGGTTATGTTCGGCTCTGGAAAGGTAAGCCAAATGCATTTTTCGTTCGGTCATTTAGAGAGTTTATGTTGAACTCCGTTGAGATTTCTATTCAAGGACACCTCGTGCCTGGTTCTGGGAAGAGAGAAGTTTTCAATTGTTAGCAAAAAGTTTGATATTGCATCCCTAGCCAGTTCAGTGTTTGTTCGTAACGTGCACTGTTATATTGTCAAAGTGTGTGCAGATGAAACACTATGTTTCAGGAAATTAATGTTTTAGGAACCCATCTTACACATCGCCCATCTTAGGGTGCTTTCCCCCTACAGACAGAGCCATGCTTGTCTAAATGGGACTAGTCACTAGGGTATGCAGGTATCATATATTTATATTGCTTGAATAAGGTGCAATTGGTCTGCAATTTTTGGTATGTTCATTTTTGTCACCTTAACAAATGACATCGAGTAGGATTTGTTAACGTCTTCAATTTCATGATCAATGTTAAGAGACCAACATTTTTATCAACTTACCTATTTAGCCTTGGCTCCAGAAAGTACAAGATTTATTATGTTTGAGTTTTCTTATATTTAGTTATTCTCTGTATTCTGGCACATTTTGGGTAGGATCTTTAGCACAACACAGTTCTGTGCAATTAGTTGGAATTTATTGTCGAACGTTTTGTGCTTAAGTTTTGTTCACAGTGCAGTTTGGTTGGTTCTACTGTTGCTGTTTATTGAAGATCTACTGATTGGTCTTGTTAGCCTTCACTGCGTGAATGATGATGGGCGGTTTTCAACATATGTTTGCTTCAATGTTACTTCCTGGTATGATTGTATATTTGCTTTGGCCACTTCCTGGTGACGTTTTCAGTTGCTGTTTGCTCAGTGTCATTTTGATTTATGTAAGGCATGTAAAACTTATATAAGAAACTGGAGTTCTGCTAAATATCTTTAGACCACATTTGATGATTCTTAACGTTTTTCAGGCAACTATCTCGAACATTGGAAATGCATTGCGACACTTCGATCTGACGGTTCAGACGACCAAGGCACAAGTGGAGCACCAGCAGCGTTCGGTGGATCAGCTGGATTCAGTGGATCAGGTGGATTCAGCGGAGCGGCAACAGCTGGAGGTGGAGCTTCTGGAAGCGGAATGGCCGCAGCTGGAACTAGTTCGAGCACCGAACGCAGTATTCCGTTCTACACTGGACGGTCTTCCTTTTCACACGGTCTGCCACAGAGCTCAGCAGCTGCTCCACCGTGGCACTGATTGACTGATTCCTCATCAGTTTGCATGTTGTTGACGCTGTGTGATTTACACAATGCTTGCGTCATTCAGTCAAGTCAGATCGTTCATTGATGCGAGCAGCTTTTGAAGTCGATACTCGAGTCTTTGAACAGTCGACTGTCAGTTCACAGGACTTGTACAGTTTGGTCATGATAGACTGGTTTGGTCATGGTAGACTGGTAGGCATTCTACGGAATTGTTTATCAATGCCAGGGATGCTAAATGTGTTGAGTGCTTTATGCAGCATTTCAACAAAGCCGTGGAAGTAAAAACCTTATTATGCCTTGAATAGATATGTTGATAAAGTTTCATTACAGAACATGATTATCAGATCATGAATTGTCTTTTCTTTTGTCCCATCACTTGTCTAAATAACAAGAATTCACTTAAGTTTTTTTTAATATTGCAAAAAGCTTAATTTTTAACAGATTTATGCATGTGATTGCTAATTATCAGCATAATGAACTGAAATTTATGAGAGCCATATGAATTTAGTTATAAGTTGTCTGCAGTTTAGATTTCACAGCATTATGAATTAGGTGAGAATTAGGTAGAATTTATATTTCTTGATTCAGGTAGTGTGAATCCTGTGTGAAAGAAGTAAAAGTTGGGGGTTTGTTAAATTCTTGTTTAGAAAAAGCTATAGTTTAAAAGATTATGAAAGTATTCCCGTTTGAGGCTGGATTCATATGTTCAGAATAATCTACAATTTATAATAGCTTAGGGTTTGTTAAATTCTGGTCTAGAGTGAGCTGTGGTTTATAAGATTACGGAATGATTGCTAGAATTGGGAGATTATCCTAAACCTGTAATGTGAAAACACTATGATTTTACTTACAGTGCAGTGTTTGGGTCACACTCCGATTTGATCTAGTTCATACTCCTAGAAGTTAGAACAGCTATTTCCTGGTCCTGGTCTTTTACCTCAATTGGTCCAGACTATCTTTGGAATATTCTCTCTTCATCTACTCGACCTCGAATTCTAGTTCGGGCACTGGACTGTCAAGTGAGACGTTGACTTTCTTGCCTTACTTGACTTATGGCTTTGACGATGCTTTCGCATGTGACAGCCGCCCAGCCATGGAGATTCTCCATTTCTATCTCTTTTGGTCTTTGTGTATAACATCCTGTATGGACCAACGCATCTCCCGACAGTCCTCCTGTATCATGTCAAACCATCTCTTCTTCTTTGGTCTTCCGTTTTTCCTTTTTCCATGCACATATCCGTTGACAGCTATCTTCGGGTATCTCTCGTCCCGCATTCTGGTTACGTGGCCAAAGTAGCGTTACAATCGTTTGCTCTGAATTCTGTGTATTATATCATGCTGAATATTCACATTATTCAGTCTGTTGTATATCGCTGTATTCCTTATCCAATCCCGTCTCGTGACACCTATCTTTCGTAGGCACACCATTTCAAACACCCTCAGCCGCTGCTTCTGTGCTTCCCACAGCGTCCAAGTCTCCGAGTTGTACAGCAATGCACTCAGCACCAATGTCTCATAACATCTGAACTTTTGTGGCCTTTCATATTTCCTTCGAGCCCCTAAACTTCTGTTCTGATGTCAAATGTATGTGCCATAAAAAATTATGGTATGAAGAACATCCATTGGTTTAATGTGAAAACTGACTGTAAAGCATGGCATCATATGGATGTGAAATGTTAATTAATGCATTATAAAACATTACTGTTAGCATGAGCCATGCATGTGCAGTAAGCCTGTAAGAGTCCCCTACGCCCTATACTTAGGCCTAAGTTTAAAGCTGCATGGAAACCTAAGAAAGATTAGCCTAGCTATCTGATCGATCGAGTTGTGTTTTTCATTATAAACTAAATCGATTAGCGTCTTGGGCGTTGACCATTTGCGATCAACGATTGAGGTAGGCCTAATTATATGCTACTAATTACCATTAGGCCTAAGTGTTTGCGCTGTATTCTTGACTGTCTGCTTATAAAGACTTCAGCCGCTCTACGTAGGCCTCGATTGTGAGATAATGAAGTGCCTTATTGAGAATGATCAGCGAGCTCCAAGTCTGCGCAGTTTGTACACTGAATGTTTTCCGACCAATCAAGGAACACGGCGAGTAATTGAACGAGCTGGAGTGTGCTATGCAGGTGCCACGAAATAGAGTATCCCCATATTAATTGTATCCCCCCAAATTAAAAGAAGTCGAAAAAACCGTTTCCGCGTGTAATTTCTTATGCAAATTAATTTTCATTTGTTTTGAACAATGACACTAACAGGTATGTTTATTCCTACTAGATAATTTGTTTTGTCCTGTTTTTAGAGCACTTAAAACACTTAAAAACACGCAGAGTCACTAAATAAATTCGAGTTGCCTTTATCTGAGCATTGGTTAAGACACCTAAAACAATTAGAGTCGCTTTAAATTTTGATTACAGCATAACATTTTTTATTATGCTCATTTTTCAAAAAATGGGATAGAATGGTTTATCCCCCCGGATAGTATAGACCGGTTAATTCCATCCGGTGGGATAGATTAATTCATCCCCCCGGATAGCTTTCTGGGGGATACTCCGTTTCGTGTCACAGGCGCATTCTTACCCGGAACTTGTGTGCGTGCGCTTGCGCACAGTCATGGCCAAGCCTATTTAGAGAGATTTAGGGTCCAACTCCCACGATTGCACGAAATGCGTTACTACTATAGTCTACATGTGTGTTTTCTGCGTATTTTGCGACCATATTATGATATTAAGCCTATTGGAACCGCCAAATTGAACCCCCAATTTTTTATGGCTATGTTACCACGCACAACCATTAGACTATAGGCCTAGCCCTATAGGGGCACACATTGCATGCATTAAATGATTAAAGCTTTGCTAACCTTTCAGGTATGTTTAATTATAAGTGTTAATTGTTTAATAAAATTATAAGTGTTAATTGTTAATTGCTTGGAGCAAGGGATTGGCCCAGGATCGAGTCAGGATTGAATGACGTCTTTGTCTAATGTGGACGACGTTCACTTTGTTCAGTCTGTATATCGTATCGTAATCGTAATCTCCTAATTTCTAAAGCGCCACTGGAAAGCCAAGCGCGGGGCACCGGCTTATTCACGAGCGCTGCGTTGAGTCAAAAGGGTTGTCCGTAAGAGTAGTCCATGGTGGTCCGGGTCGAGGTACCGTAGGATCAGAGGGGTGGAACAGCTACTAAGGTGGGTGTCGTCTGAGCCGGGAATTTGTGGTTGTCGACTTTAGGCCTATAAAGATGTAAATTGTTCGTAATATTATTAATTATAGTAATAGGCCTAATATATATATATATATATATATATATATTGCCACCTATAGCTATTCCATCGACTTTCAAGTGGGCATGCATAGGCTATGCCTATTATTCAGCAATTCAATGCTATTGCTAAACTATAGCCTAGTTAATTTTGACTGGCCAGACTAATTGGGTGATGTCATGTCATTCCGCCATCGTCGCTCTGCGACGGTTGGCTGCACGAATGGATGAGCATTTTCCACAGTTGTAGGCTATATCTCCTGCCATGTTCATTAACCTCCTCCCCGAAAGTCCAGTCCATTTCAAGATGTTGTCTATCCATGCCATTCTTGGTCTTCCTCTTCCCCTTTCTCCCTCCATCAGTCCAGTCATCAGGTTGTTTTCTATGCTGTTCTTTTGCTGTCTCATGACGTGTCCGAAGTATCGTAACTTTCTTGTTTTTACATGAGTCAGCAATTGAGTGATGCGTATGCTTAATAGAGCCTATAATTTTATAGCCGTTCCAGATGCGACTAACAGTCAAAAAGTCTACGGGGAAACATTTGGCCTACTAATGAATATTAATGAGCCTACTAATGAATAGTCATCAGTCGACTTGCTGTCCAGTTTACCAACGACACCTAGCGAATGAAGACTGAGTGAGTGGACCTCATTCTGTGGACATCGGAAATCGTTTCCGCTTCCACCTTGATGCTCTGCTCTTCTTGCAAGTGGAGTGGTGTTACCATATCGCACCTCTGATGCAATCAGCAATATTGTTATGCAGGCCCTACTGATTGTAACCGATGACTTTAGCTTAGACTTGTCCTCAAAGATGTGAAAGCCAAAGTTCTAATAAGGGGCCGTCCATAAAGTACGTCACGCTCCAGGGGGGAGGGGGTGTAAGAAAGTGTGACAGTTTGTGACAGGGGGAGGGGGTCAGGCCATGTGTGATGTCACACATTTATTTTTTAAATTCTTTTATATTTTTTTTGTTCTTAGTACCTAAAATCCGACCCGGCCAGGCGTGTCGAAAACCCAGCCTGGCGGGATAGAAGTTGATTTCCTGTCACTATCAAAGCGTTTAGGGACACACGTCACTATCAGAGGGATTAGGGATAGTATCCTAGGGTTCAGAGGGTTAGGTAAATGGTTATGTTTTTTTTTAAATTCCAAAAGTGTGACGTACTTTAAGGGGGGGGGGGTCTGAGATTTGTGACAGTTTGTGACAGGGGGAGGGGGTCAAAAATAGCGTGACGTACTTTATGGACAGCCCCTAAGATCGAAAGATTGTTGGTAAAGTACTGTGGCTAGACGGTAATGGACGGTGTCCATCCACTTATTTTCTAATCTGCACACCGTGACGCCGTCCTGCCACTTATAATATTAGGCCAGCGCAGTCTGGAAAAAGAAGGTGCGTCCAGACACTTCTTTTTCTATAGTCTATGCTTTAAGCACTGGTAGAACGCGCCAGAGGCGGAAATTTAATTTGACCTTAGCGCTAAAACAATATTAATTGTCGACACACGTGCAATCATCCGGGCTGAGTTTATCAGAGGCTAGAGGACCGCCCAGGGTGAGAATTGCCGGGGGGGTTGGGGGGTTTCGACCCCCCCAGTCTTTCTTAGAGCCCCATGTTAAAGTATGTTTTTTACACCCCAATTCCAAGTGGATAATGGTCCAACCCCCCAGTTATTTTTCCACAATTCTCACACTGGGACCGCCTATATACGCGCCTATAGGTCTCCCCAAAACCTCCATAGTCATGTTTTTACCGTGTAAATGGTCTATTTTTTCGGGCTTAGCCCCCCCAAGCACTTCCAACTGATGACTTTAAACAAATTTCATGAACTTTTTCGGTCGGGAAATACATAATTATATATAATAATTTTCATGAGATTTCAACATGACGACTAAAAAAAGTAAAAAGGTCATCAACTTTTTCCGCCGCACCGAAAAAAATTTCGGCGCCGCGCCTTCTGGGTCAAGTTTTTAGCCCCTCCCCCCCAAACGGAAACCAAACTCCGCCCATGCGTGCAATATTATTAACGATCTATCTTTTGACCATAAATATTTGCAATTCATTAGGCCAACCTAGCTGTGACAAGAGCAATTAATTAACTCCATATAGTCCATAGCGTCTAATTATAGCCAAATAAAAGTCTTTAAAACTATTTACGCTCACCAGTGACCGAAGACATCATGACTATTTGCTATAATGACTATGGCAATTATGTTTGCACACGTACAGGACAATCAGCGTTGACCTAATTGTTTTTTGAGCGAGCAGGATAAAAAAAAGTCGACGGATAGGCATATATATATGCTAGTTCTATTGAGCGGTTTGACCAGAGAAACTATACAGGGTGGGCCATAAAAAGTAACCTCCTACGGTTTTTTGCCCATATCTTGGCCAGAAGTAAGAATTTCGAAATGAAATTTTGCAGGCTTAAAGACAATTCACATTTACACATGATGGCAGGATTTCATCAAAATATTTCAAACCAAACAAAAGGTATATCACTTTTAGTGAGGCCACCCGCCGTTTTTTGACGATTCAAAAACGCGACACAACAAAAAGTAGCAAAAAACAATTTAATTATTCTGGCCAATATTTTTGTCAGAAGTAAGAATATCTAAATGAAATTTTACATGCTTAAAGACAATTCATATCTACACATGATTGCCAGATTTCATCAAAATATTTCAAACAGAACAAAAGTTATACCACATTCAGTGAGGCCACCCACCGTGTTTTGACGATTCAGTAGGGTAACGCAACAAAAATTAACAAAAACACAATTTTATTAAGTCTCATCTCAAATATTTGTTATCACGTAGCCTTGATTTTTCCCGATGATCATTGTTATTACTATTTAAAAAAGAAACAGGGTACCAGCGTAGCTGCACGTCACTGAGAAGTCATTTAGTAAGATGACAATCAAACTGGTAAATAAGGAATCTGTCAGATTAATCAACAGGTCCATCAAGAACTTTGCAAAGTGACTCAAAAGAAGTTTTGGCACTGGTGGTGGGCACACTGAACACAAGTTGTGAAGCACTACCAAGTTCATTTGACAACAGTTATTTGAGATGAGACTTAATAAATCGTATTTTTGTTACTTTTTGTTGCGTTTCGTTTTTTGAATCGTCAAAAAACGGTGGGTGGCCTATAACTAAAAGTGGTATAACTTTTGTTGTGTTTGAAATATTTGATGAAATCTGGCCATCATGTGTAAATATGAATTGTCTTTAAACCTGTAAAATTTCATTTCGAAATTCTTACTTCTGGCCAAGATATTAGCAAAAAACCTAATTTTTGTTGCGTTTCTTTTTTGAATCGTCAAAAAGCGAGGGGTGGCCGCACTAAAAGTGGTATAACTTATGTTTTGTTTGAAATATTTTGATGAAATCTGGCCATCATGTGTAAATATGAATTGTCTTTAAACCTGTAAAATTTCGTTTCGAAATTCTTACTCTGGCCAAGATATGGGCAAAAAACCGTAGGGGTTACTTTTTATGGCCCACCCTGTGTATATATAAGACTCATGGACGCCCTTAGAAGATTTTGCTGTAGCCTAGGCCTAGGGGCAAAGCGTATCGTAATCGTAATCGTAATCTCCTAATTTCTAAAGCGCCACTGGAAAGCCAAGCGCGGGGCACTGGCTTATTCACGAACGCTGCGTTGCGTTAAAAGGGTTGTCCGTGAAAGTAGTCCGTGGTGGTCCGGGTCGAGTTACCATAGGATCAGGATCAAATGCGTTGAGTCAAAAGGGTTGTCCGTAAGAGTAGTCCATGGTGGTCCGGGTCGAGGTACCGTAGGATCAGAGGTGTGGAACAGCTACTAAGGTGGGTGTCGCCTGAGCCGGGAATTTTAGGATGGGGGATCAGATGAAACAGGATAAGAGTTCTTGAAAAGGAGTGTCTTTAGTTTCGAGTGAAAGGCCCGAGGTGTGATGGATAGAGCAGAGGTTCCCAAACTTCTCTGGCTCGCGACCCACTTGGGAATATTTTTTCTGTCTCTGGACCCACTAAACAAAATTAGGTACAGAGTACTAAACTAACACTAACTAAGGATTGCTTCATAAATCGGGATTCAGATATGCTGATTTACATCCAGCATTTAGAAATTACCACATTTAAAACAGTAAAATTTAACTTAAGAAAAAAGCCAATATTTATTGCAATGCAAGCAACTGTTATATCAGTTTTTCTTGCTCATTTTCAAATTTCAGATATGAATCATAATATTTACGTTTCGGCGGACATGCCTTCTTCGTACTCGGAAGTCGATTATCAAGAGTTGAATTAACATCATCGTCCGACTCCGACTCTGAGCTATGACCACTCACACATGACAAAGATTCTCGTTTTCGTTTCAAAAATTTATCCATGTTTTTTCGCAAAGTTTTAAAAATTGAAAATAAAATTTGTGAAATTTAAATATACGTTGTTTATTTTTGAATGGCAGACTTTTTATTAATCATGCTAAGACTCGTTGCTAAGTCTCGTGCACTGTTTCCTGTTCACATACACGCACAAGTAGAAGCTAGTTATAGCCCAACCATAGTCAAATGTTGTTTCACTAGTTATAACGGAATAATAAAGTATGACGTTTGAGGGTTACTGGAATAAATACTGAAATTAACAGAGAAATAAGAAGAACTTTCGCGACCCACTTGCCAAAGTTCTGCGACCCACTTTTGGGTCGCGACCCACAGTTTGGGAAACGCTGGGATAGAGGAGCCTGAGGAAGGTGATGGTGTGATTAGTAATGACGGAGGAGGAACTGAAAAGGATCGGAACTCAGCAGGCAGATCATTCCAAAGGCGTGGTGCTGAGTTAGCACAATGGTCACGGCCATTATAAATTTTCTAGTAGGCTAAGGGTTTGAAAAATGTTATAAGCAGGCGATTAAGAACGTAGGCTACATGTGTATTTTTCATGAAGGCTTCTAAAATGTAAATTTCTAACTCAGTTTTACCTTATTACCATTAGTATAATTAAAACCTTAGTGTAAAAATATGTTAAAAACCAAATGGTAGGAGTCAAAACATAGGTGTAACTTCTCCCGGGAGGGGGCAATTGAGTGCCTCTCTTCAATCGTATCATTTCGTATGCCCTGGTCGAGTGATCGTGTGCTGGGATCTTGTGTAGACTCTATACTACGCAAAATTACACAATGTGCACATGTATGAATACATTTTTATCGATGTTAACTGGTGAACTTGCAGCTATAGGCAATATATATAGGTCCTACCAGCTCATTTACTGTGTGCGCCTAAATCAGTGTTTAACCCAGGCACCTATAGAGGAAACTGTCCCTCAAGATTATTTTTTCCGAGAAATATTTGCAAAATTATAATTGTTTTGAGTTGTTGTTGATATCATGAACTG
The DNA here is from genome assembly GCA_949752735.1 of Lumbricus terrestris. Classification (NCBI taxonomy): domain Eukaryota; kingdom Metazoa; phylum Annelida; class Clitellata; order Crassiclitellata; family Lumbricidae; genus Lumbricus; species Lumbricus terrestris. Next base: position 27,674,733 of record OX457041.1, on the reverse strand, counting down.
TTAGGCAACTTAGGCCTATTGGGTCAGGCTATAGGCCTATCCTAACAGGCCCCTACAATGATTTTGCTTATATATAACGATCAAGTCTCCGCCAGTCCACCTGTGAGTATAGGTGCATAGGCCTATCGTTCTTATCTGGGATCTCCTTTGTCGTCTGATTTGCTTGCTGTTGTCATCTCAACGAACTTAATCTGTTAAGCCCTTGAAGATTTAATGAGAAACTAGGAAGCTCGTTTCGATTGGGCTGCGCGTTTGATTCAAGTGCTTTTTAATAGGGCTAAAGATTAAGTCTTAATTACTTCAACGACACCTGGAACGCACTGCAGAGGTTCGTTTTGACCGAAACACTAATTTGAAGAAGGTTTGTCTCAGCCTTGATTAGGCATAGGCCTAATTAGGTATAGCGCAGGCCGTTAGCCTATAGCCTACGACGCGACGCGACGAGTCACCAAATGGAGACCTTGTCGCAAATCTCCTAGCCCACGACGGGCGGACCACTGCCTTGAAACAATGACCTCATTGACAAAAGCGGTTGCTGGCGGAATATTGACGACAGGGAATCGATAGGTTTACCTATTGGTCTGTGGTCTGCCCGCGTGCGCAATTAACTGCTGGCGCGGACTCTCTACGTCTTACGGCGGCCCAGCTGCCGGCCTGTGTGAGGAACCTACCGTACATTTCACGCATTGCCATATCAACGCCGTCAACAAATTCAAAACAATCTCCCAGCAGCAGTCGCTAGGTCTAACTGATAGTGAGCGAATCGTGCTGGCCGACTCAGGCAATATTTATGTTAAGTTTAAAAAATCGTTATGCTTTGGAGGGCCAATACGAAAGTACAATTTAGGCAATTTTCTGGGTTTTGGGCGTAAATAAAAATATTATATGCGAGCGGTGCTTCAAGGTCGTAACAACGAAAATTGGTAGACGCCCGAGCGATAATTGCATTAAATGATGCTGGATTGCTTTGATTTGTTTTATTCATATCGATCACACAAAAGTGTTTTTCGGAAGAGCTAATTTATGTATTAACCACTCTTTGAACCAAATGGGCAAGCGTCTATCGTTTGGATGACTATGGATATCGTTGCAGAAGGATTTCATGTGACGACCAATTAGTAAAATGGCGAACGGGATAAGCACGGATATTACACAGGCCAAGGTAAATAAGGCAGTGTGTTTGGGCGGATGGTGTGGTGTCGTGTATTTAAATGCCGTAACTTTCAAGGCTTTTGGACAACCCTTCTGACTAGACACAGCGCTCGTGAATAAGCGAATGCCCTACGCTCGGCTTTTGAGTTGTGCTCTAAAGATTTTGAGATTATTATTACCTAACCACACTTTGTTGTGCCAATGCTTCAAATGGCCAAATTACTTGTCAGCAAATTTCTCCCACATTGCTTTAAACTTGTTTTATCGGTAAATTTTGTTGAAGTTATGGTGGTCAGTGAGTGAAAGTATTGTTGATTGTCGCAAACAAATTCCAGTAGGCCTAGATTTGACCTGATCGTTTAGGCTACATGGTTATTTATGCATACAATATCAATATGCACAATTTACTCAATAAAAATAAGTTGACTGTGACTCACATTGGCATGCATGCGAGCAATTGTTAAATTTTAATGCTCTCGAATGCTGGTAGATTTGATTGAAATTGAATTCTTATAGTCCTATTCTAGATAATGTTCTTTTATCATAGTTTATGATTGAGATAAACTTTGAAATGATATTAATGGGATATTTAATGAATATAGCATAGTACGAAAGCTGTGTAATTACATCACACAATTTCATACAAGTTTAATTGATGGCGTGCAGCCGTGCACCATTATCTTCACTGGCTCCCTATTCGCCAGCGTATCGAGTTCAGGGTAGCTGCATTGGTATGGCGATGTTGTCAGGGCCTTGCCCCAACTTACCTCCGTGAGCTATGCAGCTCTACATTGGGTATCCAAGGACGTCGTCAGCTACGCTCTGCTGATAGGGGAGTCCTCTTAGTTCCTTTTGCTCGTACTACTACCATGAAGGATCGAGCCTTTTCTGTGGTTGGACCAGTGGTCTGGAATGGCCTTCCTTTTGAGCTACGCCTACACCCTGGGACTCTACCAGGATCCTTCCTTACTAAACTTAAAACTGTTCTTTTTGTGCGCGCTGGAGTTGGGAGCGCTTCTGAGTAGTTTTTCTTGAAGGAGCGCTATATAAATGTCCGAATGAATGAATGAATGAATGAATTAAAACATTTGCCACCCGTACTGTATGGTCAATGGTCTCTTGTAGGGCCACAAGTAGGCAATCTAAGTCTGAATTTTGTTACATTACACTGTCGGTGGGAAAAAGGACATTGAAGATTGTTTGGGCAATTATACTAAAATTCAATCCATACTAAAAAGATAATTTTAGTTAAATAATTATGGATGTGCTCAAATTATAATATTTGAATGTATTGTTTGTTTTGAAAAATGTCCTTCTTTGGCCACAACACATGAATGGATATCACCTCTAGAAATGTTTAACTGCCTGGGAAATGACTTATTGCAGCATCAGTTTGCATTTAATCACCAATTTGCAATATCAGTTTCATAAAAATTGGCAAGATCATTTTTGCAGAATGATATCTGTCACTTATTTTTGACAGAGACTTAATAATAATATTATTGAGCATTAATAATTTAGATTTCATTGGTGGCACTATATAGTAACAACTGAGGTTTTTTATATTTGAATAGTTTATTTTGCAGCAATGTCGGTGTTCATTATTCTCAATTCATGGTGTATAAACAATGTAAGTGGCTACTTATGTTGCATCTTTCATGTCTGATTGGGTGTTGCATTTCTTGCTAGGTGAGGCAGTTATCCATTGATGCCAAGAGCTTTGTACCGGGTAATGTTAGGATAGACGAAGCCTCAAAACTTGATCATCCAGCGCATATAACGGAAACCCAGTGGCTACCGCAGTATGCAACATCATGCTATCCTTTCACAGTACCTGCTAGTCCTAGGTGAGTTCCTGTAGCCTTTTTCGTGTTTTCTACATGGGTTTAGAAAGATAAAAGTTAAGGTAACACACTTGGGTATGTTCATGTCTGCATTAAACATGAATGGTAGCAGTAACACTTCTTTACCTTTATTTAAAATGGTAAAGGTACAGATGGCATACAATTTAGATATCTATGCTTATTCAGTAATATTCATGAAGGTAAAAAGGCTGACTTGTTTGGACGCATGCAATTATGTAATAATGGCAGCAACAGTAAGGGTAACAAACTTGTTTACCAATTTAAAAAATACGGTGTTGATCTTAACCACAGCAGGCCTAGTCAACCCAGCAGACAGAACCAAGCACACGATTCTAAAGTCTTAGGGCAGAAGCAAAGAATAACGAAGAAAGCACCATTCTGACTCGTGGTAAAACAGTCAAAGTGCACAACATTTTTATCTCTGCTGTGTAATGCACTTCAAGGATGTGGTGGATTTGACGCTTGAATATTATGTGTTACTCACAATTGCTATGTGCTTTGACTGTTTTACCCTGAGCCAGAATGGTGCTGGGTTTTCAACTTTCTTCATTATTCTTTGTTCTGACCTAAAACTTTAGAATTTTGTGCCTGGTTCTATCTGCTGCATTGAGTTCAGTCATTTAGATCAACACTGAATTCTACTTTTGGAGATTCCCTTTTCTGTATAGCCCGTCTGCCTTCTAGCTGCAGAAGTATCACACATTTTGACTGGGTCTGTTCGGGTGTGTGTGTGGGGGGGGGGGGGTGATTGTGTCTTAGGAATCTACAGTTTGCTTAACACTTTCATGATGAGCATGGGCCTCACACATTACGGCAACAGTGTGGAAGTTCCAGGTTATATTAGTTAAGGAAGGCACATTAAGCCAGCCTTTAGGCAGCCTTGGGCATGGAGTCTTTGGGCATGGAGTTGTAACAACTTCATTTTCTTTGCCTCAGCATATGGTTGGCCAATCCTATCCCTCAAGTCACATCCTGTGTGAGAAGACATAGACCTCAGCTGTTGTAGCATTGAAATGCTGATCCTCACAAGTCCTGTGACATCTCTGATAGTCTCTGTTTATGGAAAAGACTAAGGTTACAGAGCTCGTAATTTGGCTCAAATTTAAGCATGTGCAGTGTGCAGTGATGATGAAGGGACTGCTATCTTATTTTTCGCCACCCTCCATGAGGATGATCTCAGGCGAAAGCTGGCACACCTTGTTTCGTTGATTATGATGCACTGTACAGTATCTGCAGTATCTTTATCCCCTTTTCAGAGAAGCTCTTCAGGTGTTTTTTCTACGTGATTGATGCCCTGTTTGCTTGTCATTTATTTAGAATACGGCTGAACAAATCCTTTGTCATAGCCTGATTCAATTTCATAACTCTGCATATTGATTTGCAACTGCCGTACCTACGACTGTATCAGGTTGCTTCGACAGCATCTGTGACTCCTAGCCTGTGAGCGTATAATTAGCCATTTATATAGTGCCGGCGTCTAACGCGCAATACACATACCGGTGTCAAACAGAAATGATGCCGCTTGTCAAAATTAATGGTCTCCTGGAGTGTCAGTTCGCTGAAAGAGAGAGAGTCAGCCTATGGTTAAAAAGTCAATTGAAAAGGTGAAGGTTTAAGTTGAGACTGAAATGACACCAGATGGCAGCCTATGGTTAAAAAAGTCAATTGAAAAGGTGAAGGTTTAAGTTGAGACTGAAATGACACCAGATGGCAGCCTATGGTTAAAAAAGTCAATTGAAAAGGTGAAGGTTTAAGTTGAGACTGAAATGACACCAGATGGCAGCCTATGGTCAAAAAAAGCCAATTGAAAAGGTGAAGGTTTAAGTTGAGACTGAAATGACACCAGATGGCAGCCTATGGTTAAAAAGTCAATTGAAAAGGTGAAAGTTTAAGTTGAGACTGAAATGACACCAGATGGCAGCCTATGGTTAAAAAAGTCAATTGAAAAGGTGAAAGTTTAAGTTGAGACTGAAATGACACCAGATGGCAGCCTATGGTAAAAAAGTCATTTGAAAAGGTGAAAGTTTAAGTTGAGACTCAAATGAAACAGGTAGAGATTGTATTGTACATATGAGCATTTATAAAGCACCTCTTACAGTATTAGCTATTCACAGGTGCTCTGTGCGTGACAGCCCAAAGGAAATAAGAAAGACTTCAAGCAGCAAAGGGCTGAAGATGACACCCCAGTAGGATTTTACTACAGATAGTGGGAGAGAGGTCATTCCACATGGAAGACATACAATGGCAAAGGTGTGGTGTTTGGCTATGGTAGTCCTTGCCCGGAGAACTAGGAGATCAAGTCGATCACAAGATCGAAGAGGGGTTTGTGCATCAAGTCACAAAGATATTTAGGAGCTTGTCCATTTTGAATTCTTGAGCCTAAGAGCAGTACCTTGAATGGATACGAGAATCAACAGGAAGCCAGTGTAGAACATCAGTCATGTAGACCTGTAGAAATGTGGGAGTAGAGAAAGAGGCTGCCGAGTTTATAACTGACTGAAGTGAGGATAAGCGTATGTTGGGAAGCCGAGCAAATAGTGAGTTGCAGTAGTCAATTCGACGGCATATAAAAACATGAAGAAGTTCAACAGGTCTGTCTGTGCATTTAGTCATGATTTAAAAAATACTTCACCTTTGTGTGACACCGTTTTCTGTTCAGTGCTGCTCTTTGTCTGTAGTCCATCAACTGTAGTTTGGAGCCTGAAAAGCAGATTATGCACTAACACTGGCATGTTATTTGTGCTTATGTGAGTTCAATTTGGTTCAGGCATGAGCTGGCAAGTAAACAACAGTCCTGTGATGAGCTGGGCTTTGTTTGGGACCATTGGGATTTGTTCATTACTGACTAAAGGTTGTAAAGTAAAGAAATTGAATGCTTCCATTGCAGCATGTGTGAGATAATAATTATTATATATCACAGGTGTTATGTTAGTATAATTTGTCATATCTTTGAAAATGACTGTCATGGCAGATATTTTTTAAAAGGAAGGTTAAGAGAATGTTGGACAACTTAGGTTAGGTGAGTGAGATAAGGTGATGTTAGATAAGGTGGAGTGGAATCATAGTAATTTGTTAGTCATTATGGATGTAAGTGTTAAGGGGAACATTGGACATGCTACAAATAACAACAGCAGTGTTTATGCTTGTTCTACAGGCTTTCTGCAACCTGGCAGGGTCCCGGAAGGCCAGAGTATTCGTATGACCCCAACAAGTCCACTAGGCTCAAAAATACATTCCACTCAGGTATTAAACACAGTCTTGTTCATCATTGGCATCATCATCACAGTTTGTAATTTTTCTTATTTGAGCTCTTATAACTTTTTAAAGTGTGTCATAAGCTAAAATATCTAAGATTTTGAATATAATTTTGCAAGAATTTCCTTATTTTGTCATAGCTGCTTTTTGGGGGCTTAGTTCTTTGAGTATGTACGTATTTCATCAATTTATTTAGCTCCAGTTTGGGTGTAACAATTGATACAGTTCTGGAAGAAGCAGTAAAGAGAAAGCAGACTAGTTAGTACTTTAGTGGATTAATTTTATCCATGGACTACTTCAATTGGTGCACATTGCACATTCACCTTCCGTCTTTTTAGGGGTTCATCTAATTGCGCCTCTGAGTAACTTTTTTCTTGAAGGGAGCTATATGAATTTCTGAATGAATGAATTGTACGTTTGCCTACTGAACACTTTTGGGTCTCTGCTGTTATGTTGTCCTTGACACATTAATGATGAGAATCAGTGCTAAAAGTGACTGGAAAAATTAAACACTGCAGCTCATCAGTTAATTGTTAAGTTTTCATTGATTCTATTTCATGGAAGTTTAGAGATTTGCATGGCATCCTTGGATAATCAGATACTCAGGAGCATTCCCAACCCAGCCTCATCTTAGGAAAAATGTCCAGTCTGAAGGTTAGAGCAAAATATGGCTGCAAAGGTTCTATGGACTAGACTTAGAGCCATCGAGAGCCCAAATTGCAGGGCTAGCAATGGAAAGTCATGTTTCTGCATTATAGAAATCTGCGACTAGGGAATGAGGAAGGAGTTCATCATGTCCAAAACAGCAAAAAGAACCACAGTGCTAGATGTTCATGGTAAAGCAGCTGAGCTCGTGGCCACATCCACAAGAGAGCCCTGAACCAAGGCAGAGATCCGGTATGTGATCTGGTGTGGGAATGGGAGCCAATGTATTTATGCTTTGACTTCAGTGATGTCCTGTCCATTCATAGCAGGGCTGAAAGTGAGCCTGGCCAGTCCGGGTCTGTGACCTGCCAGACCTGGTATTGATTTTCATGACCTGCTGTGGTCGGGTTTCAGCCGGGTCACTTGTTTAGCGCCTGATCGCATAAGAAACCCAGCATTTTATCTTTCTGCCCGAGATTTCGACAAAACGACTAAGAGAAAAAGGTCATCAGATTTAATGGCCAAAATTTTTTTGGCCCCCTTCGAAAATTTCTGTATCCACTTCTGCCAAAGTCAGAACCGGCAACTTTTCCAAACCACTTCCAGCCCTGATTCAAAGGTAGTGGTAGATGAATCCCTCGGTCATTGATGCACACCTATTGCATCATAGGACTTGACGTTTTCTTCCTGGCTCTTTTCCAAGTACCAGATTCTGCCAGTTGGTGACAGAGGAACTCTTGTGTAAACAACGTTTCCTTAATTCACATAATTTGCACATATTCTGCCTAGGATTGAAGATCAATCTTTTAAAATACATTGCCTTTTAATCTTAAATGACTTCTATTGGGCTGTTGTCATAATGGGCTGGGTATCAACTGTTGGCTTCTCGAACGGTAAGTCGGTAACCATTGTCTCTTGGAGAAGTCCAGTTAACATCTGGCAGGTCAGGAGGACCAAGTCAGCTACAACTGGTGCTCGAGATTTGCACACTTTGTATTTTGTTTCCTGTAGACAACACATTTGTGCCAGCACAACAGATGCCTTATGGAGAGTTCAGTGGATGTAGTCATCCGCAAGTATTCACTCCGCTCTACAATCCTCAGGAAATTCATGATACTCGGACTCTACAACAGCCTCACATGCTACCGTCTGGCCTCAGCCCATGGGATGTCCAGTATACCAGTCCATTTCAACTTCCTGCAAACAAGCCTAGCAGTGACATCTGGATGGTCACTCCAGACTGTTTATCTGGTCAAGGCACACCGTCGCTACTCCGGAGTGGCACTACCATGACTCAACTTCATGCCATTCCAGTTCATAACAGACTGCCAAAGGCGAATCGAGGACAAAGCAAGGTGAGTAGCTATTCATAACGTCTGCTACTAAAATGATAATTAATTTATGTGAAACATCGATAACAAGCAACCGATAGATTGCATGCCGTCAAATCCACCCATTAAGCATGTATGGCTTAACGAGTCTACCAGCTAAGTATATACCGATTTTAAAGGCGACTGATCAAAAGAGCGACCATCAAAAGGGCGACCGATCTAAAGGGCGACCATCAAAAGGGCGACCTATTGGCTGAAATCGGTCGGTGAAAGACGGTAGAAAATACGCAAACAGGCTGTTTGTTTACTCTTTTGGGGCAATCTAAAGGGTGAACATCGAACGTTCTCAGTGGTTCAATGAAAAGGGTCGATGAAAGACGGTATATGTAAGAGAAATACCGACTGAAGATTAGGTAGCCTATGCCTATCTGTCATAACTACTATGAATGGTCAGTGTTCGGTATTTACTCTTTAGTTCAATTAAAGCGGTCGGCCTACATGAAAAAAAACGAAAAAAGGCTTATTCAGGCCAACGCTATGGCTAGACTTCTATATATAAATGAACAATTTTCAACGCGCAGTGCATTTATGTGAAAGTAATTTCGCGAGTAAGGCTGAGAATGTAGAGAAGTTTGCAGAGACTTTCGTTACGTTTAATATATATTGTGTGTTTTTTAATTTAATATAATTTAATACAAAATAAATTTTTCCAAATAAATAATTAATTATCGATATGGTTCGTTCGATGTTCACCCTTTAGATTGCCCCAAAAGAGTAAACAAACAGCCTGTTTGCGTATTTTTTACCGTCTTTCACCGACCGATTTCAGCCAATAGGTCGCCCTTTTGATGGTCGCCCTTTAGATCGGTCGCCCTTTTGATGGTCGCTCTTTTGATCAGTCGCCTTTAAAATCGGCGCCCTTTTGAAGTCGCTCTTTTGATGGTCGCCCTTTCGAAGTCGCCTTATCGATAGGATACCAGTATATAGTGCTCATCATCAGTGGCGTAGCCAGGAATTTATGATGGGGGCTTGTAATGTAATGTAAATCTTCGAGAATTTCTCAGCGCCCACAAAAGCCACGTCAGGGAGACCCGCTTATTCACCGGCTTGGGGGTTTTATGGCCGGGCCTGATGCCCTTTCTGACCCCAACCCAACAGTATTATAGTAAATAAAAAGGGAATAAAGTAACAAAGGGAATAAAGTATGAAAAACAATTGTTGCTACAAGCAATTGTATTTGTTTTTTCTTATTTAAGTGGATAAATAACCTTTAAAAAACTTTTTCCTTAGGCCAATGGGGTTTTTAACCCCCCAAAACCCCCTTGTCTACGCCACTGCTCATCATTATACATGTACCTGTATATTGTATAGCCTACTTTGTGCGAATGTGTAGTCTATGATGCTAAATATTTTACCTTTGCTCTGCTAAGTACAAATACAAAATACACATGCATTTTTGCAAATGCAGAAGGAAGCGGAAGGACTCATTAATTATTTAGCAATTGAGGTGATGTATCAAAGGCTTCCATGGGTCTTGACTCCCTTGAGTCATGAATAATGGTTGCCATGTACAATGAGAGAGAAAATGAAGCTGGACACATCTACTGAAGTAGTGCATTAAAGGCTTCCATGGCCTGAACAGTGAGAAGAGCCGCAACATTTACCTGAGTCACGAACAATGGTTGTCACGGACAACAGGAGAGAGAGACAGAAAGAGACAGAGTGAGAGAAACAGACAGACAGAGATAGACAGAGAGAGAGAGAGATGGGAGCGGACATGTCTGTTGCCGTAGTGCATCAAGGTTTCATTGTACCTCGAAACAGGGCACGCTTGACGATTGTAAACAGCAAATAGAAGTTTTTCACAAGCAAGAGAGATGGAGAGATGAAGCTAGTGCATGATCATCAATCTTTCATGAGCATGATAATGAGAGATTAAATCCTGATCTGAAGGTCTTACAAACACAGCTCGGTACATAGAGACACCCAGATGTGTTGCTATGTCTGGTCTATTATGAAAGAGGTACCTTAGCAACCTGTGCGTAGTTACTGTTATGGTAAATGTTTATTTATATGTTACCTCTTCTGCCAACCTTATTAGATGTGTTCTGAAGGTACTAAACCCAGAAGTGTTGCTATGTCTTATCTATTATTATAGAAGTACCTTAACAACCTGTGCAGTGTGCATAGCTACTGTTATGATAAATGCTTATTTATTTTACCTCTTTCGGCAAACTTATTTGATGTGTTCCTGAACTTACTATCTAGACAAGTCTTCAACCCCTTGTGACATAAAGGCATGGTAATGAAAGGATGCTCATGTTGCAGTCTTGCAGAGTGCATGGAAACCTGTTCAAGATTGCAATGCTTCCATATTACATTATGGCAGCATGTGATGAGGAAATGACCAGATTACCCTGTGTTCTTCGTCCAGCTGGCAATGACACAGAAATACATGGCGTTGAGATCATTAGCCATTCTAAGACTGTTGGAAAAGATTCAGAAATTTGAAACATATAGCATGTGCTGAGACAGCTAATTTGCTTCCCTTGTATGAATTTTTTTCCAATGAACGGTCCACATAAATCAACGTCTCATCCCCGCTATTTTCTACGATTCTCATACTGTTGGGTGGTACTCAGTAGCTACATCGCATTCGTGTCCATTGTGTAAGACTTTCTTGTCACACCAGGGCGGTATGGAACGGTCATTAAAAGTTTAGCATAGCAAAATGTTCACTTCATGAAAGACTTCAGGGCATTTCTTTTTATAATAATAATAATAATAATAGTAATAATAATATTATTATTATTATTACTATTATTAGTGTTATTTTATTTTTGTATACATATATGTTCAGGTTTACCCCCATGATTAACAAGAACTCATTTTCCAGCAATCCAGGGATGGATAAAATGAGGGTGGAATACTGACGATGTGTCATAGAAATTTCCTACCATTCTGGGGAAAAATCAGTATTCAGATGAATAAAAATTTAGAGGCAGCATATCAGAACTTTACAAAGGTTTTATTTGAGAGTTTGATACATGTGGATGGCTTAGGCATAAGTAAAAATAGTCTTGAGAGCCTGTTTCTGACCATCGCTATCTATTTTAGATTGTATAGCGTGCGATAGATCTGGCATATGCGGCTTGAAAAATTGCGATTCAATAGAGTGTAGTATCAAACCTTGGTACTTAAACATAATGGTTTGCTCCTTAGATTACTCGAGGGGAGTTTTCTTTGAAGAGCGAGTACTTTGCATTTAAATGACAGAATTAATTGATTTCTTATCAATGGCTTTGACAGGACAAATGACAGAGTATCGAGCAGAATGTTCTTTCTTTAAATTCCATGAGTCTTATTTCAGTCAGCTGCATGCATACATTAATGATTCAGGAAGTTTGTTTAAGCTTTAAGCAGACTGATTGCACATGGTTAGCATGTACCTGGGTTAGACAGCACCTTGTGAGGTTCATAATACAAATCTGGAATGTTTGCCTTAATGTTCAATGCGCTCATTCACATAATCGTTATCGTTGGAGAGATTGTCACCTGTGAGTCTACATCGTTTTTTTGCACTTTGTTTGTTTCATCTTTGAACAGAACTATTCACAAATATAGGTGCTCAGAGCCAGCACTTCCATATTCAGAGCTTGAAATCAAAGTGAAGGGTAAAAATCATGAGTAATGCACTGTTTGTGTACTGAATCAGAAGTACCGCATGAAATTTCCTTTCCAGTTCACTATTGCATTGGGTGTTCAGTCATTTCCATTTGCATGGAGTTTGGTGCTGAATGAGCATCAATGGAAATGGAAAATCCAAGCAATTTGATGTCTTTTTTCGTAAACCATGAAATCAGCTAACCGGGGCCAGAACTCTACATCCAAGACAATATAGTTTGTTCTTTGTACTTTTTGATATTTGTATTTGCATCAGCCATGCTTGCAGAATCAGTCAAACATGGGAAATGCACAGTGTCGCCTTTTAATGATTTTATTCTCCCAGAGTAGCAACTTCATTTGAAAAGTTCTTGTAGAGCTTCTAAAGTTTACCTACCCTCTCTGTGGTCTTGTTTCATGCAGAGAGTATAGATTATATTGATGTGACTAGTTGACCTAGGTATTTTAAGGACTGGATTCGTAATAAATAAGAAACAGACATTCATGTAACTGTAGGTGTAGGGCCTGATAATAGGTTCCCATGTGCCAAGTACAATGCTAATATCAGAGACATATCAGTGGTCCCTGAAGACCTATCCGACCTGCAGAATCTTGCCCATCCATGATATAATTTATAGCAAGCACCATCAATTGTTTAAGATCAATGGAGAGTATACCATTCCCATTGTGTGTAGAGTTTCTTATGAAAGAGTATGTACCATACACAGTTTGTTTGCAGGTATTTAAAAAAAATGCCATGGAGTCAGGGATTATACTCTGAACCAAGACGTGAGAGATCTCATGTCTTTTAGTTGGAGGTAGCGGAATTTGCTGTCCACTTGTGTCTAGTCATCTGATTCTCTGTTATAAATGAGATTCCATTCAGAATAATCTTTTTCAGTCTTATTTACTCTGTGTAGTTTGACATGTCCTAATAAATGGATTGTTGACATGGACTGCATTTATCACGTCAGAGTGAAAAATCAATTGATGCCTTATGTGCTGTGATGGATGACTTCTTCCGATAATCAATTATCTACTCATCATTTAGACTGGTCTGATGCTTAGAATGCAGTGATGCCAAAACAGCTATTTAAATGCATTTTTTTATATTTTTAATTGCATTTTGAGTTATATGAACAAATCATGCAAGTCTGTCAATCATTGTGGTTGCTTTCACTACGTTCAAGAATGTTTCATGAGACTGTCAGCCATTTTCATAACTGTTTCATTTATGAGCAATATGTATTCATTTCATTCATTCATTCATTTCAAACACTTATATAGCGCTTCTTCAAGAGTATCTACTCAGAAGCGCTCCCGACCCAACCACGGTTAAAAAGAATAGTTTTAAGAGCAGAGTAGAACGTAGTCTCAAAGGCTCTAGGCACAAGACGTACATGTAGTTCCACAGGAAGCCCATTCCAGGTTATAGGGCCAACAACAGAAAAGGCACGGTGGTAGAACTGGGCAGCCGGATTCGGAACAGCTACTTTAGTTCAAAGAGATATTGGGCTGTGTGGTTAAAATTTTTGTTAATGCAGTGAATACATGCACATAACTGCTATACTAGACTTTTAAGCCATGCACGGACACACACGTTTGAGACAGTCTACCACAATCTGCTATTGCCAAAGGGAGGAACACTCCACTGAAGCCACACGTGTTAATGAGGTATCACTGTACTATTTTATGTCAAAGGCAGTGTTGAACTGGCTTACCAATTTCATAATAAATACGTTGATGTGTAAGGCATCATATGAGCCATTTGGAAAGTTAATGATTTGAAAGCATGTGGGCCTTAAAGATCAAAATTCATCGCTTTATGGATTTTAATTGATGTGTTTTGAGACAGCTGTTGAAAACTCTCACATGTGCATTGCGTCGCATGGCGTGGGTTGAGCAGGGAAGCTGCTGTAGATGTTTTTGGCATCGCATAAGTCAATTGTAGAAATCTGTTATCATATGTTGACTTTCTGTTTGAACTGAACCAGATTTTGTCTGGTTCTTTTTGTGGTTTTATTTTTCATGAAGAAATCAATTATCAGTTCAAACAGAAATCAAGGTGACTGACAAGGACTAAGTTGCCTACTATGCACCATTTTTTAAACCAGAAAAAAGTGTGTATATATATATATATATATATATATATGAGCCTTCTGGACCATTTGTATATTGCTGCACTGTAACCACAGTTTTTCCAACTATTAAAGTCAAAACATAGCTTTCGTGTAGTGCCTACTAAAACCGATTTCGTATAACACACAGCTCTAGTCATCTAACTGCTGAAGTACTTGGACTGTAGTCAAAGGATAATGTTTTGAGTTCACAGAGTGATTGAGCACTGTGTGACAGGTTGGTTGTGTACATTGGTCTTTGTCACGAGATTATATAATCTGATGCCAGTTTAAGCTGGGGGAGCAAATGACAAGTCCGGCAATGCAATGGTTCGGTATCCAGGACCTTGGGATTTATCCATTGCAGGGTCAGGCTCACAGAGCAAGATATGAGTTATTTCCGGCATTCTGCTTAGTACGCTTGTTTTAAAGAAGCTGACAAAGGCGTTAACATTCAGCGATGTGCTACTTCTTTTTTTTTATCCCCAGTCATTTGTAGTAGGCCTACACTCTTGTGGTAAAATTGTTGAAAATCAACTAGCAGATCAAAAATAGACGCAATTTGATGTGGTTGAAAATGTTTCATCATGAGTTGACTGTTTTGAAAAAGTACATATTTTCATTTGAAGAAAATTTGCGCAGTTAAGAAATAGGGCAGCACCGTTTGCAGACCTAGGTTTACTTGAATTAAGTTTTTACTTTCAAACTTAGATCAACTATTTGCATTTTTACTGAATAAAAGTATTTGATGGTAAAAATTCGGCTTCCGTTTTAAAAAATAAGGAAGGTCAGAGGCATTCAAAAAGACATTTTTATTTTTACATTTTATTTTGACAGATTTCTATAGTTTTTTTACCTGCAGTCATAGCTTTTTACTGTTTTTGATCATGTTGAATAATTGTCTAGGGCATTTTTATCAATCAGAATTTAGAAAAGTCTACATATTAGATTTATGTTGGAATCAGCCAGAAATTAAACGCAGTTGCTTGAGCTGCAATGTAAGATAGTCATCATGTGAACTGTGACTTTTGAATTTTTGTTTTTGATCCTAAACCATGCATCTGCAAAGTGCCAAAGGGAAACTCAAAAAGCCACAGTTCCCGCTAAGACAGTCTCCAGTGTCTGTATTACGAAGAAAGACTATCCTGACCACTTTGACAGAAACTATATCTACACAACCTGTTGCATTCTCAATGCGTGAGAACAGATTGTTTATGCTTTAGACATGCTACCTGCTATTTAGCATGTCAACTTATAATTCAACTGATATTAAACAAAAAGGTTACTGAGTTCAACTGCTAAAAATCGCATATCAAACTGCCCAGAGCTGAGATGAAGTAAAAATGATTCCTGCCAGTATTTGGTAGAACTGAACAAACCGTAAGAGATAAACTTATGTTGCCAGCTCAGTTCCATTCATCTTAATCATCTGAAGTAGCCAATCAGTGTCCACTGTGTACTCTTGTCTTCTCATTTTGTAGACTGTAGATGATAAGATACGAGGCATATTTTGGCGATTTTAGACTCTGTGGTTATGCAACTCAAGTAGTTGACTGCCCAGTGAAGAAGTTAGTGCTGATAATGAAGAATCACATAGGTCACGTCCAAGATTCCATGTAAGGCAGAGAGAGAGAGAGACAGAGGTTGATTGATTGCTACATATTTACCTCAGTTGAATGTAAGTTAGTGCACAGGTCAACTTGACATTCACATAGGGTGTCATAAGTCCTTTTGAGTATCTTGCTGACTTGACAGGGTTAAGAGCTGTCCCTGCAAGTGACATTGCCTATGCATAGAAAGGATTGAAACTATTGTGCTTTGAACACATTGTTGTGAAATTGTGGTCTGTACAGCACCGATCAGCAGTGCTGAGACGTTTTAAATTGTAGAAATTGGCAATGCCCTGGTGTCATTTGGTTGTCGTATAATTATGATGCTGAAAGTCAGAGCTGGTAATCAACGAGTCACAGTGACACATTGTCATGAGAATAGTTGCTAATTAAGACATAGGAAAATAGGCATAGTGAAAATCCAGATTCAGTCATTAATTCATTTATTAATTTTTTATAGCACCCCTTTAAGAAAACTACTCAGAGGCACTCCCAGCCCAACCACAGCGATGCAAATTAGCTTTAAGCAACATGAAAAATATATTGGCATTATTTCTAGGCTGTAGGCTCATCTCCAACAGAAGTTATTCCAAGTGGATGGCTAAACTATTGAGATTGTGCACTGCTGTCTAGTTGAGGTGCTAGTGCGGGGACCAGAATTTCATTGTAGTCGGAATATCGAATGGCTCAACGGTCGGTTGTGTATGAGACCTGACGACAAAGCTCACACAGGTAGGTAGGAGCACTACCAAGAAGGCACTGTCAGACAGACTAGCACAGCCATTCTATTGGAGAGATGCTGCATGACTGGAGGCCAGTGCAGTGTGTTACAGATGCATAGTTTGGGGGTGTTGTCCAAAAACTAGAAACTTTATCCAAAAGAATCGAGGCAGCTGGTCCACATGCCAGATGCGCCACTCCTAGTAACCAGAAGGTGGGATTAGACTATTGAATAGATGATTGATGTGTACAATGAACATAATATGGCTCCAAGAAGAGTTGGCTGAAACACACTCAGCTGAAAAGTAAATAGTTTCCGCTAACTGTGAAGAAACCTGGCATCACTTTTTGACACCAGACAACAAGTATTATGTGTCAATGTATTATCTGCTGGAGACAGCCAGGTCAGTGGCTGTTGCACTTTCCAGCCTTGCGGCTTTTCCAACTCAGCATTTCTTGTCTTGTTCATAGGCCCATTGTGGTTCATGAGTTCGTAACGTAATACTATATGAGAATTGAAACAGATGTGCCTGAAAATTTTAAAACCATTTTTTGCTTATAGTGCAATGAACAAATGACAATTAACACCAAATAACTGCATAATTATGTATCCATTATGTACAGGTATCCATAAGAGATTATGTATCCATTATGTACAGGTATCCATAGAGATTATGTATCCATTATGTACAGGTATCCATAGAGATTATGTATCCATTATGAACAGGTATCCATAGAGATTATGTATCCATTATGTACAGGTATCCATAGAGATTATGTATCCATTATGTACAGGTATCCATAGAGATTATGTATCCATTATGTACAAGTATCCACAGAGCTTAAACTGTGGAGCATCAAAGGGATCAAATAGGGATCAAATCCTCAGTCTTTAGGGTGAGACTTTCTTTCCCCTTGTGACCTTATGCCTTTTGTAAACTTAGCCATACTATTATACTGGTACTGCCAAACTTTATTCTCTGTCTTGTTTACTAATTACCAATGTACGGTACTGGGTATTACATTGTTCATGTATTCTTAAGCAATGAAATATCAATAGTGGAATAAGAGAAGAACTGATAGATGAATGAACAATGGACAGGTGTTATCAATCAATCAATCAATCAAAAAAAGACCTACAACATGTAGTGCTACTTGAAGATATCTACTCATAGGCGCACCTGGCCCAGCCACGACTGAGAAGGACAGCTGTCAGAGAGGTATAGAATACAGGTAAAGAGTTCCTATAGGTGGATGATGCATTTGCAGAGCAAACCTGCACACAGTCTGCTCACAACCAAGAAGACCTATAACCTGTAATGCTTCTGTCAACCTTTATATTAGTGAGGGGTACCCACTATCCCATTGTTCTGGTCGTCATCTATGACAGGGCCACTCTCCATCAACTTTGCTATTTTACTGGTATACGTGTATGACCGTGTGTAGGTACACATCGTATTTATCTGGCTGGCTATAGACCACCTTTTAAAACCTCAGGAAGGTGCTGGCATATGTGAATGACTGCATTATATCAATCCATTGTGAGATTTTGCTTATTTTTGATTCAGTGTGATTTAGAAATTATGCTAACATTGCAAACTAGACCACGGGTACACAATGTACACATGCATTTAATGAATGAGATAACTCTCTGTTTTGATTCTAAATTGGTGCAGAGAAGGTAATTTAGTTATGTATCAGTATGTATTCAACCTGTTGGTTTCAGCTACCTTTTTGTAGCCCTATAACATCCAGCATTTACAATATTTATTGTTTGTTCTTAGCAGGCAAAAAAAATGGGCTTGAGCAGTGACCAGGTCAGCATTGGCATACAGTATGAGATGGCAGGTCATGAAGCAGATCTCAAGGAGAAAGCAGTCCACCGGAGAAGAACGATGATATGCAAAGACTGTGAAACTCAAACAGGTTTTGATTGATTAATTAATTAGTTTAGTTAATTGTGCTTAATAAGGTTTTAAGGTTATTGAATCTGAAACTGAGATTTATTTATTTATTTATTTCTCCATTTCTATAGTGCCACTTCAAGCTCTCTCCTCAGAGGTGCTCCCTTCTACAGTTCTACAGCGCGGACACTGTATTGGAGTTTCACGCTGAAGCGCCAAATTTTTTGCGAGTGAATGACTTGCTCAAGGTCCCTATGATGCAGCTTGAGGTGGATTCGAACCTGCAATCTTCCGGCTTCAAGGCAACAAACATACCCACTACTCCATCGCACCCCACAAATGATGTGAGATAAATGCGCACGATGGATGAACGATGACTTGTCCAGTGCCACTAAATAGAGTCTGCTCAGCAGTTTTTAACCTAGACATTAACTGAACCCAGTGCATCACACAATTTTTTTAATCATAATCATAATCATAAACTTCAAACTTGTAAAGCACCACTTGAAGGTCAGGCACAGGACACCGGCATGTACTGAATAGATACTGTACCACAAAGTTCATTCTGATTTATTAGCTACATAATTTAAGTATTTATAGAATAAGGTAGTAATCACTGAATTCATTGTGTTCTTCTTCAATATTAGTCCAGTGATTCATTCCACTGTTGAATGTTATTTTTACTATTTAAAGTGAATAGTTGATAACAGCTGCACAGCAAAGAATTGTTAATTTCACCACAAATTGTTAATTGTTAATTTGAAATTGTTAATTTGTGCCATAATTCAAACCCAAGATTCAGAGATCAGTGGAAGGCATATTTGTGTCTTTCACATATTGGTCATGATGCCCTTAGTGTAGCATTAAATTTTTGCAGGAATCAATGTTACTGCATAGCTATCTTCTGAGTTGCAAGTTTCACAATAGTATCAAGAATTGAATCGATTTTCATGAATAAATTATTTTATATGCGATGGAGTAAGGTTTATTCATTGTTTTGTCTACCGATTAAACACGCTGCTGGATGCAACACCATGCAGCACATCTGAAATGTCAATTTTTGTGTTTGATTGAACAGATTTCTCGAGCGATGTCTCTGGTAAAAATCTGCAAACACTGCCAAGTCCTCTCTATGATGCTTCTTCGCAGAATTGGCTCTCAGAAGAAAACTCTACAGATTCGGAGGAGTTGGACTCTGAAGGCATTTACTCTGCCAGTCCCCATTGGCAAAGGCATCTTCAGATGGCAGGGACCAACAGTGCTAACAATACGAGCTTATACGTGCCATCAGTTCATTCAAACATGTACTCAATGGATTACCAGCCATGGTTGGCAAATGATGCTCCCGTCTCATGCATGTATGTATCCGATATGAACGAATATGGCAACATACCAGAGGCATTTGCGTATCAGACTCTTGAAGATCCAGGTATGAGACTGGTGCCTTATGATGCCAGGTTCAGCACTGGACGTGGTGGAACTGGTCGCGAATTTTCAACAGCATTTTCAAATGGTGCGTGTTGGAGTCCAGTCGCCTGTGCATTGCCAAACCGTGGTCCTCTTTTGGATGCCGAGCAGCCTCGACTGCGGAGCCAGAGACTTAAATGGCGCCACACGAGAGACACTGCCCGGACTGGTTTTCAAGAGGTCAATAAGAGCACTGGTCAGACACATTCTGTAGGCACTGATGCCAGTTTGGGCGGCCTTAGAGACATGGAAGAGGAATTTCCTAAGCTCCTACTTGCAGCTGGTGGCCTTCTGTCTCCTGGTAATAGCATCGAAGTGACATCTGCTGCGACTGGCGACAGGAAATCGGCAAGTTACATTTGCTAATAGTTTGATCTGTAGATTGCGAATTTAGATAATTCTCTTGCGTTATCAATACCTTTGTGTAGCATCTCTTCAGGTTTTTCTGGTTCCCTTCATCTCTTCGTCACTTTTTGGATTTTCTGCTGAACTTCTCCAGTGTATTACAGTCTTTGACTAAAGTTCAGACACATCTATTTTAGGTTGCTCGAGATAACTTCTTACATTACATCGTAGCTTTGTTTTGGTTTCCCTCACCTATTGGATATTGATAAGACTTCTCCAGCAATTTTTAATAGTTGCTATAGCACATTTAAAAGCGCTGGCCAAAGGACCTGGGACAATCTGGAAACAAACTTACCCGTAAGGATTCAGAAATTCCCATGCCTCACCTTGTTCAAACGTAATAAACTTAAAAATCACTTGATGCTGAGCGGCTGAATATCATCTATCAATCAGTTTGTGGAGTACCACAAGGCTTAATTTTGGGGCCATTATTATTTCTAATATATGTAAATGACTAACTCCAAAGTATCTCATATTGTTTGCTGATGACACAAATGCCTTTATATCTGATAAGTCAATAGAATCATTGTTTGTAAGAGCTAACCACCGTTTCTTCCTGGTTCAGAGCTAACAAATTATCGCTTTAAGACCAACTGTATTCTTTTACGATCCCACCGCAAACTGCCGCCAGTTTGTGAGCACAGACTGACAATGGATTATGCAGTCTGAGTCATGTAACTTCTTAGGTGTGTATCTGGACCAGCACCTTGCTTGGAAAGAAACATTGAGTCACATATAATATTATTATCTATGCAACTAGCCAACAAAATTAGCATGCTATCAAGTATCGGTCACTGTTTCTTGAAAACTACTTTAAAAAGTTTATATTATTCCTTAATTTTCCCTACTTATCATATTGTAGCATTTGTTGGGCCTAAACTTATGCTTCCTATTCCTATTTATGGTCATTCACTTTTCCAGGAATAACCAATGAACATTCGTTGTAGACATTTCCTCGACCAGAGAACTTTGAGCATTGCACATGGAGTGACTCCTCTTCCGCTATGTATAATATGAAAAAGTCTGCAGTTGGTTAGTATATTCAATTATTCATTCATTCATTCGGACATTTATATAGCGCTCCTTCAAGAAAAAAACTACTCAGAGGCGCTCCCGACTCCAGCGCGCCCAAAAAGAACAGTTTTATGTTTAGTAAGGAATGAATGATCTTGATAGAGTCCCAGGGTGTAGGCATAGCTCAAAAGGAAGGCCATTCCAGACCACTGGGCCAATCACAGAAAAGGCTCGATTCTTCATGGTAATAGTATGAGCAAAAGGAACTAATTAATTATCAACACATAGAAAGAAGGCTCATCAGAAGTGCTCCCAACATGACAAAACAACACTCTGCTTAGACATACTACTCCTACAATCCCTACATGCATACGGAATAATTATGAGGTTAGCGAATTTGAACATGCAGTTATGTAAATGGGGTTAATGGATTAGTAGTATTTCAAATTACCTTGATGTATATGTGTTGTCATGCCAGGATTTTGGTAGTTTTAGTTGATGAAACTGAGTCTGTGCCATTATCTATGTGTGATAATGCATCTTGTTCTGCCAGTCAGTCATCCAGTCAGTCAACCAACCAACCAGGCTCTCAAAAAGAGACCAGACAAAAGACGATCAGACATGATTGTCTCTTGTCTGCTGTTTTTGTCAGTGGTCTAAATTCGAGACAGCACGTTTTCTTACATGGATAGATAGGTCTTTGTTGTTGTCACGTTTGGTAGAAACGTGTTGGGCAGAGCGATTGTATTGAGTGTTCCAGCAGTGGCAGTGCCTAGAGTGTGGAAAAATAAGTGCCTGGACACCCCTTGCCTTTCCAGGCTGTACTGGCCAATAAGTGGCAGGACCGCGTTCCGATTTTAAACTAAGTACATGTACGCCGTCCATGACCGTCTAGCCACACTTTAAGCCCTGTGTGCCAGCACCTTAATAATTCACTGCTAAACAATGTTCTTGCTGATGTTCTGCAAGAATGAGGCTTCCTGCCTCTACGACGTTGACAATACCATTGTAATAAATACCTGGTGACTTTGATCTTAAACAAAGGCCTTTTCTCTATGATCTGTTAAGTTGTGACGAGGGAGGGTCATGTGAAGAGCTCAACGAAGAAGAAGCAAAAGCGACAGGAGCAGTTGAGTCGAGCGGCGGACGAAGAACTCGCTGAAATATCTCTGGAGCAGCAGGTCCTTCGAGAAATCAGCAGCGGACATCGTCGCATGGTGCCTTCGTTTCTACCACCCGATGACTTCCTCACTTCTCCTACTTCTTCTCTTGCTCCAAATCCTAGCCACAAATTGGGCAGCACAGATTCAGGGGAATCAGCTGGAACGGCAACTCACACCGCTCAGCCTGAAATGGTGATTCTGTCAGAGGTTGGTTTCTTTGTCGATCGGTTTTTCGAGCCAGGGTATTATCTATTCAGTCATCACTATTGTCGCTGCATCAGAGTTTCACTCTGAAGCGCACAAGCAATTGTGAGTGAAGGACTTGCTCAAGGTCCCAACGTGGCAACTTGAGATGATTATTATTTGCTCATTAGAAACTTTTGAAATACTGTGGGTGTAAGATATTTGTGGTTTTGTCATTGTTTTATGGCTTGTGGTTAATATGAAACTTCAGGTTGACACTGTCTTGCTATTAATTGCCATTAATAGTAATGGTGTACTGTGACGAAGTTGTAATGCAGTCTGTATTCTGGATATTGATGTGATTGCGGCAGTGTATGAGTTGATGAACTGCCAACTCTTTTTAAGAATTTTTACAGCACAATTTCAGAGTTTGCGGCTGTGATACCCGTAGGATTCACATCAATTAATTGTTTGTATGTGTTTGTTTGTATGTGCACTTGTTATAGCGCCCCTTCAAGCTCCCTACTCAGAGGCGCTCCCGACTACAGAATGGACACTGCATCAGAGTTTCACGCCGAAGCGCTGAACAATTGCGAGTGAAGGACTTGCCCAAGGTCCTACACGGCGACTTGAGTTGAATTTGAACTTGCAGCCCTTCGGCTGCAAGGCGGCGAACATACCCACTACACCACCATGCCCCACAATTAATGAAATGCATCAACTGGGAATCATTTGAGAAGTGCAAAAAATATGCTTGATAGGAGATTTACTTGCTTAAGTGGAGCTTTCGGATGATGACTCTACCTAACTAGAATGGGAATCAATCATTTTAGGTTATCTGTAAAGAAGAAGAAAAAAAGCTGAGAGGAAAGTCTGAGATAGTTTTAGAAACATCATCTTCATTTCATCATCATAGAATGGCGTTCGGAGACGAAGGCATTCAGCTCAACAATAACATTGATCTCTCGCAGAGTAGTAAGTCATTCTGAACAATTCTTCTGTTTAACACATTGACCGCCTACACACCATGTTAAAGGACTGCAGCCAGTACGAGTTAACTTGTACTGAGCGGTCAACGTGTTAAGCTTGCTTAACTATTAGGATTTCTGGTACAGGTAATATGTAATCATATAATATATTCTGGTCTTCATAATGGTTGTTTTTATATCTTTTAAATTCAAAAGTTCCCTTAATATGTCAGTGGAGAACTTTTTTAGTAGGACAGTTGTGTATGGCTCTGTGATGCAGAATGTTGTTTGTTTGTCCATGTTATTTGTATTTACTGATTGCTTATAATTATGATGATCAATACAACATGTTCCCTTGCATTCTTGGAGTCTGTAGTTTGACATTTACTGCTCAAATTCAATGCATTCTCTTATCACATTGATGTCCTTTAGACCTAAACTTAAGACTCAATTGGTTTGATTTTCTTACCCTCTGTGGCCTGACTTCTGATTTCCTGACCAATTAAATATGGGTAGACTTCAACGAATTACCGGATAGCTTTATGGCTATAGGTTCATTAGAAGCAATGAGTCAAATGATCATTGATGCTTGGGGCATTATGGTAAGGGTGCTGCAGTTGATGACACTTGTGCTTTATGAGACAATGTGCTTTTTGGAACTTTTTAAGGAGGTCATTATCATATTGAAGTTGAACAGTTGTATTGTAAGTACAGAGTGATTTTTATTAAACAAGTCAAGCTGTATAGAGCTTGTGAATGCTAGTTTAGAAAACCTTTCTTGCATGCCATATTTTCCTTTTCTCGTCACTCTCCTTGTTTTCCAGATCCTATTCCCATCCTTCTCTAAATCCCTGTATGTCCATTTCCAAATGTCTCTCTCTCTGCCTTCTCTCCCTCACTGTTTTGATCCTACTCATCTTCGATCTGCCATGATTCTTCCCTTGATCTGCCCTCATCCGTAGCTGCATATGACCTTCCAAACAACCTTCCAAATCCCATTTGATCGTACATTGTTCTCAGTTTATTTGCCATCACTAGTTGTCATTTTTTATAAGAATGATAAATGGTCAAGATAATGGCACCTCTGAGCATATTAGATAAAAATGATTTTTCCACTTCTAGCTGCCAGCTCAAAGACGTCGAGCATGGATACTGGTGGCAGAGGTACTCCCGCAAGTGCTGACATGTCTCCGATTAGTCAGACGTCACCTCTCAGCATGAGTTCTCCAGCTGGCAGTCCATTTGGTTCCGGTATAACCAGTCCAAGAAATGGTCTCATGGACCTCGGCAAATTTTCAATCATCTCACAGATTCACAGTCCACGTTTCAGAGAGTGAGATTTAATTACTATTCGTACATTTCATGAAAACAATTAGGATGAAATATGGTGTTAACCTATGAAACCAACTTGTTACAAGGTTATCTGTTTTATTAGCAGATTTTAAACTTCATTAGAGAGTTGATTTCATAATCTGAATGTCGGATGCACTGATATGTAATATTTGAACTTTGATATTTATTTTATTGTATCTAAAAAGTCTTGAAGGTAGGACATGGTTTTAATATGTGTTAAATTTAATTTTATGATATGTAATGAGTTCTTCAGCCGGCTGTCACTTTGGATCTGGTGTAACGTTAAAAAAATACTCCAAGAAATGGTTTCACAGACCTCAACAAATTAAGAATCATGTTTTAAATTCGTAGTCCACGTTTCAGTGAGTGAGAGTTAACATGGGTCAGACTGAACACTGATATTATGTGAAAACCTAACAACCTAAAGAGTTGCTCCATGGTAAATTACAAATAGGTAGCCACGTTAGGCCACCCAGTTGTTTGTGATTTCTATCATCATATTTATGTTTTGGCCAAATTATCATTGTAACCAAAGACCTGTGAGACACTGAGAATACTGCTGAGATAGGTGCTGTGTAAAGTAGTGATGACCGTATACCTGACCTTATCCAATAATCTTTTGTGTTGTGTGCGCATCTGCATATTACAGTTTGTCATTTATTTATTTAAGATTGATTGTTTTTGGCAGATACTGCAACCAAGTGCTGAGCAGAGACATTGACGAGTGCTGCACAGAGTTGCTTCAGCGACTCGTCCGATTTCAGGATAGATACTACAAAGGCGATCGAGCCAACAGAGCTATATCGGTAATCAGACCTACAGTATCGTAGGCCAATACCACATTCTACTGCTTTGGGAGGGATGCACTAAAGATGTCTTTTTGTAATAATACTATGCCTTTTTTGAAACCATAACAGTGTGTTAAACTTGTAGGATAGACCTGAGGTTTGAGCGTGTGATCAGTCAGTCACAAGGCAGTACGTACATCAGATTTATGATTCTTGACTGCAACCTCAGTTGATATGACCATTGACCAATGCCTTGCGATTGAATGAATGACTGACTGAATTGGTGACTGACCGACTGATAGACCAACTGAATGAATGAATGAATGAATGAATGAATGAATGAATGAATGAGCAAATAATTGACATCATGATTATTGTCTGACAATCCAGTATATCTGATTAATTCAAGTGAAGGGTGGTGCACACTCACTTTCATTCTGTCACTTGCTCATTATTTATGGTCAACAACCTTTGACTTTTTGACTCTTTTATTGACTTGCTTATGTCACATAAACAATTGACTTATCAATATTATACCAGTATTATTATTCACTACGTAACAAATTAAAACTAAATCACATGACATTAATGCAGGTCAATGAGTCAGGCGAAAGGGACACACTAAGACTCGTCTCGCTCATTTACAAGATTAATTCATTTATATAAATTAAGAAATGCACTATGAAACAGTGAATCTATATTACACATTGTAGAGAATTATGAGTTGGTGGATGAAGCAAATTCTTTTTCTTTTGATTTTTGTATTGATTTTCTGATTGATTTTCCGATTGTTTCAGGTGAAGCGGTGCACAGTCCTTGGCCTTCGAGAGGTCACAAAGCACCTGAAGATGGCACACCTGTGCTGTGTCATCATCTCACCAAACATGGAAATAACTCAGTCAAAAGGTATTTTAAATAGCATTGTACTAATTTAGCGGCACCACAGTTCAATAAAGGCTGTAATTGTATCATGATCGCAATAGGGTGATTCTGGAGATCTGTGAACTTTGGGGAAGGACATGCCCACAATAAAGTTGCATGAATTCAAACAGGTTGTGTTCAGAGCGGAAGACCACAATAGTTCATACATCACACATGACCAAGTTGAAGGAGATTAAGGCAGATGATGGTTGGTAAGAATAAGCGGATGGTACATTGATGTGGGTGTAGATCCAAGTGTAGGTTTGGGTTGGAGTCACCGCATCCAGACTGTGACCACCATATGCATCTGAGCATATATAATAATAATGCCAGTTATGTGACTTAAAAGTACTGGTTGATTTGCATAAACTTTAGAGCGAAGATAAATTGTTATTATTATTATGTCATATTGAGTGTTTAAAAGGCTCTCTAATGGTCTTGCCTTGGTGTGACTGTTGCTGGGTTTTTTTATTGCCACTTGAGGTCAAGTTGTGTAGATTTGACTTCATTGAATTTTAAGCGATTGATGCTATCAGTCAGTACTTGCAAATTTGCGATTTACTCTGAGTATAGACCTGCAGAGCAGAGTGCCAGATTGATATTAATAACACTGGA
Organism: Lumbricus terrestris; assembly: GCA_949752735.1. Lineage (NCBI taxonomy): Eukaryota > Metazoa > Annelida > Clitellata > Crassiclitellata > Lumbricidae > Lumbricus > Lumbricus terrestris. The sequence goes on along the minus strand of OX457041.1, from coordinate 27,647,594 downwards.
GGAATGTTGTTTACGGTGGTGTAGGGGCATGTTTGGGGTGCTTTTGGGCGGAAGGTGGCGGGTTCGAATCCACCTCAAACCGCTGCGAAGGGACCCTGAGCATGTCCACTCTCAATTGCTCGTGCGCTTCGGCTTGAAACTCTGATTCAGTGCCCGGCACCCGCGCTGTACAGTTTCGGGGGTGCCTCTGAGTGGATATCTTGAAGGGGCGCATTAACAAATACTCATACACACATGCGTTGACCTGTTACTATGCTGATTATTATGTTATTTCTTTATTACTGAATCGCTACGATGATGATGATGATGATGATGATGATGATTGATGATGATGATGATGATGATGATGATGATGATGATGATGATGATGATGATGATGATGATGATGATGATGATGATGATGATGATGATTGATGATTGATGATTGATGATTGATGATTGATGATGATTGATGATGATTGATGATGACGATGACCACGACGACGACGATGATGATGATGACGTATGTTGTTCAATGCTTGCTGTGTTGCTCTGTTGCTGTTATTATGTTGTCTATGGTTATTTATTTATTTAGGACTGCAGTTCATTTATTATTACTATTTCCTTTATTATTATTATTCTTTATTATTCTTGTTAATTAGTTACTGTAATTGTTTTCTGTTGGTCAGGTGGATTGGACAAGGCGTTGCATAATATCATCAAGCTATGCGAGGAACGTAAGGTGCTGTTTGTTTTCGCTCTTGGTCGTCATGCACTTGGCCGTGCATGCGCCAAACTTGTTCCAGTCAGCGTTGTCGGTATCTTCAGCTGTGATGGTGCTGAGGTAAGAGATGGGTAAACACCCTATACTAGATTGCTCAATTCTATCATTGCTACCCTAGCAAGTTCTGTAGCCCTACTCTCAGTGCTCACTTCTCCACTCAGCTGAACAAGGTCTACTATCCCGACAGGTCCCTTTTTGCTGGCATCTCCACTAGGCAGAACCATCACATTCTGAGTGGTTGACCCCTCAACTTGGAATGGCCTCACCTTGACGCTCCACTCCATAAATAACTTGAATTCATTCACAGGCAGTCCCCTCTCTCAGGCAGTTCTATTTGGTCGTGCTGTATTGGGAGCACCTCTGAGTAGCCCCTTGAAGACACTCTGAACAAATCCTTGTAAGGAATAATTTTGATATACTTAATGAACATAATACATTAGTTATACTGTAATAGATGGAGTAGACAGTTTATGACTGATGACAGATTTTCAACAGTGATTCATACAAGCCTTACTGTAGCACAGGGAAATTTAAGGAAACATTACGACCATTTAAATCCTGCAAATTTAGCATAAATTAATCATATTTTAAGGGTGAGCTACACAGGTGGATATTGAATGAAATTGTGAAAGTGTCTTCACAGTACTACTGGGTTTTTTTATACTACACACAGCCGACACAGGACTTGTTTAGCATCTGAATGGCAGTCTTCCTTCTTGTGCAGGCATTGCACAAAGAGTGTTGAGTCGCCTCGATTTTTGCTCCTCTATCTTCGCTGGCATCGCACAAGTCTTGAACGATCAGTTGTCCACCGCTGCAGTGCAGTTTGGATCTTGTTCTGTGATTGATCTGACAATGAGTTCCCTCTGTCTAGAATAGGCCACCTCCTGAATGCCACTTTCTATCAGTTCCATTAATGCTATGTTTTTCCACTTGACCTGGGAGTTGGGAGTGCCTCTGAGTAGTGATTTAAGAGGTGCTATATAAATTCTGAAGGATTGATCAATTTCCAGTAACTCCCAATAGATCACATTATATAATCAAATCTATAATAAATACTTACATAAGTGTAGTGTCCTGTTTCCAATGCAGGAACACTTTCAACGTCTTCAGAAGCTGACAAGACATGCTCGCAGCGCCTACAAGGAGATGGTTGCAACTCTGCTCCGGTCGAACGGAACGAACGGTCTGCAGACGACTCCTCTGCTGAATGCGGGGCATTCGCGGACACCGTCCAGATGCAGTCTTATGTCGGTCACAAGCAGCATCGTGTCGGAACCCATCTCGGAAAATGACCCCGAAACAGACAGCCCCGCTGAAGGGGAGCCAGTGAAGGAGATACAAGCAAGTGCGGAGGCAGAGCAGTTGCTGCAGCAGAATTTCAAAGATGATGGTGAGAGTCATTCGAACGAATCGACACCTACCAGCGACGAATCGTGTGATGAGGAAGAAAAGGTTTTCGATGAGAAACTGTGCTACGAAGCCGACTCTGAGGACGAACGCTTGACCTCCTTCCGAGCCTTGGATGACGCAGGCAGTGAAGCCGTGTGTCATGCATTCGCTCCAGAAAACGGCGAAGATGATTCTCGAGAACTGTCTACGAGATACGACGGCGATAAATGTGGACAGGTTCTCGTCGTCGATCTGCTGCAGAATTCATTGCAGGAAAGCGTCATCACCCAAGAGAACGGGCATTTAGATGAAAGTGGCAGTGCAGAGATTATGAAAATGAACATTTTACCGGGAAAGAAATTGAACGAATGCACTTCTGTACCTAGCAAAGTCAAATAACAGCCATTTCGAGTCTTGGAATCCGATCGAGTCTTGGAATCTGATTGAGTCTTGGAATCTGATCGAGTCTTGGAATCCGATCGAGTATACATTAGAGCCTATTTGAATTGAGAACGAAAGGGTTTGAGTAAGAACTTTGACAGATAGCTATCAGCATGACAAAAGCATTTTGCCTTGAATCGTTTTATGGCTGCTTTTTGAAAAGTTATTTTTGAGTGGATGTTTTTGATCGTGCAATTAGATTTAGCAGGGTGCCAGTATTTAGTCTGCATACAGTATTAAGGATTGAGTTCTGCCTGATCTCATGGCACATGATGTCTTTCTATACTGTGACTTAGAACGATTTCGGAGTCGCAGTCTGACGTAAGCGTCAGTTTATCATGCTTCAACGGTAAAACTGGAACCTTCTGACAAATCCAGGTTTACAGCAGACCACCGAGGTTCTGCTTCATTGCAATGTTGCATTCTAGTGAATTTACGTGTGAATACTTAATTAAGCTGGTCTACTCTATTTATTCCTAGCTGTGTTATGTCAGAATTTGTTGCATCTAGACTATGTCATACGAAATTTGCTATAGGGTGTATAAAAGCAAGTGTAAAAATTACTTACTGCTGCTCACAGACAGTCTTTTGTGACATGAACACATGTTTTATATTTGTTCAAATTATGTTGAAACACAGTGCACTTAAATGACAAAGTAAGACGTGAATAAATTCATAGAAGACTTGCATGAATTGATGTTTGTGATTAGCAGATTGAAGGTTTGTCTATGAGAGAAAGACTAGCCATTTTGTCATAACAAATAATTGTTGTGTGAACTAAAGAGTCATATAAACTGCACAGTGAGAAGCTGCCATCATGCTTGAAATTACAGTATTAGGTAGGGCATTGACTATTTAGCTGCTTAGGTGAATATTTGGTGAATATTTAATTAAAATGTACATTAAAGTTTGTTGATTTTAAGGTTTTGTCGTCAGTCAAACAGCCATCAATGAAATACAGGATCAACGTTCTCGTTCGTGTGAGACTCGTTATTTTTTGGCAAACTGCTGATCTGCTGTTAAGAATATTTACTCTGTTGTTTTTCTGTCTCATTTCTAACTGCACCAATTATACTTCGAGTTGTCCAAAAAATTAATTTATTGGAATATTTTTTATGGGCTTCATATGACCAGCATGACAGGTCTCAACCTATTCCTGCACCAGGACTCGTCAGATTAAACAGGTACCAAAGGCTCAGTCTTTGGCCTTTTACTTTTTATTTTTTAACCCTTTGTTAAAGATCTCTGTATTGTCTTCACTCTTGCATTGTCTACTATTTGTGAAAAGCACTGACATCTTTGCCTTTCATAAATCCTATGACAAATTATTCCAACTAACATGATTCATGTGACTGGTTCATGGTGAACAATTTATCTTCACTGAAGAAATTAACAAATTTGACTCGCTGAGTAGACGACCTTTTCTTATATAAACGAAAACTGAATAAAAACATTGCCCCTTACCACATGCAACTTCTGCTAAGTTTCTTGATATCATGTTGACAAATTTCGTACACCACTCCACAGAAACTACTTGTCTCGCTGTGCCATAATGCCATAAATAAATTGGCCTGTGCAGTCAGCCAACAGCAAATCACCTCCTGCCCTTGTCTCGTTAACATCATTCTTTGCCGCGTTCGTTGCAGTGGATCACAGCCTCCTTCACTGACTATCATCTTGATTTGGCATCTGCAACTCTACTCTGGTTTCAGTCTTTGTCTTCCAAGAGCCTTTTCTCCTTGCTTCACTCTCCGGATCTTAACCCCTCTGCTTATCGATTTTGTTTTGATTGAGCGCCTGTGAATAAGCTGGTTCCCGCGACTTGGTTTTTGCGAGCGCTGTAGAAATTTAGAGATTACGATTTTTGTTAAAGTTTTTAGCCACTATTTGCAATTGCAACCACGAGAACTCTAGTGGTGTCCCCCATGGCTCCATCTTGGGTCCACTTCTATTCATCCATCTTATGCTATACTCCTCTGTTGACCACAATCTATACACAGACGACACCAAGCTTAGCAAGCTAGGCCTACATATGACGTCCCTAAGCTCTTTCTATGCAGTGGCGTAGCCAGTTATTTTTTCATGGGGGGGCAGTGGGGTGGCAGCTGAAAATGATGGGGTAGCTACCGTTGGCATCGGTATATTGCCATAGACTATGTATTTTTAGATTTTGGATGTATTACAGTATTGGACATAATACGCATGCAAGTCTCACTAGCTTGTCTGTCCCACAGTGCACTATAGTGGCCTGTCCCACTTTCCCATCACCCACCCTATAAGAAGTTGTACAGGAAGTTGTATAAAAAATAAAATAAGTCAGAAATTATATAACATTCTTTAATTCTTTATCACTCGTAAAAGTAAAAAGTAAAACAAACGCAGGGATTGGGGGGGCAGCTGGGGGGGCAGCCCTTTCATTTGGGGGGGGCGGCTGCCCCCCCTTGCCCCCCCCCCGTAGTTACGCCACTGTTTCTATGCCCATCGCATAATTACTCAATCTGGTTAAATCTCTCAATTGATGTCCAATCTCCTCTGACTCAATCCTCGCAAAGCAGAATTCATAATCCTGGGCCTTCCTGATATTATCTAGAAAATCCTGATGTCTCCATAGGCCTACACCCAAAGTTCTTTGTGGATTGATCTTGCCATACACCTATCCATTAACTCGTAAATATTTATAGGCCTAATTAAGTATAATAGCGCAAATTAAAACGTTGCAACATAAACTCAGATCCAGATTACTACACCCGTTGCGATTGCCTTTTTCTCATAAATCGTTTGACGTCACAATTCCAAATATGACGTCATCTCGTTCTCCATTAGCCTCTGAAACATTTTGGTAAAATTCTTTTGAAGGTAGGAAAGAACTTCTTTGAAAGCAGACGATAAATAAGACGAAAGATGTCGAAATTAAGACAAAAGCGATTAAAACGATTACAAAGATGACGAAATACGTTGAAAAAGCAGACGGCGAATTGATCAGCAGACGATTATCGAAGTGAAAAAGAAATAATTCGTAAGGTAGGCCATGATGACAGCAATTATCACAATCATTTCAACGACCGAAAATAAAAATAATCGGTAGGTCCTAATTAAGTAAGGGAGTCTGGTAAAACTTGTAATTATCAAATGAAAAGTTATCTGATGTAGGCCTAAGTAAGAATTAAGCGAGTATGAAAATAGGCTCATATAAAAAAAAGAAAGTACGCAGGCCATAATAGGAAAAGCAAGAAAATTTTATGGCTCAATTAGGGCCTAATTGTTTTCTTTAACTGCGTCCATTGCTCGTGATTTCGAAGTTTTAATTATTTATTTAGCTCGCTTTGAAAGTAGCCTACAATTCAGCATTGATTAGGATTAAGCACATTATGACGTCACAGGCAGCATTGTGACGTCATTTACAGAGGCATTAATGTAGATTCCTCTTAATTTGACGTCACATGCTTTTGGAACATAGACTTCTGCAGTTTTGAAGTAGATAATAATAAACGAGATTAAAGTGAATTATGACGTCACATGTATTATCTGATATCAATACTCCAGACGCATACTGTATACAAAGAGTTTCGCTGTCTAGTTTAATTTATAAACATTTGAGGCAAGCTGAAAATTACCTGAAGATGTTTGAATTAAAAGAACGGTGACAAACTTGCAAACGTAAGTATGTGATTCAATTTAATATTCTGGATTAGGTCTAAACCGGCCGATTGGGCCCGAAAATTCTCTTCAACTTTAATGACTTACAAAATTAATTGTAGGGGAATGACTTCAGTCACCATTTCACGCTTATATTTAGGGAAATAATTGATCAACGAAAGTCTATTTCCGTTAGAGCCGAAAGTGGTTTGGAAAAGTTTGCGGATCGGAATGTTAAAAAATTTGAGACCTTTTTATAGTCATTTCCCAAAAAAATTTAAGAAAACTCCACCAATTTCACCAAAGATTTTGTAATTGTTATAGAGCTTATGATACATGCATAGACCCATTATCATCATCATCATCATCATCATCATCATCGTCGTCGTCGTCGTCGTCATCATCATCACTATTGTCCACAATGATCATCAAAATCATCATCACCTTCATCGTTCATCATCACCATTCTCATCATCGATCACTATCATTACCATAAACATCATTATCAATCATCCTTGATCATCATCATCATCATCATCGTCATCGTCGTCGATCATCATCATCGATCATCAACAATATCAGCAATATCGATCATCCTAGTCGTTCGTCATCGACTCATCGTCATCAGCATATGTCATCATCATCGATCGATCAATCATCAACATCATCGTCGTCGTCGTCATGATGATTATGATGATGAAGCATGAAGCTCATGATCATCGTCGTTATCATCAAGAAAAAGTCGGTTTTGGCCGGATATTTTGGGAAGACGGCACAACCACTGACGTCATCCTCTCATTCGGTCAAACTGTTTTTAGTCTTCCTCTCAAATTTACTGATTCTGAACATATAGGCTACATGTCGTCTGCGGGAAGCAGCGGGATCCATTGACTATTTGCTGGGGGCAGGAATTTGCTGCACGTTTAATTTTTCTGGGGAAATGGTAAGTATTTACATGTAGGCCTATAGTCCTATACAACACCTCGCGAATTTTTTGGTGGGTGGGGTAATCTCATTCCTGGGGGAACTTCCCCAGAGACGCTTAGATTGCACACTAATAGGCAGCATATAACTCAAAGATAGTGTAAACCTGCTAAGCGAGAACTTAGTTCTTTTAAGTTTTTTCCATGTTGTTCTCTAACCAAATGCATTCCCAATAATAATTTGACTGTAGACCATTTCATTTAGGCTACCATATCGAATCTGTTTCCTTGATTGTTGGGTCCAATCAACTTTAGCGGGTGCGTTCTTCTGCTGAGGAAAATTCGACCAGTCAACGCACCCAGAAATTAGGGCCTACTAATGCAGCGAAGTCTTCGTAATTTTGCCGACTTTTTTTTAGCTCATTGCTCTCAGCGGATGATTCAGCAGCATTCGATATGAGTTCGCTGTCTAAAGGGACACTCGCAAGAGGGCGTACGTCATGCCAACACACAAAGTAGACCTATATTCTAACAGCGGTACAAATCTAAACCTAAGCGAGGCAGAAGACGCAATATATAGTGTTCAATCTAGGAATCTCCAGAGCGGAAGTTTCACCTCAGAAATGGCATTCCGCAGAGAAATTAAACAAAATGATACAGTCTTGTTTTTATTTGGTTGCTTACATTATTGTATTACAGGAATTGTTATAGGCTAATATAGGCTACTTAATTGATATTAGGTCTATTTACTATCAGGACTAAATGAGTAATTTTTAGGATGGCATCTTAAAATGCTGCCATTGAAAGTGGAAATTCAAAAAGAAATTGTTATTATTCTAAGTATATTTATTGAAGTCTTAGACCTCTCTTATCAGCACCGAAATAGAGCCATTTTGTTACGATGACAGCTTAAAATGCTGTCATTACAAAATGGAAATTCGAAGAAATTCTCATTGGGGAGGGGACACATCTCTCTCCCCAAATCCTTCCCTGCTCGACGTTACGCGCTTGGACCGAACGCTCGTTCGGTTCCCAGAAATTATTCCCTGGATAAGACACTGACCCCAACAGACACTCATCTTCCTCAAATCAATGTCTCAGATGTAACTGATTTTGGTGATGGCCCATGGTGGTGGTGGTGGTGGTGAACGGGTGATGATGATGATGATGATGATGATGATGATGATGATGATGATGATGATGATGATGATGATGATGATGATGATGATGATGATGATGATGATGATGATGATGATGATGATGTTGATGATGATGATGATGATGATGATGATGATGATGATGATGATGATGATGATGATGATGATGATGATGATGATGATGATGATCTCACAACACCACCACCACCACCACCACCACCACCACCACCACCACCACCACCACCACAATTATTATTATTACTACTGTACTGCAGCTGCTACCATTATTACTATTAGAAGCAATAATCACAATGAACATAATATTATACTAAAATGGTAACGCGTAGATTCTTAGTTGCTTACAAATCGCAATCCAGACGCAATGATTAGCCATCCTTACGACACTCGGTGAGTTTTGCATGTAACTGACGGAACAGAGAAGGAGGCACGTGGCTGATCAAAAGAGAGACATTGGAGTTTGTTCATCGACTGCTGCAGTGCTGCACCTGTTCCTCAACAGCATCCATCCGACCAGATCAGAGAATATCTGTACATGCGTCACTGGATTCCTCCTCGTCTTCCACTTAGGCGTAGGTTATAGGGGCTTGCCTATACGTGAGAGGCACACAGTCGCTTCGGCCATGCATTCAGCGTGGGATTTCTCAGTCAATTGCCGGGTTTCTCACAGTCTCCATTCGGGAGTTTCTGCTCCGCATATGTCAGATGACATAGAAACGTACACTATGCGATTTTATATAATGCTCGAAGGAATAACTAAGCAACATAACAAACTCGTTGACAAACTTTTGCAACATTTTGTCCTGATCCTAGAAATAATTTCCGAAAATCTGGACAGGCATTATTGAGAACTTACGATGCGTACCAAGACAAGAACTCGCACTGGATTTATTTACACTTTCGCGACTTCAGAGCAAGACTGTATGCTCGACTCAAAACTTCAAGACCAAGACAAGTCGAAGACAGATCCATCAGGACAAGACAAGTCGAAGACAGATCCATCAGGACAAGACAAGTCGAAGACAGATCCATCAGGACAAGACAAGTCGAAGACAGATCCATTAGGACTAAGACGAAAACAGCGATGAGCTACCAAGACCGAAACCAAGACACGAGGCCTAAGACAGTTCATGAGAGTGCCTACCGCAGATTATCTTATCGAAAGTGATTGAAATGGAAAATGAACCCAAATCCAGAGTTTTCCCTCTCTCTCGGCTGTCCACCACAATCAAGATGACCATTGTTCCAATCGTGTCGTTTATACTTTATAGCGACCAACGGAAAACTCAGAGCCGTTTGTTTTGTTTGCTTAGTTATTTCATTTATCGCGCTAATGCAAATTGACCAGTCGAAAGTGTTCTTGACTTTTATCAAAGTAAAACACCATAATAAAAAATTATAATGATAGTAGACCTACATCATAGTTATGTGCATGGGCGTCCGCACATGTTCTTGAGGGAGGGAGCAAAACACCATGCATGGCCACGGTAAATATTTTTCATTAAGATCTTGAAAAATGTAGGTCTAAACAAGAAAATTAAGACCACTGCTATTTTCACAGATTGTCTAATCGTAAATTTCTGTTTCAGTTTGTGTTTAATTAGCGGGCCATCATTAGTACTTTAGTGCGAATAAATTTGTTTGAGCCCCAAAACTAGTAGTAAAAAAATTGGTGTCAAATTTCCAGAGGGGCAAGTGTCTCTATTGCATCAATGTGCGGGCACCCATGTATAATGTGAGTATAGAATCGTACATGCATATGATGCATTTGGTGCAACACGTCAACCGGAAGATTATTTTAGCATTAATTAACGATAGGCTAAGTATAAAAAAATAATTATCAGATCGATAAAAAAAAATTATAGCGCAAGAACTAGATGTATACAGTTAACGCGGGTTTGTTGGCGACAGTTTTCAAGAAATCAATAATAATTGACCGCTAGATAAAGTATTGCACTGTGTGGGATTCGGTCAACTGCTGCATGGAGGTACCTTAATGAACCTCAAAGAATAAAACGGCGGACTATACTCGATTCGTCGATAAGGACATGATGAATCAATTGGATTCTAATGTGCGATTCTATACTCACATTATAGCCTACATGGTTGCCCGCACGTACATTAGTGCAATAGGAGACACTTGCCCCTGTGTAAATTTGACACCAATTTTTTTAACTATTAGTTTTTGAGTTATGGAACCAGATCGCTACAAAAGCACCAAGGCGAGAAACCTGCTACCGGAGCAGAAACTTTAATCCACTTTATTCATCATTATCCCTATCGACCATTGCTTAAACCCTCCTGTTGCTTCCTGGCACCTTCTTCTTCTCATCCTCTTCGTCGTCGTCGTCGTCGACTTCATCGTTGACGGCCCTGGTGAAAAGCTAACTCTGAGATTTATAGGGTCGGGTTTCGTTCGTAGAGTTTTCCCACGTTCCTCGGCTACCATCTGTTACCTGTTGAGCACCTCCGTTCATTCCCACAGCCTCCCCCGCCATTCCCACACTCCCCGTCCCTCCCTTCCTCCCTCCCGCCCTCCCTCCCGCTCGTCCGTCCATTCCCACAGCCTCTCCTTCGTCCTACACCGCTCGAATCAATCATAAACTTACGTCAAAATCAGCCGACAGACGTCGCCCTGGCACCTTCCCCCGCCCACCCTCCCCCACTTGCCACTCCTCAATGCCGCATCACTCGAAATACGGGAGCGAAACAGGGAGAGACGTACACATACGGAGACTGACAGAGAGGCAAACTCTCAGAAACACAGAGGAATGAGTGCGTGGGATGCGTACACAGGAATCTCGGCCTACCTGTATCGGCGGCGGCGGCGTCAATCCCCACCCTCCCCTCCCGCTCTTCCCTCTCGCTCCCTTCCTCCCTCCACCGTCTGCGGATCAACAGGTTCCCCGAAGTTTATGAATGGAAGAGTCAGCCGGCCGTCATTGCTCCGCAACGTTTAACTAACATTACACAGGCTCGCGCACGCGCCCGCGCATGCGCTTCATAAACCAGGCGAAAATATTTACGAGCGGCGCCTAAACCGCTCCAGTCGCGGTTGAGTTCTTCCCGGATGATGGTTGTGTTCGTTGGTGGTGGACGGACTGGTGGGAAGATCTCTCCTCTCAAATGATGCGAAATATTTATTGGACGAATGCGTGAACAATTTTCCCATCGCCTGCAGACATGCTGATAAATGGCGCCTTCATTCTTTCGCTCTCGAAATCACCGGCGGCGTCACTGTAACCATGTCCAGCTTCCGTCTTTAGAACCTTCTTTCCGTCCTGCCATCAATCCATCCAAACATACTAATTTCTATTTTTTCTCTCTCGTTTGGCTTCCTTACTTAAATCTTCAGAGCTTTCTTAATTCCGGCATTAGGGGATACCATCTTGCAAGGACTTTTTAACGTGCAGTTCTACACAAAATTGTGTAATTGTAGTATGGCATAGATGACTTACATTTTGTTGAGCCTATGACTGTGGACACACAACACGCGTGGCTTAAGTTTACGAAGTTTTAAGTCGTCTATTAAGTTTTACTCTTCAAATTTCGAGAAGACACGCGTGCTGTATGTTTAACTTTACAGATAATAGCCTATGGTAAAGGCTCAATAAAATGTAAGCCATCTAAGGTAGTCTCGAACCGATCCACTGCGCATGCGCACACGCCATATCGATTCCGCTTGTTATCCCGATTGCTTCTGTATATAGACCTATCCACCAGGGTCTATAAATACATAATCTGTTCTCACCTTTCTTGCCTTTCTTCTCGGCCATTCCTCTTGTCTTCTTTGTTCGGCTTCCCCCTCTTTCCATAAAGTAGATCCTCTTCAACATCGTCTGTTGTCTTCGCATTTCCATTTGCTGGCTCTGTATTTCTATCATCTCCAGCATTGCCCCGATCGTTTACACAGCATGCAGGAAACTTCTCCACAGCCTCCTCCCTCTGCCTTTACTCCAGCACCAGCTTCCATCAACCACTCCTTGGCCAATTCCTCAAGTAGTGCTTGACAGCTGAAATCCTTTATCAGCGCAGCTTTCCAACTATACTTAATCAAGACACCAACTAAGACGCTCTCACTGCCCAGTTCCTTCAACTCTGTCCGCTTTTCTCCCGGCGATCGTTCCATCTTACCACGGTAACGTGGCAACGACGAATGTTTGCAGTATAAACAAGAAACCATGCAGAAGTCTAGGTACTAGTACGTAGTACACAACGTACTACTACGTAGTACACAAAGGAAAACTTGATTGCAAATTGCATCGACGCTGTTAGTATAGGCCTACTTGTTAAATAGGGCGGAAGTGTAGGCCTATTTCTAATTGTCGGAAATATCTTTTCCGTGCACGAGGCCGGTGTTGACTT
>OX457041.1:27529899-27627399 GCA_949752735.1 Lumbricus terrestris | reverse complement strand
TGAATGATCGCCCTCATGCCCCATGAATGATGGTCCTTATGCCCCATGAATGATGGTCCTCATGCCACATGAATGAATAATGGTCCTTATGCCCCATGAATGATGGTCCTCATGCCACATGAATGATGGTCCTCATGCCACATGAATGAATGATGGTCCATATGCCCCATGAATGATGGTCCTTATGCCTCATGAATGATGATCCTTATGCCCCATGAATGATGGTCCTTATGCCCCATGAATGATGGTCCTTATGCCCCATGAATGATGGTCCTTATGCCCCATGTATGATGGTCCTTATGCCCCATCCATGACAATAGTATGAACTGTTCTAAAATCTTAGAATTATTGTTTTAATGTATACATCAAATTGTTATGAAATCTTTAGTGTTGTCCCGGATGCTTACATACATAATTAGGTTTTCATGATTACAATACAAAGACAGCAGGACGGCAGACAGCATTCTTAGGCATCTTTTCGCTGCTTGAAGATATTTCTCTTTTCATGGGCCTGTCACGCTGAGAGCGCTTCTGAATAGCTCTGCTGCGAGAAGCGCTTTACAAATGTTTTATTCGATTAGATAGCTTAATTAAATTAGATTAGATTAGATTATGTGCATAATTATACCGCATATATCTATTTTGTTCGTGGTGCAGAAACTCAGTGTATTTCAATTTAAATTTTAGTTAGTGCATTACGCTCTTATAATAATGCTATTATATTACGTATACGATAGCTGTTTTAAAAGTTTTTTTCGTGCTTTTTTATTTCCAAAAACCGTCGTTTTTTCGTTTTTAATTGTGTTACCGTTTTATTCCGTTTTTCTATTTTTTATTTAACTTTATTTATTTACTTACTGTTTGTTACAATTTTCATTAATTTTATTTTTGTCTGATATTCCTTCCTTTTTCACCGTAGGCCTACTCTCAAGGAGTCAGCTAACTAAAGTCTTTATTTATTGTTTAACGTCATTTTTGCTTTCAAATTGACACAACGGAGTTTATACGATTAAAATATGTAATAGGCCCCCCCATGGATAACCCAAACCCCCCAACGGATAAACCAAAGTTATTAAACGAGTCGAATTTATATGTAGACAACCATGCTGTGATAACCTTCTGGGCCCCCTTTCTGTCAATCACCAGTCCACCAGGCACAATTATAACATGTTTACTAAAGATAGTGAGCTACCAGAGGATGCTTCTCTTGTGGTGTCCTTTTTTTGAAGAAAAAATTGTCAGGCAATGGTATAGTGACAGCAGGAGCGAACGTCAAGCAATCTATAGAACCATTAGTCATTTAATTCAAGCATTATTCAGAATAATTATTATAGAATAGTCAATCTATATTGACTTCGATGTTTAAGTTGAACACTCGTCATCGTCATCAGTCATCGCCAGTTAGGTGACTTAGGTCTTGGAAAGTTCTGATGCACGTTAAGTCAGCATGGAATGCTATAGCGTCACATAATAAGGTATGATATTTTACAAAGACGCTATAATAATTATCAACTCCAAGATACATGTGCCCATTCAAGCTCTCAATTCAGAGGCACTCCCGACTGCAGAGCGGACACTGCACTGGTGTTTCACGCCGAAGCGGTGAGCAATTGCGAGTGAAGGACCTGCAGCCCAGGTCTCTACGTGACGCCTTGAGGTGGATTCGGACCTGCAACCCTTCGGCTGCAAGGCAGCGAACATACCCACTACACCACCGCGCCCCACCCTGTTGTGTCAGTGTCTGCTATGTCGATACCTCAGACTACAGTGTGGCCAACATCAACGCAGAGAACGTGCATTAGTTCTGCTTCTAAACGTGGCCTGAGGATTGAGTGGTGACTGCTTGGTACATGTGCTGCTACAGCCTCCTCTTCTCAACGTTCTTCTGCAGGCGGTGGCGGCGGTGGCGGCTGACTACGGTACTGATCGAGGACGACATGGAAGGGGAGGAGGGCTGAGCTCTGTCGACGGCTGAAGACGACCTCAGCTGACAACCGTTTAGCTTCGTGGATAAGGAGCTCAGGATCCGTCAGGGGAAAACCTCATCAGAATGGCGCTATAAAAATCAAGGATAAAACAATTTACTTTGTGCTGTGACATCATACAAGGCTGCACCCAACTACACGGCGCTATAGACATCAGTCCTGACTATTCACACTATTAGAGCTATATATAATTACAATATACTATACTTCCTATACCATACTATCCTATACATAGTACTATAATATGCTGTAATATAATTTATTTATCATAAACTATACATGGCAATATATATGACAACATTCCAATGATCATTAGGCTATTTAACGCTATTACACCATACTAATATGCTATTATATTACGCAATGCGATGCAGGCCAATGTAATATTTTCCAGGACCCTGGGAAATTAGTTTATCCAATTAAAAAATTATATGTTGCACCAACAGACCCACCGTATACTATAGAATGTTCCATCCGCCCCCAATTTCTCGCCTTTTGTCGACCATCCATGATCATGAACGACCTTTTACCGGTGTCGGGAGTTCAAAAGAGAGGAGGAAGAAGAAGAGAAGGAAGATAAGGAGGAGCAAGAGGAGGACCAAGAGGAGAGAAGGAGGAGCAAGAGGAGGAGCAAGAGGAGAGAAGGAGGAGAAGGAGGAGCAAGAGGAGGAGCAAGAGGAGAGAAGGAGGAAAAGGAGGCGGAGAAGACGAAGGAGTTGAGTGCAGAGGAGACAGAGGAAGAGGAGAGGAGGGACGAGGAGGGATAAAAGAAGTGGGAGAAGAGCGGAAGGAGGGTGGAGGAGGGGTACTATTCTGTCGCTGTTGCTGCAGGCAAGCCTTCTTTACAAAGGATCGGAGTAAAGTGCAGAAACACGGAGTCTAACAATGTCCCGTATAAACAACGCATCGTCGTGATGAGGAACAGGGCTTCGGTCTGTCGGACCAACGAGGGATGAGGGGGAAGACCATTCCACCTCTCCATCTCCTCCTCCTTCTTCTCCTCCTCCTTCTCCATCCGACGACCGCCTGATCCACATACAACAAAGCATCGAAAGAAAGTGCCAGGGCCGCGATGTCAATATGTATACATGTACGCACTGCAGCTGCAGTCTATTTGTACCCAGAAGTATCTTATATAGGAAAACGCTTTTTATCAAATAATCGCTGCAGAAAAGCGTTTATATATATTAGATCTATTATAATTATGTATGTATCGGCATATACGCATATAGGTATAATATATAGTAGCATATCTACGTTCCTACGCGTATACGCGACCATATGTAGACAGTACACACATACACATACACATACACATAAACATAGAGATCTTTCTCTCTGGTAGTCTTTCGTCATCTTTCTCTCGTCTCAAAACCTTCCTTTCCCTCGGGGTTGCACGCACTGGGAGCGCTTCTGAAAGGCTTTTGCCGTGAGAAGCGCTTTATAAGCTGTCAGATACAACACAATACAATACTGAAAACGGAGCGTGAGTATAAGTGGTTGGAAAAGGATGACGAGGAGGAGAAGGAAGAGGAAAAGAAATAAATTATATAAGAATAAAGACGACGAGAGAGAGGATGGAATTAATTATAAGGATGATTGGAATCTGTATGCATGGAGAAGAGACGACTGGAAAACGAGGAACGTTTAAGGTGGAGTCGCTGCAGTGGTAAGCCTGGAAGGAGGAGGAGGAGAGGAAGAGGAGGAGCGGACTGGAAAATCGGCAGAAGACAGTGTCAAGCAGCGCCTAGAAACTTTCGTTATCAGCGGATGCGATTGGCCGCCGAGAGGTGTTCCACTGCGGCGTCGGCGGCGGCGTCGGAGGAGATGCCCCGAGCGCCATCAGCCAAGCGAAGGCAAAGGCGGCCACCACCACCGCGCAGCTCCTCCATCGGTGATTTACCGGCCTTTACTTCCATGGCCAGGTGATAAACTTAAGACGCGCAAGAAGAGTTTCTTTGGCGTCCGCACAAACGACGGCGGCGTCGGCGGCAGATGTGTTTACCTGATAAGTCCGTTCAGCTCGCGCCTTCGGACCGGAGAGGCACGATCGTAAGTCGCCTGTTACAAGGAAATACGGTGTAATTCGGTAAAACGACTGGAAAGCGTGGCACAAACAATCTGACACCTGACAGATGCACCGACGGCGGAGAAAAGGAATCGGAAGAAGAAAGAAGGTCTGGAAGAAAGCGGAGAAAAAAGTCCTGCAAAAACTCAGCGCGGTTTGTGATCACGGTCGGGAAGACAACCTGGTTATCTTCAGGGGTCTTTTCCTCAAACAACAGCTGCATCAGCTGGATAGTGTGCTGTGGATTCGGATTGGAGCCAATTGGAAAGCCGTTAGCTGTTGCCTCTGCTGCTGCTGGATAAAATGCAATATCGTTAATTCGATGCACTTTCAAGAAGAGAAAATTTTTCCGAGGTAGTGGTGATCAATAATTGAGTGCGATTTAGACATCATGGTCTCAATCGGAGCAGATCGATCTATCTGAATTGTCAACGATTTCTTCGGTTGCTCCCATTGTTCTCATCGATTTTCATAATCGATTCAGCTTCTTTAACTGTTTGATCGACGACTTCAATTGCATCGTCAGTGCAATCGATTTTATCGCTGATTTCTTCTGCTGAATCGAATCGATTTTTGTTATCGATCTCTTCGACTTTAACACCGGCCTCTTTGATTTGCAATCATCGATCACTTCGATGTGATTATCGATCTTTTGCTGATCCCCTCTTTCTCTGCTTTCGCTGCTGCCCGTGACAGTCGAAGATGCCTCGCTCCTTCCTTATCACCAACAAAAGATACCAGGGCGATACGGCTATCGCTGCGCCTCCACCGCCTCCTCCGCCTCTGCCACCACCTCAGGCGCATCTCTCCACATCCGGGGAACCTCTCGACTTCAGGTCTATGCTAATAAACGACGTCATAGGTGAGTAACTGTTGTCAAATACTTACTACGACGCCCGATTCATAACAGTGCATCATCGTCTTTTTCTTCTTCTTCATCATCATCATCATCATCATCATCATCATCATCATCTTCATCTTCATCTTCATCATCCTCTGTTTTAGGAACATACGATCATCAGCAGAAGTATATTATGGTCGTTGTCATGTTCGTGATCAGCGCTTCAATCCTTTCTGTTATATCATCAAGTACCGGTAGGCTAATGATGATGATGGTGGCAGTGGCAGTGATGTTGATTATGGTGATGTGACAACCACGATGAAAATTAACCTCCTGCTGATGCTGAGGAGGAGGAAGGTGATGCTGGTAGTGCTGCCGCTGCCGCTGCTGCTGCTGCTGACGATGATGCTGAAAGTGATAATTATGGTAAAGCTGTGAATACGACCAAGAACCAAGATCAAGTATCGTCTGTTCTATCTAGATACATACAGCAAATGAACGCTGTATGCCTACTCAATATTTCCACTTGCTCCCAATAGATTATTGAGCCAAATCACTGTTTATCCAATCGAGCACAATCCCATCACTAATGCGGCCGTTTGTTGCAGATAATGGTATTATATACGTAGGCCTACGTGACAGAGATGACAAGCCGACTATCTGATTAGCTATGTATAACGTTCAGAGAATCAAAGCAAGACTTAGTCTACACGAAGAAGTATACGAGAAAGGCGTCAGATTTGACAACTGACATGCATAAGAATGGGAGTTATCCATTCGCACCATTGGCATTGGCATGCATCAAATGGATGGAATGAGGATCTGCGTAGTGATACTGATCATATTAACGGCAATAGCAATAGCATTTGTCAATAACATCTGTTTCTGCACGAGTAATTGAGTATAGCCTACGCCTAACTTTACTTTATGCTGTACAAACTCCAGAAGCTGCATCGGATACTGTGTGATATGGTAAAAAGGAATAAATTTGCTGAATAAGAACAAACTTTTAGGTGAGCTTCTGAGACATTGCAGACATAGAATTATTCAGGCTCTGTATAATTTTACTTATTCAGGCGCTCTATCAATTTAGGCTACTTATTCAATGAATGAAATAACGAAAGAACAAACAATCGATTTAATGAACTAGCTCTGCATGTCTCCTCAGTTCCAATCGTGGAACTAAGCTTAAAGTCTAAAGTCATGGTGCACATCTGGAAACCATGGTCATCGAACCTTCGTCGTGGATAGATCCTTGAACGTTTTTTCCGGTGGTGATTCAATTCACAGGTATTCTCAGGGTCTCCCTCAGACTCCCTGTTAAGACCTGATGACAGGTATATCAAACACACGTCTCGTCCTGATGACTCAGTGATTATGTTGCACTCCTAATTAAGTCTAGCTGTTTAACTTCACCATATATAAATGGTATTCTTCGCGTATTCCAGGCGTTCGTATTTCAGGTTTTCTATGCTAGATCACAAGTGAGGCTCGCTACTGTGTAAATGGACCTTTGCTGTAGGTTCCAGGGTGACATAGATCTATTTGATAACAGAGGGTGATTATCACCTTATAAAAGTCAAATCGATATTCATAAATTAAGCGTACAACCGTATAATTAATACAAGTAGAAAACGCTGCCTGTGCAAAAAATCGTGTCGGGTCTACATAATTTTACGTTAGATGGTTTACATACCTTGATCTCGTCCTTGAACTGTTCAGGCTGTATATATAGTAAACTCGTCATTTGGATCCGGTTGCCTGGTAACCTGGAACAGCACTTGAAACCGATCTATTTAACAGTAATTGCAAATTTAACATGACGCTGTAATTATGCTTGAAGAGCAAACGAAAGAGAGGTGTATTCTGCACCAACCTCATTGATGTCGATGTTAACTTTCATTCTCATCGACAATCAAATAATCAATGCACAGAAAACCGGACGAGTCACCTGCGGCGGACGCACGCACACACGTACAGCTCATGCAACAGATTCCCGTCCACACTCGACAGATGTCATCCCATAATGCTTAGCGCTTCTTCAGATGAAGTTCCATCGATGTTTATGAAAGAGGTGACAGACGACTGTCACCATGCTCACCCTCGCAAGGCTCGCATCCCAATTCCCACAGTCAAAGTCCCACATAGACGTATACTCTCACCGCAGTCTCACGTATTATATACGCCTAGTGAACAGCTTTATCTTCGCGTCATCCGAACGTATAGGCCTATACATTATTATATCGACTTAAAATAAATGATCGATGAAACTTAGTCGAGAAACCATGGGCAACTGGGCATGCCATGGTGAGAATGTCATTAGATGAACTGTGTGTGTGTGTCCTTCGGCTTCACAACAGTTATTAGCTGCAGTTGGAAACGACGCACGTCCTGCTATGAATTGACCCGTCGCCGCCGCCATCCGGCCGCCGCCGCTTTGGCGCAAGTAGAACGGGGAAAGGCGGACACTCGTCGTGTCACGTGTTTCGGTGCTGGATGGAAGTGCTACGATAGATCCACCGTCGATGTCATCCGATAGACTCCGTTGAGAGAAAAAAAATTATATTTCCGGCTGTTGTTTCTCCTCAGTCTGTCTCCTGCAACGGAATCATTAACCCCTCTGACTTGATGCAGCGCTTGAACAAAAAGCGCGATCGAGTTCTTCTCTCTCTCTCTCTTTGTCTGTCTCTCTCTCACTGTCGGTATCTCTCTCTGCCTCTGCCTCTGTCTCTCTCTGTCTGTCTCTGTCTCTGTCTCTCTCTCTCTTTCTCTCTCTCTCTGTCTCTCTCTCTCTGTCTGTCTGTCTCTCTTTCTCTCTCTTTCTCTTTCTCTATCTCTCTCTCTTTCTCTCTCTCTTTCTCTTTCTCTATCTCTCTCTCTTTCTCTCTGTCTGTCTGTCTGTCTCTCTCTCTCTCTCTTTCTCTTTCTCTTTCTCTTTCTCTTTCTCTCTCTCTCTCTCTCTCTCTCTCTCTCTCTCTCTCTCTCTCTCTCTCTCTCTCTCTCTCTCTCTCTATTTCTCTCTCTTCTGTCTCCGTCTCTCTCTCTGTCTCTCTTTCTCTCTCTCTTTCTTTCTCTCTCTTTCTCTCTCTCTCTTTCTCTCTCTTTTCTGTCTCTGTCTCTGTCTGTCTGTCTGTCTGTCTCTCGTTCTCTCTCTTTCTCTCTCTCTCTCTCTCCTTCTCTCTCTCTCTCTCTCTCTCTCTCTTCTGTCTCTGTCTCTCTGTCTGTCTGTCTCTCTTTCTCTCTCTTTCTCTATCTCTCTCTTTCTCTCTCTCTTTCTCTCTCTCTCTCTTTCTGTCTTTCTCTCTCTCTTTCTCTCTCTTTTCTGTCTCTGTCTCTGTCTGTCTGTCTGTCTGTATGTCTGTATGTCTGTCTCTCGTTCTCTCTCTTTCTCTAGCTCTCTCTCCTTCTCTCTCTCTCTCTCTCTCTCTCTCTCTCTCTCTCTTCTGTCTCTGTCTCTCTGTCTGTCTGTCTCTCTTTCTCTCTCTTTCTCTATCTCTCTCTTTCTCTCTCTCTTTCTCTCTCTCTCTCTTTCTGTCTTTCTCTCTCTCTTTCTCTCTCTTTTCTGTCTCTGTCTCTGTCTGTCTGTCTGTCTGTATGTCTGTCTCTCGTTCTCTCTCTTTCTCTAGCTCTCTCTCCTTCTCTCTCTCTCTCTCTCTCTCTCTCTCTCTCTCTCTCTCTCTCTCTCTCTCTCTCTCTTATCTTGCAGAAACTCACCTATTGTTTTCAGTATGAGTATTCGATATCTCTTGCATGCATACATCTGAATTGACGCGACGCTCGTGGATAGCATGGTACTTCAAAAATAGCGCATTAGACATACTCGAGGGCATACGGAACCACACGAGGAAAAGTGTTGTCTTCATTGGATCGTGTCTTGGGGGGGGGGGGGGGTGGGGTGAGGTCTGTATATGGAAGCACATGTGTTGAAAACAGCTTTACGACTCAATGACCCGACGAGATTGCACGCATACGACCGATCGACTTTTATTATAAGCCACTTGTTCGGTTTTCCTTCCTCTCTGGGACTACACTGCACACTGTACAGCGATGGTGGTGGTATATAGGTGGTAGGTGGATTGACACTGAACACTCACCTGTCGGCTCTTACCTTGTCTTTCTCTGTACAGTGTACAATCTCTATCTCTCGCTCTCGAAGCGGCCATGTTCACTTCCTATCTCCACACACACTTGCACACTTGCACACTTGCACACTTGACGCTTGTTTTGGGTCGAGTATACAGTTGCAGTTGGATCTGTTTCTGACGGACGACTCTTTGTGCTTGTCTGTTTACGCAGCTGACTTTGTCGCTCTAGATGTCTGTCGGTGTGTGTCACTATATATATGCATACATACGTATATATATATATATATATATATATATATATATATATATATATATATATATATATATATATGAAAGCGTATGTGTGCAATCAGTCTGTTTGTCAATGTGTTTGACCATGACTCTGCTGCCGCGTGTCTGTGCAACTCTTCTGTGTAGGTTTTATATACATGTGTGTGTGTGTGTGTGTGCGTGTGTACGTTTGTGGGTGTGTCAGTAAGTGAAACCGTCTGTCTGTTTGTTTGTCTGTCTGTTTGCCTGTCTGTCCCTCTTTCTAGCTCTTCCCATAGCCATAGATTCTTTTCTTCATGAACGTTCTCTCTGTGTGGTCCATGGTTCTTCTAGGTCCTCATGGGTGCCGGTGACACGAAACGGAGTATCCCCCCTGAAAGCTATCCGGGGGGATGAATTAATCTATCCCCTCGGATGGAATTAACCGGTCTATACTATCCGGGGGGATAAACCATTCTATCCCCTTTTTTGAAAAATGCGCACAATAAAAAAATTATGCTGTAGGCCCTAATCAAAATTTAAATTGACTCTAATTGTTTTAAGTGTCCTATAGGCAATGCTCAGATAAAGGCTA
Source organism: Lumbricus terrestris (assembly GCA_949752735.1). NCBI lineage: Eukaryota > Metazoa > Annelida > Clitellata > Crassiclitellata > Lumbricidae > Lumbricus > Lumbricus terrestris. Next base: position 27,617,576 of record OX457041.1, on the reverse strand, counting down.
CTCGAATTTATTTAGTGACTCTGAGTGTTCTTAAGTGTTTTCAATGTTTTAAGAGCTCTAAAAACAGGGTAAAACAAATTATCTAGTAGGAATAAACATACCTGTTAGTGCCATTATTATAAATAAAGCAGATGAAAATTAATTTGCAAAAGAAAATACACGCGGAAGCGGTTTTTTCGACTTTTTTTAATTTGGGGATACAATTAATACGGGGGATACTCTATTTCGTGACACCTGCACAATATGGTCTACCCCAGGGTTCAGTCCTTGGTCCCATACTTTATATTATCTATACCTCAGGTCTTGCCACACTACTAACAGCTCATTCGGTTTTGAGTCAGCAGTATATATGCTGACGACGTCCAGGCTTACACCCATTGTCTCCCTTCTAATGCTGTCAAAGCGGTTCGGATAATGAGCGAGACTTTGGATGCTCTAGAGGCATGGATGTCATCCAATAGACTACGCTTGAACCCATCTAAGACAAAAAAAATTTGGTTGGGCACACGGTAGCAGCTTGCCAAGCTTGATCTAGTTTCTCTTGCATCTGAATTTCCTGGCTTTGTCTTTGCAACCACGGTTCATGACCTCGGTGTCCAACTTGACCAAGAACTCACTTTTGCTCCTCAACTTCACCGTCTTGCTCGAGACTGCTATTATCAGCTGCGCCAGCTTCGCACTGTCATCCGTTCTCTTACGTCTTCTGCTACTCTTACTTTAGTGCATTCCTTTGTCACATCTCGCATCGACTATTGCTCTTCGCTCTACATTGGCCTCCCATCCAGCAGATTGACTTGTCTTGACCGGGTGTTGCGCTCTGCTGCACGCCTAATTGGGAAAATCCCTAAATATGGTCATGTCTCAAACTACATGCTTGAGGTACTTCACTGGCTCCCTATTCGCCAGCGTATTGAGTTCAGGGTAGCTGCATTGGTATGGCGATGTTGTCAGGGCTTCGCCCCAATTGACCTCAGAGAGCTATGCAGCTTTACATTGGGTATCCAAGGACGTCGTCAGCTACGCTCTGCTGATAAGGGAGTCCTCTTAGTTCCTTTTGCTTGTACTACTACCATGAAGAATCGAGCCTTTTCTGTGGTTGGACCAGTGGTCTGGAATGGCCTTCCTTTTGAGCTACGCCTACACCCTGGGACTCTACCAGGATCCTTCCTTACTAAACTTAAAACTATTCTTTTTGGGCGCGCTGGAGTCGGGAGCGCCTCTGAGTAGTTTTTTCTTGAAGAAGCGCTATATAAATGTCCGAATGAATGAATGAATGAATAGCCTGTATAATTGTGTATATACAATATTATACATATCTAAATCTTTGGCTTCACTTGTCAACGTTACCGATTCTGGTCTTAAAATAGAAGTCTTTGTAGACCCAATTAACTCTATAAAAAAATATGCGAAAAAAAGTAAAAAAGCTTGATTTTATTAGGTCTCACCTCAAATAATTATAATCAAATAGCCTTGATATTGCCAGATGATCATTATCATTACCATTTTAAAAAGAAACAGGGTGCCAGCGTAGCTGCAGGTCACTGTGAAGTCACTTAGCAAGATGACAATCAAGTTGGTAAATAAGGAATCTGTCAGATTCATAATTTTGCTATTAAAGCAATGAAATTCAAATTTCTAAAAAAATGAAAATGGCCAAGGTGTCAATGACAGACAAAATGTGAATTCATTTTTTTAAAAGCTTTTTTTAGTCATCGGCCGAAATCTCATGAAACTTTTTCATTTTCACCGCCGAAATTTCTCACGACCTTTTTTTAGTCGCCGGTCGAAGATCGTGGATATTTTAATGTACAAAAAATCTGATGACACTTTTTTAGGGGGGCTGAGCCTCTTATAAGGGGAGGGCTTAGCCCCCTAGCCCCCCTAGCGCCGCCACTGGAGGGTTAAGCTGAGAGTTAAAGAGTTAAGAGATTTGCCTTGAATGAAAGGAGATCGGCTCAAATTCGTGGCATGAGAATTATCTTCGCGTAGCCTATCTCCACTTTTGTGAATTCCGAGAAAAACGAGATAGAAGTTTCGGAACTTTGGACGCAAAAAAAGAATATTTAGTGCAATAAATCTTCCGGCAAAGACGTCATATTAAAGCATCGACATTAGTTAAAGGATGTTGCATTAAAATTAAACTGAAACTTAGAATGGTTTTTGTGAAATTTTGGAAAATGTTGTAAAAAATGGGCATACGGTACTGTAGCTTCGAAGTTATAAAAACACTTTGTCGTATCATCGTCGTAGGCTATGTCCATCAGTAATTCAGTTTCATGATGTCGCATATCCAATTCTACAGTAGCTTTTTACTGCTTGAAAACTCGTCGCCTGAGAATTATCTTCGCTTATCTTCATCCCATTGTCAACCATTGAGATAATCGAGATTTAAATTTTGGTAAAATTTTACGGAAAAAATAGGTAAGACCTACATGTAAAACAGTGGCGCAACCAGGGGGGTGCTGGGGGGGGGTGCTTGAGCACCCCAGGGCTAAAAAGGTGACCCACGCAATTTTTCCAAATCCGATGAGTTTTTTGTGGGTGGGGTGGGGGGTTAGTGGTCTTTCGGTCTTTCAGTCTTTCAGATTACACAATCAAGTAAGTTCCTTCATTCTTCTGTATTATAATTTTAGTCAAATTCATGGTTCATAAAGCCCTTGATTTTAGTGTTTAGCTGTTGTAACAGTTCTATACTTGAGTTTGTCTGGGTCTCAAGAATTTGCCTATCCTGTGCCTTTACATTACATTATATCACCAATTTAGTGATTATATGTTACGACTTAATTGATTGTACCATGTGTGCAATTTTTGTGGAAAATTTGCCAAAATGACAGTAGTTTTTAGTTGCTGCATGTTTATTATAATTATTGTCTTACATAAACTGCCAGAGTATACCATGATCTTATTTCCTACTATATAATTACAATTTTATTTTTATTTATTATTATAATATAATTATTTTGGTACTATCATGCGATATTATAATGTGCATAACTTACGGTATACTGTTATTGGCGGATATTTAGGGCGATAGGGGAGACGTAAGTAATTGTTAGGCAACAGACTGAAGTCTTAAACCCCCAAAGTTTGTGGTTAGGGGACGGAGATGCCTATATCCCCCAATATGTCATAAATATTTCTTAAATATCATTAATAATTTCTACAATGTTATCCACTGTTTATCCATAATGAACAACTTGGTTAAGACGACAGCCTAAAACGCTGTCATTACAGTGTGTGTAAATTAAAATAACAATTCTTAGACGATGGGAGGGGCATTTATTGGAATCTTATATCACATCACTGAGCACTAAAATCATGAGTTATTTTGTAAAAAAAGACAGTTTTAAAAGTCACGATGCACAATGCAAATCCCAAAATTTTTAAGTAATTGTGAGGCAACACTCTGAAATTTTAAATTAAAATCTATGACTATCAGCATTGAAAATGAGCAATTTTATTAAGATGACAGCTTAAAAGCCTACCATTACAGTATAGAAATTTAAAAATAAAATTATGGGGAGGGGCATTAAAATCGTACACCATGTCTTTCAGCAATGAAATCATGATAAATTTCGCTAAAATGACACCCTAAAATGATACCACTGCAGTGTGGAAATAGAAACTTCTATGTTGGGGAGGAGGCACATCCCCCTGCCCAAACCCATTCCCCTGCTAGGCCTATGTTGAAATCTGAAATAACTCTTTTTTTATCAGTACTGAAGTGATAGAGTTATTTTGCTACGTTGACATCTTAGAATGTTACCATAATAAACGTGGAATATCAGAATTTTTATCATTGTGAGTATATTCATTGAAGTTTAGACCACTCTTGTCAGCAATGAAATAGCATAACAATTTTGCTTTAGACGACAGCTTAAAATGTTGCCATTGCATTGTGGAAATTATAAAATTTCTTATGTGGAGGGGCACATCCCCTTCCTGCCCTCTCGGCGCCACGTGCTTCCGAGATTTTCCTTTGTTTCCAGAGAAGGACTGGAAAAAACACAGGTTATTGGGGGATGGGCTAGATTAAACACTGGTTATTAATTCTGCCACTCGCGGGCAGAGAAGGACTAAGACACTTTGTTTTGTCTAAACAAATGGGAAAGGACATTATTTTTGCAAGTCCTAAACCGTGTTTTTCAGAAGTTTTCATGACTTTATCGCTCATAAATAAAGCTGTCAAACAAGAGCCTGAAACACGCTCTAGCTGATGCCAAAAGTAAAAAATGCGTTGGTTTCTGGGGCTCCGCCCCAGACTCATCAGACCCCCTAGTCGGCATTGGCTTCGTGCCTTCGGCACACGCTGCTTCGTACCTTCGGCGCTTACAATAATTCTGAGCACCCCCCAGGAAAATTTTCTGGTTGCGCCCCTGGTGTAAAAAGTGGAGATACGACAAGGCAATCCTGAAAATGGACATACGACAGGTAGTTTTCGTTGAATATCTTTAAAACGACTTGTCGTATCTCCAACAACATAACGATTAAAAGTGATGAAAGAGAAACAAATTTTTGCTACAAACAGATTTTTGTATACATAACTAAACTCGATTTTGAAAAAATGGAGATAGGCCCCCTACGCGAAGATAATTCTCAGGCGACGCAATGTCGATTGTCCTGGTTTCATTGAGAAAGCTAATGACCCCAAGTCTCCGGATTTGAACCTGATGGATTGATAATCAATTGCGGAGAGCTATGCTGGAAAAATATCGCAATCTGCAACCAAAACCAAGAGCGGTAAGAGATTTTATAGATGCATTGGGGTTGATATAATTATGGAAGATTTGCCTTTGGAACGCATCAACAGGGTCAACAACTTTGCAAAGAGACTCAACAGATGTTTTGGCACTGGTGGTGGGCACATTGAGCACAAGTTGTGAAGCATCATCAAGTTCATTTAAAAACAGTTATTTGAGATGTGACTTAATTAAATAGTTTTTTACTGCTTTTTGTTGCGTTACGTTTTTGAATCGTCAAAAAAAGGTGGGTGGCCTCACTAAAAGTGATATAACTTTTGTTCTGTTTGAAATATTTTGATGGAATCTGGCCATCATGTGTATATACACCGTGATTCAAAAAAAAGTAAGCCAAAATGTTTTTCAAATATCTCCAATGCCTGATAACATATCACGCTAAAATTTTCCAAATATTTAGAGAAATGGACCAAGAATATGATTCCAAGATTTCATGAGATAAAGTTGAACGGATAAAAAGATATGTATCTGTCAACTTCATATACCGAAATTTCAGTTTACAAACAATTTTCTGTTAGATTCAATAAAATGTAAGTCACACTGTTTTTCTTATATCTCTAATACCTGATGATTAATCATACTGAAATCTTCCAGATATGTAGAGAATTGAATAACAATTTTAACCAACAATTTGGTTTGATTATTTAATTAACTAAGATGCTCAAAATGTCCTCCTCCTGCTTGCACGCAAAACTGGAGGTGCTGGAGTGGCGCCATTGGGCAACAGCATCGTCGATTATCCTCTGGTCCAGGCCATCTCACACTTCCATCAAGCGTTGCTTCAGATCTTTTATATCATGGATTGTTGTCTACTCGGTCTCGAATCAAGCTCCACACTTTATAGTCGACAGGATTCAAATATGGGCTGTTCGGAGGCCATAATGTGGGAGAAATGAAGTATGGCGTCTCTCTTGTCAGCATTTCAATGGTTTCCTTGGCTCTGTTGGTTGGGGCACTGTCCTGTTGAAAAAGCAGCCTTCTGGAGCTAGATTTCTGATTACAGGTAGAAGATGTTGTGACAGCAGAACGTCACGATAATAGGCTCCATTAATTTTTTACTTCAGGGTCACTGAAGACCAAAATTGGGAACTATCAAGCGTCGAAACCGCAAAGAACACCATAACAGACATGCTGATAACTGAAATTTCGGGAGATGAAGTTGATATATTCATATCTTTCTATCCGTTCAAATTTATAATATGATATTTTGGAATCATATTGTTGGTTCAATTATCTAAATATTATGTAGATTTCAATATGATTAATCATCAGACATTAGAGATATAAGATAAACAGTTTGACTTACAATTTATTAAATCTAACAGAAAATTGCCTGTAAACTGAAATTTCGGTATATGAAGTTGACAAATACATATCTTTTTATCCGTTCAACTCTATCTCATGAAATTTTGGAATCATATTCTTGGTCCAATTCTCTAAATATTTGGAAAATTTTAGCGTGATATGTTCTCAGGCATTGGAGATATATGAAAAATAATTTGGCTTACTTTTTTTTGAATCACGGTGTATATAAATCGTCTTTAAGACTGAAAACTTCATTTCGAAATTCTTACATCTGGCCAAGATATTGGCAAAAACCCCGTAGGGGGGTCTTTTTTGCCAACCCTGGACATGAATGTTTATGTATAGGCCTATAACTGCGAGCAACAAAGGATGAGACCCTTTGTGCATACTAATATTTTGACAAAATCATACGTCACATCCCCAACTTCAAATCTTATATATATATATACATGTATATATAATATTTGTATACATATCTATGCATTATCGAGGTGCAGTTGTACAGGATATATGGTGTATACTTGACATTTGCTATTATATTGTTGTCTCTTGTATTCTTGTATATACGAAGGAATGAAGGATGCGTCCAAAAAGCAAAGGAAATCCTCAGAGAAATAAAGACTCAGATATATGGACAGACAGAGACAGACAGAGACATAGACATGGGTAGAGAGAGTAAGACAGACAGAGAGAGGAAGGGAGGGATGGATATAAAGACGGAGAGATCCATGCAGACGGAGAGACGGAGAGATAGAGTGAGTGGAAGCAAGCGCTCATCAAACGACCGAACAAGTGTTCATATCGAAGCCTGAAGGCATCGTCTGCTGCTGTTGCTGCTGCAGCTGGTGCTATTGTGGATGATAGGATGTTGCAGATGATGCAGCGGAGGCGGCGGAGGAGGAGAGGAGGAGGAGGAGGAGGAGGAGGAGGATGCTTTGGCTCCGCATCCGTTTGAATCTGTCTCTCTCTCATCTGGCGGCGAAAGATGCCATCGTGAAAGAGCGAAAGAGAATCGTTCCGTCTGTCTGTTGTTTTGTCTGTCTGTTGTGCTGTCTGTCTGTTGTTTTGTCTGTCTGTTGTTTTGTCTGTTGGTTTGTCTGTCTGTTGTTTTGTCTGTCTGTTGTTTTGTCTGTCTGTTGTCTTGTCTGTCTGTTGTTTTGTCTGTTGGTTTGTCTGTCTGTTGTTTTGTCTGTCTGTTGTTTTGTCTGTCTGTTGTTTTGTCTGTCTGTTGTTTTGTCTGTCTGTCTGTTGTTTTGTCTGTCTGTTGTTTTGTCTGTCTGTTGTTTCGTCTGTCTGTTGTTTCTTCTGTCTGTTGTTTCGTCTGTCTGTTGTTTTGTCTGTCTGTTGTTTTGTCTGTCTGTCTGTTGTTTTGTCTGTCTGTTGTTTCGTCTGTCTGTTGTTTCGTCTGTCTGTTGTTTCGTCTGTCTGTTGTTTTGTCCGTCTGTTGTTTCGTCTGTCTGTTGTTTTGTCTGTCTGTTGTTTCGTCTGTCTGTTGTTTTGTCTGTCTGCTCTTTTGTCTGTCTGCTGTTTTGTCTGTCTGTTGTGCTGTCTGTCTGTTGTTTTGTCTGTCTGCTGTTTTGTCTGTCTGTTGTGCTGTCTGTTGTTTTCTCTGTCTGTTGTTCTGTCTATCAGTTGTTTTGTCTGTCTGTTGTACTGTCTGTCTGTCTGCTGTCTGTCTGTCTGTCTGCTTGCCAATTGAGTTGATCGAACAGCGCACACCTGCACAGTCAAACAGATGTGCAAATAAATACACAGACGACATGCTCCTCTGATGTATCTGGTTATTTATATAGCGCCCCCTCAGGAGTCGCTCCGTCCTTCATGCTCTATGGGTGCATCTCCTATATCTAGAAATAACCTTCACGTTAGGATATGAAAGACTGCTAAGCTTCGAATCGTCGAGCGTGTGAACTAATCGGTTTCGATAACTATATCATCATCATCATCATGGTGGGTTTGATATGGTGCATATATATGTATATAATGATCTATATATGTATATATATAAGTATATATATATAGCAGTTTCAGTTTAAGGACACTGTGCGATAATCAATCAATAGCATCGCCCTCCTCCTTTATCCAGACTTGGGACTGGCACTGTCAGACAGCAAAAGTAGAGTGGAGTTGTGGGTTTGATATAAATATGCAAGAGGACTTTGTAATATCAGTAGCCTATACGGGCAGGGGAATAGTTGAATGGTAAAACGCGACCGCGACGAGCAGAAAGACGTACGTGAGTTCGATACCTGCATGCAAGCCTACTCATAAGATCGACTCAGTCTTCTACTCTCAGAGTGACTGTAAAAAATCAGCTGTAAACAGTTGGAGCCGTGCGAGTTACAATATAGTGAAATTCGACTCATATCAAGCTTGTTATATTCTGCCACCATGTCATGTGCGCATTTTTGTCGGCCCGAATTAGTAAACGAGTAGGCCTATTAATATAATTATCATAACTTAATTGTATAATGCCATAAATATCAAGCTATAATACTTCCATAATACAGCTCTTCATTTTATAACGGGGTTCGATCATTGCGTGTGTAACGTGATTAGGTCTTATACAGGGTGGGCCATAAAAAAGTAACCCCCTACGGTTTTTAGCCCATATCTTGGCCAAACATACGAATTTTTAAATGAAACTTTACAGTCTTAAAGGCAATTCATATTTACGTACAATGGCCAAATTTCAACAAAATATTTCAAACAGAACACAAGTTATATCACTTTTAGCGAGGCCACCCCTCGTTTTTTGACGATTCAAAAACGTAACGCAACAAAAAGTAGGCTTTTGCCAATATCTTGGCCAAAAGTAAGAATTTCGAAATGAAATTTTTCAGGTTTATAGACAATTCATATTTACATATGTTGGCCACATTTCATAAAAATATTTCAAACGGAACAAAAGTTATATCACTTTTAGTGAGGCCACTCTACGTTTTTTGATGATTCAAAAAAGTCAGAAAACGATGTGTGGCCTCGCTAAAAGTGATATAACTTTTGTTCTGTTTGAAATATTTTGTTGAAATTTGACCATTCTACGTAAATATGAATTGCCTTTAAGACTGTAAAGTTTCATTTAAAAATTCTTATTTTTGGCCAAGATATGGGATAAAAAACCGTAGGGGGTTACTTTTTTATGGCCCACCCTGTAGAACTGTTTTAATCTTGGAATGAGTTTGATTAACGGAAACTCTAAGACCGAGTCTTCGCTAGCTTGTCATGGAGCTAAAAGATCGGCCGTGCTGTATGTGATTTCGAAGCATGGCTTTTGATCTGAATGAGTTGGTTTATATCTTAGAGTGGTCGTTGTTTTTATATTGAGAAAGACGATAGGAAGAACGCAATGCAGGATGCTATGTGATATAGTAAACAAAGTAAGATAATTATGGAAGCTGAAGCTCTAGTGAAACGAGACACTCGTGTGACTATGAAGGAGTGTTATACTGTGGTCAATTACCCAAAGCTGCATGTCTATTGTCTAATTACATGCTAACAATGCGACATTGTGTCTGGCGCAACAGAACCAACATCTTACAATGGACAAGCTATTGGGGATCTGCAAACATGCAACTCAACCGTAAAACGAAATGGTTAACATTTGCCTGCGAATAATATCGCGCTCCCCAATCTTCAAATATTTCGCCTCTGATAAAGAACAAATAGGCCTAAGCTTTACGAATAATCGCCACAGCAATTCACCACTGAGGTGATGTCTGCTATAGTCTGTATACAAGTAGACACTATACGGTGGCTAGTATGCATACATTGAAATAAACACAAGGGTTAACAAATGCGAATATAAGTCGCTAAGTAGCCTATTGTAATTTAAAAAGCTGCTCAAAATTTCTACACGGTATGCAATCCAGAAGGTGGGCAGAAGGTATATTATACATGTAGGTCTACTCATACTCAATGTATTACAAACCGTCAGCAATGTGTAACCAATTATGGGCAGATCGTATACCCCACCCCACTGCCAAAGCGCATTTCAGTGAGTAGACTATAGCCTACAGTGTAAGAGACCACTAATGCAAGAGTATACGGTCGCACCAGCATATCTGGTGTAACTAGATATTACTTTCTAATTGGCCCATCTTATGTTACCCCGATGTTTTTACGTAATTAGTTTCCGCTGGAATTTCGAACGGTTACAGCTGACAGCTGTTGGCCAAGGACATTAGCGTCCAATCTCTTGGGCCTGTTGTCAGATCTGTTGTTTTCGGGGCCTTTGAGAGATTCATAAAAGACGCTGACAGATGTTCAGCCAGCCTACACATGAAGACGTTGTTACAGGTCTATCTATTGTCAATGTTTATTGTTTAGCTATTGACCGAATGTATTATTATTATGCCTTGTTATGTAACTGTAGCAATAATAGTTTTTAGTATTATTTCAAAGTGACACACCGCAACATGATCACAATTAAGTCACAGTATGAATTGATGATCACAAGTTATCACAAGAGTCGAATCTAACTGTTTGGCAACTATAATATTATCAGCTCAGTTTAGTAGGCCTATCTGCTCTTAAAATTAGTCGTAAAACAGTGTGTGCTATAGGCCTATGTATGTATAGTATATAAATATATATATATCATCGAGGTATAGAGTTTCCTATAGACACCTAATTCATCAACATGTAGGAATACATTATGGCGCCGTAAATAACCTATATATAGGCGTGATATAAAACACAATAAACGCCTGCGCGGTTAAAGTGCGCCACTAAAAGGCACGAAAAAGCAAGTGGGCAAAGAATCGCACGTGTTGCGCAGTCGTCGTCGTCCCAGATGCAACGGGCGCGTGTGTTCGCTGCCCCGGGGGAGATTTTCTTGCGCGGATCCGGGGCTTTGTTTAGACTAAGGGGTGGGAGCGAATCGTCATGAGTTATAGATTAACCAACTGTTTGCTAGGCACTGCGTTGGTGCGATGATCGGCAGTATAGGAGCGATAAACGAGTAAACATTGGTCGCAGTAGCGTAAACAGACGTCGCCGCTTCTTCTTCACAGTAGTGATGCTGTGAACAGTCGGCTGTTGGCGAAAATGTGCAACTCTTAAGAGCAGCCTAGCCCCCTTATATTGTCTGTTAACAGTAGACACTACAGTGTTGCGAGACGTATAAGCTGTCTGGTGTCAAGGAGGTGAGAAGGAAATCGTCTCAGTGTAAAAGTCGTTGGTGTAAACTTATAGGAGGTCGATTATTGAAAGCGCTTAGACATAAAAAAAACAGTTGACGAAGATGTGCTTCTGTTGAATGAACGTTTCATGCTCAACCGGGTAGCCGAAGACAGGCAATTAAAGAGCGTGCAGTGGAAGCAGGAATTTATATAGAGACTAGAGACTTTCAGAAATACTTTGTATGAATAAAATTGTAAATGTATTAGGCTTAATGCAAGTGTAAATGTTGGAATCAGCAACATTGGGCATTGGCCTACTATAACAGAAATCCGCTTGGCTGAGTGACTCTTAACGTGAAACGAAAACCGATAATTATGATGGAATCCCTAGCTCTACAGAATGATGATGAGGTTTTAGGTTTAAATAAGGTAGCAGAGGTGAACGTGCAAAAGACCTCTTCACACCCACTAGCCATAAGGCCGCCGCCGCCTTCCTCGTTTGTCGCTTTCATCACTTGGTGTCGGTTACTGCCATGGCCTTCAAGGCTTCAACCACGAACACTGTTACAGTTACAGTCTGCCTATCTGTTTCATTGATAGCTCGGAGTGAGTGCGTAGGGGTCTGCATGCTATTAAAAATTATCTACAAGCAGCTGAAATATGCTTTTATACTCGAGTTCACTACTTGAACTTGAGAAACCTCGTACTCGAAGCGAGCATCAAACACACTTACTTATACTAGACGACTTTGTTGGGAAGCTTGAATTCTATGCCGTGGAGTGCAAGAACTCTCGTTTGTTTGATTTAGATGTTAACTTCACAAGAAAAAGCAACAGGTTTCCTACAATGTATCATATCCCGCATCACATCATTCAGCCATGGAACTGCGCTATAGTGTCTCTCTCCTACTCTCTCTTTCTCTGTGTCTGTGTCTCTGTCTGTCTGTCTGTCTCTGTCTCCCTGTCTCTGTCTGTCTCTGTCGCTACCTGTCTCTCTTTCTATATAGGCCTACATATAAATTATATATACCTCATTTTGTTCATATTGCAAATAAATGAACTCCAAACTCGTCTAATTCATTTCGTGTTTATTATATGCCGTTCATACTAACGTTTTCATGTTTCCTGAACCATTAGATGCGTTTATTGAACCGGTCAATATAGAGAACTTGCAAATTGTCTGATCAGGTGCTGAATGGTTTTAAGTTAATCGGTTATTATCTATAAATTAATGCAAAACAAATGTTATATTTTAATCGCATAAGAAGTTCACCCGTAACACAACGCTAAATTGTTATCTGCAATGATTATCAATGAAGCCTAGCCTATTGTTTTTGTAGAGGTGAATGGGATAAACACATTTAAAAACAAAATGAACTTAAAATCCATTTTGTTAAAGAACATCAACTACAAGTAATAGGTCTACAGTTGTAGGCCTGCTATTGGACTAACGGCTTAGGCGTGCTATAGTTTCATACAAGTAAAAGTTTGAATACAGAGTCAGAGTGCGTGTAAAAACTCCTACGTTCTCACCTAGATTCATATTACAATCTCTTCTTGGTTGTAAATTTGATCTAATCAAAACGACAAGTATAATAGTCGCTAATACCAGTCAGTGGCTCTTTTTTATTTCCATTTATATTGCTCCAATTCATGTTTGGTGTTGATTAATTTTGAATCTTGCTCTATCATTTCGCTCGTTTGAACTTTTGTTGGAACCTAGCAAATGCATTGTTTTGGATGGTGCAATCCAAGGTGATGATTCTGTAAATCATCATATTTTGATCAAAAAACTTTATAACTATGGAATTAGAGGGACACAATTACAATGGTTTGTTAGCTATCTTGAAAATCGTTTTCAACTGGTTTCTGTTAACAATTGCACTTCTGATCTACAACTCATTTCTCACGGTGTCCCTCAAGGATCTAATCTTGGACCTCTTTTATTTTTAATCTATATTAATGATTTACCTAATGTATCGCCTTCTATGTATTTTGTACTATTTGCTGATGATTCTAACTTATTTCATTCTGATAAATCTATTGATACCCTATTCGACACTGTTAATTCTGAGCTTCACCGAGTCGTTGATTGGTTTCGATCAAATAAACTTACTCTAAATTTGGATAAAATCAACTACATCCTCTTCAGATCCCATAAGAAAAAATATCCCAATGAACTTCCTATTCTACTTATTGAAGGGACTCCTATCACCCAAGTAACATCCACAAAATTTTTGGGCGTATACATTGACCAGCATCTAAATTGGAAGGAACACATCAATAATATCTCTAGCAAAATTGCTAAGACTGTTGGTGTGCTATTTCGCTCATCTAAACTGATTCCTGTCTCTATCCGGTCTATGCTATACTATTCTCTTATTTATCCTTATTTAACCTACTGTAATTTAATTTGGACGTCTACTTACAAATCTAATTTTATCCGACTAGTCACCCTTCAAAAATATGCAATCCGTTTTATAGCTAATATTCCTCGCCGAGCCCACACCGCTCTGTATTTCAAGGAATTTGGATTATTAAAGATCGATCAAATTAGGCACTTGCAAATAGGAGAGTTTATGTACCGTTATAACCATGGCCTATTACCACTTGTATTTAATGATTTCTTTAACCTTACCTCTGATCGCCACTCTTATTCAACTAGAAAATTAACTGTTTATGACCTTCCCTACGCACATAATAATACTCGTCGATTCTCTATACAATATACTGGCTCCCAATGTTGGAACTCTCTCCCTACACATCTTCATTCCCTACCTAACACAAGATTATTTAAGCATAAACTTCGCCTTTATCTACTTAAAACACTTCCTGATATGTAATGGTTAAGGTTTCTGCTCAGTGGTTTCGCCAAGCCCTTAGTTAAGTCTTTAGTGAAGTCATTAGTTAAGATTTGTTTTTCTCGTTATATAGGCCTACAGAAATATCGATTGCTTAATTTGTTTTTCTCTCTTCCCCATCATTTTTTTTATTCCTACAATTGAATGTTCTGTCATGTTTTTTCTTTTATATTTTACATGAATTATGGGTGGCCCTATTAGCGGGATTTTACATCCCTTCTGGGTCTCCCCTTCTTCACCAAATTATGTTAATGTATTATTCAATGCCATAATTGTATTATGTTTGTTTGTTGTTTTGGTTGAGGAAAAAAATAAAATAAAAATAAAATAAAGGTGCAATATTAGTTTCTCTCATTACGCGATTGCTTCAGTGTGTGTTTGATGATTCATGCTCCATACTAACCTACCTAGAGGTTCAAATAGTGTCTGGAACTGGACAAAGTTGCCATCACGGAAAAGTTTGAATACAGCACTTTCACTCTTGTCCTACAGCTTTGAAAGTCTGACATAGGGCTTTAGACCTGTTGCACGATAGTGGCAAATATCCTACTATTTTTGAATGAACACTCATGATCTTCGAGAATGTTTGATCGACTACATCTGTAAATGTGCGGATTTAAGATTACATTAAATCCTGAAGAGACGTTGAGGATTGGAGTACAGAAGTTACTTTGTCATCTTCAGACGTTTCTAAATCTAGTTTCCCATCTCGGGCCGTGACCGACTTATAGGCCTATTTCAACTTAGGTTGCAATGTTATAACCGTTGCGCTTCACAGTCGCTTACGCAGACAACAATGGCGCCAGGCTTTCATCTGTCTTCAATCGTCTTCAACGGATTTCTTTCACCCGCGTCAAGGGTTTTTCTTCCATAAAATTTGCCAGAATTTGCTGTAGGACAAGCAGCGTGTGCACTGTGTCCGCAGAAAGAACCCGTGAACTTTTGCAACACAAAGAAGTTCAAAAATTCAACATTTACGGCAATATCATCTTGTGGCATTTTGCTTTAGTTAAATGAAACCATTGACGATTGCCAACGAGAAAGTTATTTATCAGAAAGGGCAGATTTTAGTTTTACTTCGTAGGTTTTGATGTAATGTTTTTATTCAGGTTTTTGCGGACATACTGAGAAATATGCCACAATGATAGGCTATCAGCAAGTTTAAGGGCATGTTTCGATTAGACATACACCCTAATATGTCACCTGACCTTTGGAATTCACAGAGCTATAAATCCGCTTTAGATTATATTTACCGTCAATTGATACCAAAAATGCATCATTTTAATTGGTGGGTCTACTAGGCTATAAGGAATTTCACGACTAAATTGGACTATGGTCGGCCAATTAGGCCTACGCATTGTACAATTTTCTATAACGAGCTTATCTCATCTAACAGGTTCCACTGCGCAACGCTAAGCTTACATCACTTTATCTCCGTGAGAAAAGCATGTTGCTTAGGTTCCCCTGCGAGGGGCGTATCCACTTTCCACCTTCCACCTACCACCTTCCACCTTCCATCTCGATCCTATCTACCACCTCCCTCTATTAACGAGGCATAGTCAGCGCCAATGGCCATCCGTCTCTCGCCAACTGCCTGGACTGGTGGAGAAAGAACATCTTTACAGTCAATGTCTACAAACATCAGCCACTGCATAGGCATCCTATTATGTGGCTCCAGCTGCTCTCGTAGATATCGACTGCTCGGCAGCAGAATATGATCTAAGTGCCATGGACAAGACCAGATACATGTGCTATTGTAGCCGTTTGAAAACTTAGACACAATTATCTAGTAGTGGGTACACCGCCTACGCATTGGCGCAAGGCATAGGCCTACAGGTTTCTGCTAACTAAAAGTGTTCTGGCCACAGTTTTCGTCTACTCTTTTCAGACAATGCTCTTCAAAAGCGACGATAGCCTGTATGAGTGGAAAGCGACAAGGGTCCGTCGTTAACTATGTCTCGATTCGGTAGAAACAAAAAAGTTGCAGCCGATGCATTGTTGACATCCACTCGATCATAATTTTTATTGCATCGTTTCCGCTGCTATAAGCTTACGTTGAATATCAGTCTCTTAATTCTCGCTTCATCGGTCACACATTTTTGCATCGCAATGTCAAGATCTTCTGTAATTCTATTTTAAAATTGTATGCATGCATGCTTAACCAGACACCACTACAAAAAATGCATCATTTTAATTGGTGGTTCTACTAGGCTATAGGGGTTTTACGGCTATACTTATGGCTAGTACGCTCTTGCAGTATTATTATTACTTTGCTTCAAAAATCGTCATTAGCAGACTGCTACAGACAATCTTGCCCAGCTATCAAATGTCACATCTATTTAAAGCAACTTACGGCAAATAGTCCCGATTGCCAGCATGTGATATGTAACGAACGATTACAGAAACTGACTCTGTCTGGCCAAAAATGTAAAAACTGAAACATACGTAGGTCTATAGACTGGAAATTTTTGAATTATCGTGAATTTATTTATTTATTTTAAGATGTCCTGGTATAAAGTCTGTTCGATGACATCATGTGTAAAAATGATTTTCCTTATGTCAGGTGTCCATGAAATCGATGCAGATTTTGGCATTTGATTTTTATGAGAAGTGCATTTAGCTAATGGGGGGGGCACAAAGAATTTCCTCAAATGGGGCATTTATCCGGACTGACGCGTAAATGCAGATGTAACTCTCCAAGATTTCTCAGCGCCCCCCGCACACGGTCTATGGCATAATAATAACTTGTCATCTGCGTAAGATAGGCTACATCAATTCAAGTCATCAATTCATGACATCAATTCCAGCAGTAGACCTACCTACTGAGCACATATGAGAGTTTAGTTAATAGTAGACCAACATAATGAGATTCAGCGTAAAATTTTATTTTATTATTCTGTTCATTCTTTTAGTTAGCAGAAGAGGCTGTAATATGCCAAACAAACTTATTTTTCAAGGGCAGCGGCCTCTGTTGTCATAAGCTCTCGTCAAATATTATGGATCCATCCATTCATCACTTCATCCGACAAAAAAATTCTAAAATAAAACTTTCCAAAGTTATTCGCTTTTGTTACTTTGGAACTGCTGTGTGATTTTCGGTTGAGTTGTCCCGAAATTCCTTTCATTTTGTGCTCCTGACATATATAGGCCAGAGTTTGTTGCACCTTTATGAAATTGTGATAGACCTATTTTTATTAGATAATTTTCTGCTATTTACCGCTTAATAATTGGCTCGTTATTGTCTAGTCGCGAACCGTAAATTGGAGGATATAAAATTATGAACGTCTTGGCCACAACAGTGTGTACTTATATATCAAGCCATGCATTACTATAAATAAGTTCTTAACGGCGGCGTGTGTGTATACTACATGGACCTTCTAAAAGCTATACAGACGATCGATATTCGAATGGAATGCCAGTCTAAACTTGAGAGAGACGATTCTCGAGAGGATTGATATCTCCATCCGGCGCTGACATCAACTCCGTAAACCATCATCAGTAAACAAAACTATTTATAGACCAGATGAGCAACAGAAAGTAATTGGCAAATTCCCAAATAAATAAAAAAAAGGTAACACATTTTGTTGGATGTGTGTGTATGTATAGACACAATTGATAGGATCCTTTAAGCACATGCAAGTCCCTGCAGACGTATAGGCCTACCTCTGATTAATGTTGTTATTTATCAATAGCATTAGCAGTTCATCGTGAAAGAGACAGTGATATGGTAAGATAATCAGACTGGACTGCTGGACAACTGACAGAACCCAACTAAAGGATTCCCGACCTAACCATGAATCGTGCACGCAATCCTGATAAGATGCCTTTTAATAGTTTCGTACAGCGGTCTAGTTCCTAATAGAAAAATTGCAAATGAGATTCACCGTCAAGGCAGTAGCTAGGGGGTGTTTTGGGTGTTTGAGCACCCTCCGAAATGGAAAGTGTAAAAAATAAAAGAATGCATTTACTAGCACATGATGTAAAAACCAAGAAATAAAACCATGAAAACACCCCAGAAATGGAAAATGTTAAAAAATTGAATGAATTGGTGACATTTTCTGAAGATGACTAAAAAAGCTCGTCAGTTTTTTCGGACGGGAAACTGAAGAAATATCCCGAAATCAAACCTGGTTACGGCCTTGTTCACCGTAGGTCTATAGGCTATGCTTATAAAAAATTTAGTTGTAGATTACGCCGAGTTCAGAGTCTCAAACTACAGGTACTGTAAGATATTTAAGGTGCGGAATGACAGACGTGTCTAATGTCTATTAAGGTTTAGGCCTACCCAGATGAGTCTTATTGCAGCCTTAAAACAGTCTTTTTCAGCCGTGGTAGCAACCTTGAGAGGTGTTATATACACCGTGGTTCAAAAAAAGTAAGCCAAATTGTTTTGCATATATCTCTAATACCTGACGACATATCACGCTAAAATTTTCCAAATATTTAGAGAATTGGACCAAGAATATGACTCCAAAATTTAAAGAGATAAAGTTGAACGGATAAAAAGAAATGTATTTTTCAACTTCATATGCGGAAATATCAGTTTACAAGCAGTTTCTCTGTTAGATTCAATGAAATGTAAGTCAAACTGTTTTTCTTATATCTCTAATGCCCGATGAATAATCAGTCTAAGATTTTCCAGATATGTGGAGAATTGAACCACCAATATTATTCCAACAGTATGGTTTGATTATTGAATTAAATAAGATGCTCAAAATGTCCTCCTGCTGCTGCTTGCACGCATGCCTGGAGGCGCTGTCGCCATTGAGCAACAGCGTTGTCGATTATCCTCTGGTCCGGGCGATCCCAGACTTCAAACAAGCGTTGCTTCAGATCGTTTATATCATGGATTGTTTTCTGGTAGACTCGGTCTTGCATCACTCTCCACAGTTTATAGTCGACATGATTCGAATTTGGGCTGTTCGGAGGCCATAATGTGGGAGAAATGAAGTCTGGCGTCTCTCTTGTCAGCATTTCGATGGCTTAATTGGCTCTGTTTGCTGGGGTAGTCTGGGTCTGGATTTTTGATTACAGGCAGAACGTCGCGATAATAGGTTCCATTAATTTTTACTCCGGGATCAATGAAGACTAAAATTAATGGGAACGACCAAGCGCCGAAACCGCAACGAATACCATAACAGACTTGCTGAAAACTGATATTTCGGGAGATGAAGTTGAAATGTCCACATCTTTCTATCCGTTCAAATTTATGATATGATATTTTGGAATCCTATTCTTGGTTCAATTATCTAAATATTGGGAAAATTTTTATATGATTAATCATCAAACATTAGAGATGTAAGAAAATGTTTGGCTTACATTTTATTGAATCTAACAGAAAATTGCTTGTAAACTGATATTTCCGCATATGAAGTTGAAAGAGATATATATCTTTTTATCCGTTCAACTCTATCTCTTGAAATTTTTGAATCATATTCTTGGTCTACTTCTGTAAATATTTGGAAAATTTTAGCGTGATATGTCATCAGGTATTAGAGATATATGAAAAACAATTTGGCTTACTTTTTTTGAACCACGGTGTAGATCTCCTTGGTGAATGAATGAATGAATGAATGAGCGAATGAATGAATGAATGAATGAGCGAATGAATGAACGGCTGACTGAGTGAATAAATGAATAAATGACTGGATGAATGAATAAATGACTGGATGAATGAATGATTGAATGAATGGTTGAAGATATACACGAACAGGTCTTTGGACAAACTCTGCAAGACTCCGCCACTACTCGTACTTTGGAGTAAAGTGCCATTCCTATGGAAAGAGTCTCTGCGCTGGGTTTGTGTGATTAGCCTGGATTTTGGTGGTTGGTTCAGAGTGGTCTCCTGTTTTGTCAGTCTCTCGACAAATCGTTTCCTTGTCTGTCTTTGTGGAAGACCTGTTACTTTAAAACAGATTCTGTGTATTGCCTATGTATACTTACGTTGTTTCTCTTCGATTGTCTTTGCTGGTTCTTGTCGCTGTCTGAAGCCAATCGTCTTTCTTTTGCTCATGATGTGGTTTACTGTGTATAGGTCTATATAGCATGCATGCTCTAGATAAATATAATTTTAACCGAAACTGATGCCAATATCTCATGAATATCGTTATAGACATGATGCAACAGTACTAATAGACATAATAAATAGTAATATAATAATATACTTGCCTGTGTATGAAATCTAAGCTTATAGCCTATTGGGCCTACCTGTGTACGCGTATATAGGTAGCCTATATATACACATTACACAGGTATACCCGTATACGCAAATATATATATTTAAGCTTTTGTATTATATATTATGTACAAGATAACACAAAATAATGATACATATGATATATATATATATATATATATATATATATATATATATATATATACATCTAGGTCTAATTCTAATCGTGTCTAATGTCGAAGCAAAAATTCGTGATCTATTGAAGAAGTTCGCTCGAAATTCGCAGACAGGGTCCTGACTCTTAACGATAAAAATTATGAGAAAAACTTTTATAAGAAGAATGCTGTATACTCCTGTCTGTCTATCTGTCTATCTGTCTATCTATCTGTCTGTCTGTCTGTCTGTCAGTCTGTCAGTCTGTCAGTCTCTCTGTCTGTCTGTCTATCTATCTATCTGTCTGTCAGTCTGTCTGTCTGTCTGTCTGTCTGTTGTCTATCTTTCTATCTATCTATCTATCTATCTATCTATCTATCTATCTATCTATCTATCTATCTATCTATCTGTCTGTCTGTCTGTCTGTCTGTCTGTCTGTCTGTCTATCTATCTATCTATCTATCTATCTATCTATCTATCTGTCTATCTATCTGTCTGTCTATCTGTCTATCTGTCTATCTGTCTATCTATCTATCTATCTATCTATCTATCTATCTATCTATCTATCTATCTCTCCGTCCGTCCGTCCGTCTGTCTGTCTGTCTGTCTGCCTGTCTTCCTATCTCTATAGTCTGCCTATTCTATCGAATGTAATTCTCTTAACTGTCTGTGACCCTGTCATAAACTGATGAATACAATGGTTTGGCTTAGAAGACTCCAATTCCCTAAGCTCTTGGGTGCGGAAGGACGGATAAAAGCAACTACCTTAGAGAATCTAACGACTCTAGTCCCTGCCTTATTTCCATGTTCCTGATGTTTATTAGCATATTATGCGCCGTTAAATGCACGCAGCCTGCAGCATCATCTCCCGATGCTCCTCGCAAACCATAGCAAACTGCAACTGAGGCGTGGGAAAATGACGGACTATAGCCTACGATGTATAACAATATGATGCATCCATATACACACATGCATGCATTGTTCAATCCAGACGTTCAATTCATAGTAGATGTAGGCTAAGCTTAATTTATATGCTGCTCAATAACATAATAGGCCTATATAATTCTTTCAATCCACTTAATTCCTAGTTATCTCCACCCAGTGCATTCAATCCGATCCAACGAGTAGGCCTATGCAGTCATCATCTTGTCGTCACTTCTCTCTCTCATCCGGCTTAACATCGATCCGTTTTAGTTGTGAATTCAACTTGCCCTCCTAATTTTATTCTGAATGACTTAAACGCAGTAGGCCTGTAATTGAGATAACTTTCACCTCCGCTAAAACTACACGTAGCCTATCTTCAGTTCGTCTACTGACATCGATGCATTCAAACTCGACTAAAAATCCTCCTCCCTTTCCCTAAACCCATACGACTGACTACAGTGGCGGATCCAGAGGCATTCCGGCCATGCCCCACTCCCCCTAGTCAGAAATGTGCACAGGAAGTGGCCCCCCCATTAGGTTTCAACGCGCTCTCAATCAATGCAGCGAGAAAAGAAGAGTTAAAAGTAGCATAGACTATGACTAAAAAAGGTCATCAGCTTTTTTGTCATGGAAAATGGTATATTTTCATGACATTTCGACCAAATGACTGAAAAAATGTCGTCAGATTTTTGTCCAAAGACCAACAAAAAATTTTCGGCCCAAGACCCAAAATTTCCGTCCCCCTCAAACATTTCTGTGTCCACCCCTGCATCGTGGACAGCAAATTCTAAACGAATCTTTTTCTCTTATGCAACAGGCACTTGGTAGGCCTATAACATTTCGCATTAAATTTTCGAATAAGCACGAAATCTGAAATTGCTAGAGTCGTTTCAATTGAATAAAATAGTCTGGATTTGAATGCTGTAAGGGTAGAGTCATAGGACGATACCAAGAAGCCTAACCCCATTCCACACATAGTCAGGAAGACTGTTCCATGCAGTGGGTCCCGTCACAGAGAACGAGCTTTCCCCAAATCTCGTGGTTGACCGTGGGACCTGTAGCAGACCCCTCGACGATGATCTTAGCCGACTATCTGCCACACGAATGCAAAATTCAGATATATTATAGTCCGGCATAAGGTTAAGTAGAGATTTGTATGTTATCAGGCATAGTTTATATGTAATCCGCTGAGGGACCCGCAGCCAGTGCAGATTGTCACGCAACAAATCAGTTACATGGTCGGATGGTGTGCGACCATAATTATATAATGCGTGCAGCGGAGTTGAGCACCGACTGGATCGGCTCCAGCTGACAAGCCGGAAGACCCACCAGTACACGGTTGCAGTAGTCAACCCTGGAGACAATGAGGCTGTTGACTAAGATGTTGAGGTTTAGGTTGGGACGAATCTGCGGATGGTTTTGATTCGTCGCAGTTGATAGAAACAACCTAAATATATATATATATAAGGCCTATATATATATAATATATAATATATATATAATGCGCCTTTTTGTACACATGTGGAGTTGAGGTTTGGCTACTCTATATGCACGTGATTATATTATTATATTTATTACGATCCCAATTCATGTGACCATCAGTTGATTTCTGGGCATTATTACAACGGCGCAATAACATCTCTCGATGAGATTAGATTAGACTTCCACGACCACCACAAATCCACAGCAACTTCCGTCACCTCCACCGTGTCCGTGACGGTAGCATAACGGGCAAGTGATGCCTAGTGTTGATTCTTGCGAATAAATTACCTCTGGACACTCCTTTCGGTCATTAATTTTGTCAAACCCATGGTGCTTAATTATCAAGTAGCCTACTTTACGATTACTTCGTTGAGATATAAATTGCAGTTCGTTATTCCAATCGCACTCTTTTTTTATTTTAGGAATCCCCGGTCAGAATGGAACCGTAGCAGTTTTACACAGACAGGAGACGAATCGTTTCAGTCCAGAACCAAGCGTACACAACAACGACGACGACAACGATGACGACGACGACGATGATGACGTGGATAAAACGAAGAAGACCGCCTCAGTGGTCACCGCAAAAGCTGACGACGAAGAAGAAGCGATCGTCAAACTGTACAACGGTATGAATGACTACCAGCTGCAGTTGGCATTCCTACCCGAACTACTCCTATCGGCCGCCGCCTCCGCCCCACCGCTCTCCTCAGACTCCTCCTCCGCCTCCTCCACCCTCTCTCCCAAGTCCGTTTTCTACGGGTACGACTCGGAACAGACTCTCGACTCCATGCACGCATACGACAAAGCGGATTCGAACCCGGTCCCCTGCGGTGGACCCGACCCCGTCCACACGTGCCCTGATTGCGGCAAGGCGTACAGCACGACGAGCAACCTAGCCCGGCACCGACAGACGCATCGGAGCACCGACGACAAGAAGGCTCGCAAGTGCCCGCACTGCGATAAGCTCTACGTGTCGTCACCGGCGTACAGTATGCACGTGCGTACGCACAACCAAGGCTGCGCATGTCCACACTGCGGCAAGCGGTTCAGTCGGCCTTGGCTGCTCCAGGGTCACATCCGGACCCACACGGGCGAGAAGCCCTTCGAATGTCCCAAGTGCGGAAAGACGTTTGCCGATAAGTCGAACCTGCGCGCACACATCCAGACGCACTCGAGCGAGAAGCCGTACGTCTGCGGACGATGCGGCAAAGGATTCGCGCTGAAGAGCTACCTCTATAAGCACGAGGAATCGTCCTGCATGAGAAGTCACCGCCTCTACCATCAGACAACCTCTTTCCAACAACACTACAATCACCACCAGCTGACGAGCACCGCTGAAGTCTTTTAGCACGAATCAGCGTCAGTAGAAAATAACAGCACACTCAGCATAAACCAGACTCATTTGAATCCAAAGTAGACTCAACGCAATTCAGAAACCGACTCATTTGAATCCAAAGTAGACTCAATGGAAACCATGCAGAAGCGCCCTCACTTTAACGGAATCCTGAAGTAGAACCAAAAGCAGACAAAGTGGAATCCAGATTATACGCAATGGAAACGATCAGCTGCACACTTCATGGAATCTGAATCATGGACTCAGTGGAATCCAGAAGGATACGTAACGGAATCCAGAAGTAGAATCGATCAGTGGAATCAGAAGTAACCTATGTAGACTCAGTGAAATCCAGAGTATGCTAACTTGCTAAGTGGATATTCGGGAGTACATAGCATAGTAGTATGCAGGAGTATACTCGAATTGATTCCAGAGGTAAAGCAATGTGACCAAAGTGTTTGGAGATAAAAGCACAAATCCATCTGGACTCCTCAAAGACAGAGAGAGATGATGATGACGACGACGTCGATGATGGATGATGATGATGATGATGATGATGATGATGATGATGATGATGATGATGATGATGATGATGATGATGATGATGATGATGATGATAACGCAGTGCCTTCAATAACTCAACAAATAGGCTATCTGATCAGTTTCCAGGTTTGTTTTAAGCGACGACGAATGTTGTGCGGAACACTCTGATAATGTCTGTTTAAAGTTACGGTGAATGCTGTGTGTAACTTGTCTGACTGTAAACCACAGTAGTGTCTGTTGTGAGGCAGACATTACTTCTGTCCAGTTCCAGAGCGTATACCAGCGTCACTTCTACTCTCCGTCACTTTTTCAGCGTCACTTTTCCGCATTCTTCCGCACAACTTTTGCAAGTATAGTCTTGTCGACTCTTGTCTTATGGAGAATAGCCTATACAATTACTGTGCAAGACATGCAATCTTTTATGATATAGCTAATTTTGATTAGGATTCTGTTGCGAGTCTGAAGTGACGTTCTGACTCTCAACTCCGTTAAATAAGTTATGTCACAGGACCAATTCCTAAACAAAGACGCTTCTTCACAGAGCGCGAAATCCAAACAAGAGGGACCAGCATCTTGAAAAATAAACCACGAATTTCTTGTTTAACTCAGAAAACCTAGCTAGACTTAGGCCTATAATTAGACTAGATTAGATAGGCCTGATGCCAGAATAGGCCGGCCTATAAAATTTGCTTTTTCACGTGGTCAGCTATGCAAAGTTTTCGACGAATTTTCTGCCAACATATCAAATGTAAAATGTATCTAACAACTGCTAGGCCTATGTATATATAGGCTAAGACTAGAGTAGGCCTATTAACGCCGTTAGTTGTGCTAACGCTAAAATTATTGCTTCGTATTGCCTACGTACGATTGCTTGTAAAGGATAGAAATTATTTCTAAACATTGAACTTATTGAAGTAATTGCATAATGAACCATAAAACAATTAGGCCTAAGCCTGCCCTGCATTTTGTGTAGACTGTTGTTCAACAGTCAAGTTGAATCAGTTTAGTATTGTCAGTGTGTTCGAGGCTGTAGGCCCATGTACCTATACTTTATTTTGTTCCACTCTGCTAGTGGGGCTACTATTTGATCCCTGAGTCTGGGGTTCGAATTTCGGGAACCATTTCCCTCCCAAGCCCGGCCATATAAAAAATTATGTGATCCATATAAAGGACGTACGGTAGCTATGTATTTGGGCGTGCACATGTGTAACAAACACGTGTTGAAGAGAAGTGCCATACAAATAGGCTTAGATCTATACCCAGATAGAAGATCCGGTACATGAATACTGCATGTGTGTATATAATATATGTAGGCCTACCATTTATCTGAGAATTTATATGACGCCGGTTTGAACATAGGCCTATTATAAACCATAATGATTTCCGATTTGTGAACATAGGCTAAAATGAAAATGCTCTTTTGAATTGCATGTGAACAGTTCTAGGTCTGTACCCAGTGTGAGAAATGTAGAAAAATAATGGCGGGGGTGTGGCGGTGGTTCAGATGTAGATTTGTGTGGACTTGGGATGTGCAATGAAGACTTTACTATGGAGGGCAAAAGGAAAGACTATAGGGTGTAAACCCCTCAGTCTTTCAATTCTTACATTGCCTGCACCGTTTGTTGTGCGCATGATTGGGGATATGCCATTGCCTAGGCCTATTATAACACATGGTGCTTGGCTTATGTCATCTGCGCATAGGCTATTGCAGTATCGGCTTGTAATATAACATTACATTGTCTTAATAATGTAGGCCTATTACACATGTACGCCACTGTTATGGCTAAAACAGATAGGCCTAGTCTTAACCTGTGAGTCATTTTGTACTAATTTATTACAGTTTTTGCTATTTCAATAATTACATTTTTGACGAAACAAGTTCTTGTCATTTCTGTTTGCAAGTTGCCTAGGCAAAAAACTACACGTGAAGGCCTATGTCAGCATTGATGGGGCCACCGCTAATTACCAATGGGGCCAACACTAATTTACCAATTTGGCCATCTTTAATTGATAATGGCCACCACTAACTACTAATGGGGCCACCACTAATTATCAATGCGGCCACCACTAATTACCAATGGACCACCACTAATTACCAATGGCGCCACCACAAATTACTATTGGGGCCATCTCTAATTGCCAATGGGGCCACCACTAATAGGGCCACCACTAATTACCAATGGGGCCATTACTATAATTACCAATAGGCCTACACGGCCACATTCACTGAACCAACAGTGAATCCACTGTTGTGTGGCCAGCCATGCTATAGACTCAACGAACATGACAAAGGTTTGAGGAGTAAGATTAGCAGTGGTGTCAATCCATCCAAAACATTGGGTGGTGGGGATGGAGTGTGGTCTTATCCATTTATCACCAGTTGGTTTATGAGGAAGCCGTGCTTAATTATACACCGCTATAAATTAGCTGCTAGAAGACATGCTGCGCATTTTTGACAACTGCTCTTATCATGGGTTTATCATGCATTGTCGCCTAATATACATTAGGGTGGAGTGAAAAAAACGAAAATCAGAAATTCGAAAAGTAATAGCAACCAAAAGTTGCCCAATGACATGGGGTCAAGAAATGCGAAAAAAGTTTTTAAAAATATTAATGTCTTCCGACCGCATAAGTGGGCCAAAGTTCCCCAAAATTGCATTTTCTAGAGAAAATTGAAGGTTTTCTGATGAAATATTCTTAGTGTGAAATAATTTGCTGCAGTTAAATATATCGTTGGAAAGAACTCTTTAAACTGAATAAAATGATGTATTATTTTTGAGAATAGTCCCATATTTGTAGAAGATATTAAATTTTTACCATATCTCCTCTTCGCGACATGTCGCGAAGCTTAAAAACAGTAAAACACCAATAACTTTTTTATCCTTTGAGATATTTCAACACGTAATATACCATTCGCTTCAGTTTAGCACCAGCTTTCAAGAGGTATATTGAAATATGAGATTGTTTCTTGCTTGTATGATATTTTGTGATGATATGTAATGTAGACCTACACTTTAACACTTCCAACAAGCATCTGTGAAATCATATTGCCTTCAGGGTAGTTTAAAGTTACAAATCAATTAACAAATTGGCTTAAGACTCGCATGAATCGTCATTTCAATCAACAAGTTGTCATCAATGTGATTCTAAAGAGTTTCTGTTAGGCACTGTCACTTTGAGTGGCAGCAGTAGTTCTTTTTGGTTTCAAATATCGGTATCAGTTCTCGTGATTGTAACCGTGCTCAAATAAAACCATCTGTATTGTGTCTGCACCACATACGGATGCAGCCGCTTCAGTCACAATTTTTCTAAGTCCAAGTTCTCTTACATGAGGGCGCTCATCAACGAACATGCACAACAGCAAGATCTTCAAAACAGTGACAGGGTCGAACTGCGTTGCATATGTCAAGCAGATATGTTCTGATCGGAAGGCCTACTTAGACCGCTACAGTCAACGTCTGGCATTTCGCATCCAATGGATTCGAATCCAACATCCGATACCGTAGCTGTTCTGAAGATCTTGCACATAAGGAGCCTGGGAAGTTGTCTCATGCACGGTGGCTGACAATGGTTAATCGAATACTTAGACTTTATGTGGCAACATTAAAGCCAACAACTCAATGAACTTCTCGCGGAATTTGTTGTCAAATGTCAATTTGTAGTATATGCCAAGATATGGTTTTGTATCAAAACGAAGCCGTCGTGCAGATATGGAGGCCTTCATGTTTGGCAGATGATACACTTCTTAAGGTATCTTTGTGATTCACTGAAAGCAGTATTGGACCCAGTGATTCAGCGAAATGCTTACTTTGCACATCCAGACAATCTGCTGTTGTGCATGATCGTTGATGAGCGCCCTCATGTAAGAGAACTTGGACTTAGAAGAATACTAAGCTAAAATTGATAAAAGAAAGCCATTTCTGCGGTGCTTCCAAATTCCACTTATGAATTTCAACTCGACAGATTATGTTGACTTAATAAAATGGAATGGGTGCAGAGTCACTGTTCCACCATTGTTAACCGACATATCGGAAGAACAGCTGAAAGTTCTCTTGTTGCTGGTCATTCTCCACCAGCAATAGAGTTTGAGAATTTTCCATGTCACACTCAGAGTGTTGAAAGGTGTGTCAAAATTGTGACTGAAGCGGCTGCATCCGTATGTGGTGCAGACACAATACAGATGGTTTTATTTGAGCACGGTTACAATCACGAGAACTGATGCCGATATTTGAAACCAAAAAGAACTACTGCTGCCACTCAAAGTGACAGTGCCTAACAGAAACTCTTTAAAATCATATTGATGACAACTTGTTGATTGAAATGACGATTCATGCGAGTCTTAAGCCAATTTGTTAATTGATTTGTAACTTTAAACTACCCTGAAGGCAATATGATTTCACAGATGCTTGTTGGAAGTGTTAAAGTGTAGGCCTACATTACATATCATCACAAAATATCATACAAGCAAGAAACAATCTCATATTTCAATATACCTCTTGAAAGCTGGTGCTAAACTGAAGCGAATGGTATATTACGTGTTGAAATATCTCAAAGGATAAAAAAGTTATTGGTGTTTTACTGTTTTTAAGCTTCGCGACATGTCGCGAAGAGGAGATATGGTAAAAATTTAATATCTTCTACAAATATGAAACTATTCTCAAAAATAATACATCATTTTATTCAGTTTAAAGAGCTCTTCCCAACGGTATATTGAACTGCAGCAAATTATTTTACACTAAGAATATTTCATAAGAAAACCTTCAATTTTCTCTAAAAAATGCAATTTTTGGGAACTTTGGCCCACTTATGCGGTCGGAAGACATTAATATTTTTAAAAACTTTTTTCACATTTCTTGACCCCATGTCATTGGGCAACTTTTGGTTGCTATTACTTTTCGAATTTCTGATTTTCGTTTTTTTCACTCCACCCTAATATACATGTAGCCCTAAAAATACACGTAGCCTACCGGTATGCAATTAGCCTCGACCCTTCTCAATGTTCAATGATTGCATTGGATGAGATAATTCATCACCACCACATTGTGAATGAGTGCCATACAATGCCATTGAATTAAGGTCCTTTTTCTACCTGATCGAGATCTCTTAAATAAAGTTACAATCGGGAGGGGAACCGCTTGTTGGTGTTTATAGCGAGAATGTCATAATATCACAGATGATTAGTCTCAGTCCCTTCTCATTTTCCCAGGCTTGGGACTGGTACTGCCAAAGTAAGAGCATTGGAAACCGCAAGCACTCTAGCATACAATTATGGTTATCATCCCATGCGACGTGCGCTCCAATCAATGTAGCTATCTGAAAATTGCAAATAAAGACAGTCGAAAACATTTTCAGTCTATATCTAAACAAATCTGGTTAAATATACCAGATAGCCATGACTCAGCAGATCAACGTCTGCCACGTTTACAGACACTGAATGCGAAATTGAATCGAAAGAGCTCCAGTATAAATAGAAGTTCACCTCGCTGTGCACAAGTCAACACGCTTCTTTCCTCTCTGTCTTAATTCCTCGAGAAATACTCCACACTAGAGTGATCACTCTAGTGTGGAGTCTTTCCTCCATCGCATCCCACCCAACAGCCACTAATTCCGTGTCCTCCTCACACATTTCTCTCTCCACACAAATGCATTTAGAACGGAATAAATAAACGACAAGAATCGTTTACGGTCATAACCTTTAACTGCTCAGTTAATTGCCCCTGCATGTAGCATACACTGCAAGCCATGCATACAAACATACTTTATGTATGCATATAAACAGATAGACACGAAGATAGACAGACGGAGAAAGAAGCGGACACAGATTAAAGACTTAGCCTACTATAAGTAGACAGTGAGGTGGACACACACAGACAATGAGACTGGCCACAAGAAAGATGGACGAAGGAAGAATATATACAGCCAGACATGCTGACCCATGAAGCCCAGTGCCTAAAGTGTGGAAAAATAAGCGCCTGAACGCCTCTTACCTTTCCAGCCTGTGCTCGCCAATAAGTGGCTGGATGGCGTTCAGATTTTAAAACAAGTGCATGGACGCCGGCCATGACCATCCAGGCACACTTTAAGCCCTGCTGAAGCCCTTCCAAGAAACCCAGAAACAATGAAAATCAGATCCTCCCAGATACAGAAGAAATCAAAGCTGGCTGCCGATAAACATTCACCAGCAAAACCTAATCGTGAACATTTACCGACCGCAGAGAGAGACACAAACAAAGCGCCAGAAACGTCATCAGAGACAGGTGGCTGCTTGCACAGTTGATTCGAAACCGGTAATGGAGTTGAGCACCATCGAGCCCAGTTGTTTTTTGTGGTTGATCAACAATCCAATGCCACAGACCTGGTGGCTCTCACTTGGATCTCTTTGCAGCCGCAAACGAGTCAGACACAGAGTTAGAGGCTAAACTGATTCGTCATTGAATGGTTTTAGAGACTTTACTATGGAGCTCTAAGAAAGACTGGGGTTGAAACCATAACCCACTGGCAATTCTCACCCTGTAGCCTATATACCACTTAGAGCCTCAGTCTCACAGTGGACCAGGACCATTCTAATGATGAGTACCTTCAGAGTGCTCAACAAGCAGATCATCTAAAGTTTATTCCTGCAACTTTTGAAAAAAGGCAATTTATAAAAGTCAATCTACAGGGTGGCTCAAAAAAAAACGTACCACCGGGGAAAATGCGATATCTTCGCAGCCGATCGAACTTTTTCTGCGAAAATTTTCCAATTTGTAGGGGAATGAATTTCCAACAATACCTGAAAGTTTCATTTGAAACTTTTCATGTTTGCAAAAGTTACAGCTGTTCAAACTTAAAATTTCGTTTTTTCAATTATCCGCGGAAAATTGACGTCACTTGTAGATTTCCAAGTCAAATGATATCACTTTTCACTACGACCTCAGCATTCCGTTTTGCAGTTTATTGTAAGGTATAATGAGAGTGTCCACTCCCTGCCTTAACACAAGCTCAAATTCTTTTTGTGAAGCTCAGTATGGCCTTGTTGGTCGGGTCCTGCGGCAACTGACCCCACATTAGCAGCAAGACTTGCTTCAGCTGGCCAATGTTCTCCAACTTGGGATTAAATGTCTTGCAGCGTTCCAGCATAGCTCCCCAGACGTGATAAACAAGAGGGTTAAGGTCTGGCGAGTTTGTAAATCATCTTTGCCAATGCATTTACTTCAGTTGATGTCAATAAGGTAGCGCCATCATAATCAACCTTGCCGTGCGAGCAAGCAGGCGCACTGTCCTGCTGCATAATAAAACCAGATGTTAGAGCATACCTGGTCTTCAATGAGTCTGGGTAAGCGAGTTCAATGATGAGTTTGACATCTAACCTACTGAATGGGATTAATTGCAGTCTTTTCTTGCAGCCGCAACACACGCCGGCATATCTGATGCCGAAACCACGATTTGCTTTGCAAACTTGACCTTTCGATTACCAAGCGAATTTCGTGAAAATCGCGCTTTTTCCGTCAGATCAAGCGACCACTTCCTGCCTCTCTTCCGACATCTGATCTTCGTTACATAAACCCGTTTGCAGATAGTCTTCAATGTGCTCAGGCTCCACTTTTCACTGGGTATTTTGCTATGATCACGCGATGTCTCAGTCTCTGTTCATGCAAAGTCCGAGTTCCCATTTTATCTTTTGCAGAAACTTTGCCCATGACGTTCATTGTTTGGGTTCACCAATTGAGACCTTAATCTATAAAATATCACCAAATACCAGCAGATTGCTTCATAAACAGCTTCTTTACAGCTCATAGTGAGGTCGTATGACATCATCATCAATGTGTGTGTGTTGTAATTTGCCAAACATCCTAATGAAATCACTTGTATTGGAGCATGATTCTCCGGATAATTGAAAAAACGAAATTTTAAGTTTGAACAGCTGTAACTTTTGCAAACATGAAAAGTTTCAAATGAAACTTTCAGGGATTGTTGTATATTCATTCCCCTTCAAATTGTGAAATTTTCGCAGAAAAACCCCAATCGGCTGCGAAGATATCGCATTTTCCCCGGTGGTACGTTTTTTTTTGAGCCACCCTGTAAACTGGAAGAGACTTCACGTTTGGAATATCATCAAAGTCTTATTTCGCAATATTAGTAAGAAGTGGAAAGAACCAGTGTAAACAAAACAAGAGTAAGCGCTGACTCTGTTTAGACAAACACTGATTCTAGAATATTATGTTTGTCGCAAACATAACATTCCTGGAGAATGTGGGGCACAGTGGTGGGTCCGGTGCCTTGGATGAATCCCTACAGGTTCGAATCCACATCAAGCCACCGCATAGGGAGTTTTTAGGGACCTTGAACAAAGTCCTCACTCGCAATTGCTTGTGTGCTTTGGCGTGAAACTCCAAGACAGTGTCCGCGGTGTATTCAGGAGCAATTCTGAGTAGCGAGCTTAAGAGGGCGCTATAGCAAATACGAGAAATATGTAAATAACAGAGCATACGAACAGACAAAATCGTAACAACGCAGCCAATGTCTTTAATGCCTCACAGTTAGCACGCTCCATTTGAAACCAACATTCAGTGAAAGTCGGTACAACTCTGGCCATAGTTGGAGAACACAAAAAGTTACTGTCCATCAGAAGAAACTGTCCTCTCACTTTACTCCAACATGTTTGGATGTCCTCGAAATAGAAAATCCACTTGACTTTAACTAGAATTAAATCAAATTCACATCAAATGCATCTCGTAAACAACATGTATAGC
This sequence comes from Lumbricus terrestris, assembly GCA_949752735.1. Classification (NCBI taxonomy): domain Eukaryota; kingdom Metazoa; phylum Annelida; class Clitellata; order Crassiclitellata; family Lumbricidae; genus Lumbricus; species Lumbricus terrestris. The sequence continues at coordinate 27,584,189 of OX457041.1, read as the reverse complement.
TCGAGGGGATTTCGACAGAGGACATCTACAAAATGTGAGATGGAGAAAAATCATGCACATGTTACGAACAGTTATAGTCAAGAGGAATCACTGCATATACCGGCAAATTCGGTATATGCCGTTTTCATTACATCCTGCATCTTAAGCCCCAACTGCAGTTAAATGGACTTCACTGGAGTGTCAATGTTGACAGAGGGCTTGGATCATTCTAAATTGGTAGACGAATATGGTCAATAGGTAAGGGAACATGTACTTTATGGACCACCCTATCTAGTCACCGATCTTACGCAAGTAGACATCTTTATCGAGTCAAGTCAGTGTTCAAACAGCCGGTGTTTGAGTAACAGTGGCGGCAGCAGCCTCTGCCTTTTCCCTCATCCGAGTAGTAAAGCCGTGACTCTTGCTCTTGCGGAACTGCTCAAACGGATCGTTCATGGGAAGGCCGAGACCTTTGAACTGATCCATTTTATCGCGGACATCTGCATGGTTGATGGGATCGACGATGCCTTCCTCTCGCGTTCCAAGTCCACCTCCACCCCAACCTGGAAAAATCATAACTCAGCTACAGCATGATTCCAATATATTGTACCGGTGTCGAAACATCTAAGTATTACAGTCCTTGAAGATATTTATCATAAACAAACAAACGTGACCATGAAGGTGAACAATTTTTACACGAACAGCAATGTCAACCCAAACCATAGTGCTAATAGATGTAGCATTGCAAAAAACATGTTACAAAGATATTTGCTGAACTACAGCAATAGAGTATTATGTTACATGTATCATTAAAGGGTTAAATAACTCACATGTGCACGCCGTACTCATCATGCCTATCCAACAGATCTGAATAAGTGCATTTTAAGACAGTTCAAAAATTGCTCAACGCTCTCAGCAAATATTTGATGCTTGTTGCCGAGCTGCAGAACAAAAACAGTATCTCGAGAAAAATCTGCGAAAGACAAACAGTTCATTTGGTCTTCTTACCCATCTTAGTCAGCAGCTGATGTCCTTTGTTTTCCTCCCCTAGACGTGACTCAGCGTTTGCTTGATAATACGGTTCAGAACTGAAGATACAGAGAGACAAGAAGAGACAATCATTCATTAATTAAAACAATAATATTAAAATATAATATAATAATATAATGCTAATATTTATCCAACATCTAGGCCTATGACAAGTCGATACCTTCAACATCCTTACATTTATAATATGTGCTTACATTTAATAAATTATGTACACATTCTACAAATGAATACATTCATCACAAGTCTATTTTAAACCTGTCCACAATTATTATTACGACATGAACAACATAACTATTTTCTTATTTTGTAAAGCAAATTATGGAGATCAGTCAAAAGTAGATTAAAGCTGCACGTGGTCAGCAATATGTTTGGGATGTAGAGCACCACATAGCAAAGAAGATATTGTGTAGGAGCATCTCTATAGAAGCAATATCAAATGTGGATGGCATCCACCAAAGGCACAAAATACATCCTGCAACCGGGACAACATCCAGAAAGTCAGTCCGCTGTGGCATAGAGCGAGAGAGACAGACAGACACAGACAGACAATGGTGTAGAGATCAAGTTGAAAAAGAAACTTTTAAGTTGAAAATTAGATGCAAAGTGAGTAGAATGAACAGAAACAGGAAGACAAATTTTACAGAATTTAGATTCCACCGACTCAAAAGGCTTTTTTCCAAAGCACTGTTCTGGTTTTAGGTGTTTACAATGAAATTAAGACAACCAGATGATTTGTCGGATAGTAAGAAGACTTAGAAGAAAGGCTATGGTTGGCTAGAGTCAAAGTTCTATTAACCATTAACCCCCACGTTGAACAAGATTTGTTGCTGAAAAGACGTCAATGCAACTATTTAACCCTTTATCGCTAAAGCAAGGTATGGGACCCTATATCTATAGGAGCTGGCAAAGGGTTAAGTCCAGGGGTTCATTAGAATAATATTCTAGAATCCTAGTAAAGATTCCATAATTCATATTTGGAGAGGTCACCAATAACTGCACTCAAATTAAAATTCAAATAGTAACAATACAAAGCCAAAAAGTGCCTGAACTCTCATATGCAAACAATCACACAGTGGAATTATCATGTCCTTATAAAGCATGAAAGTAAAAAGGTGCAGAAAAATGTCTTAAAAATAATAACGCTAGTAAATAATTTAAGGACAGGGTTCCAGATATTTCTAGGACTGAAACCTCGATTCTAAAGGTCACTCCAAGGATCGTCAGCAAACCTCGGTTTCTAAGGTCTCTAGCAAACCTCAGGGACCTTGTCAATGAAACAAAGTCCCTGGGAACAGCATCTCGAAAGCAGGAACGGTGAAAATCCAAAGGGAACATAGATCACTGGAAGATGCCAAGGAAACTGAGTTCCTGGAAACCTTCTCAGAAGTAGAACTTAAACAGAGTCTGTGGAAATGCTCTCTTTCATCTCTCAAGCACAATCTGTACTCACAAGAATCCCGCAGCAGGCGGACTCTTCTCAACGGAACGTCTTCGAGCAGGCGATCGAGATCGAGAACGAGATCGAGAACGTGACTTTGACCGAGAACGTGACTTTGATCGAGAACGAGATCTTGACCTCGATCTAGAACGCGACTTCGACTTTGACTTTGACAGTGAACTTCTCTGATACTCAAGTGGTGACCTTGATCTTGATCTATATGACAGAAGCAATTTACAACATAAAGCATCTTTCAATTTGACTGACAACACTGCAAAGTTTCATGCAAAAGAGAAACAGTCTTTGACTGACCATGAGAAGCAGTCACAAATATAAAGCATTAATGAGTCCATGTCGTAGCATTTGCAAGTGCGGGTGAATGGCAAGGTGCTCACTGTCTGATCCTGCCACTCTCAGTGCAACAAAGAAATGAAAAGATGGCAAATCGCACTCGAGCTGCAGTAGACAGGTTAAATCTAGAAGGTCATGGCAAAAATGCAATTTGAAAAAAATATATACTTTTCGCTTGAGAACAACATGACAAAAAAAAACAAGCAGAAAGAAAAGACACCTGTAGGAAGAACATTCTAAAATTTATTTGCATCAATTAAAAACATTCGTTCACAAGCACAGTTCTTGTTCAGGTCTCTCCAAAAATAGGAACTGGTAAATTTTCTTGACTGATAGTAAATACTGTGTATTTAACTAAACGTTGACCATTTTACTGTATACAGTTTTATGCATGAAACTTTGCAGTGCTGTCAGTCAATTTGTCTGAACAAGTAATGAGTATTACTGTATACATATAGTTTTACTGTATACAGTTTTACTGTATATACTGAGTACTTCAATGAACTGTTTCAGTGTTTGCTTTGAAGCCAGGTTCAATAGTAGGAATGTACAAAAGCACAGTACACACATGAATGTGCATAACAGCATGTAGTTGAGTATGCATTCAAACTATGCATGCCACATATCTAAGCAGATAGATGCCTTGCAGAATGGCACACAGTTAAATTCAACTCATGTTGAACATGTCATCATCGTCTGTTATGACTACATCATGTAATCTATGATTATTGTAATTATTCATTATTATCATTATTATTCATTATTATCTAACAGCGTAGTTGTCAGTTTGAAGTAATATACGATCATATCATTACTATCATTATTCATCATTATTATTATCATTATTATTATCACTATTATTTTTATTGCTATTTTGCATATAGCTCGGCATTTACAAAGGTTTTTAATATATCACATAAAAGCAATTTTCACCAACTTATGAAATTATAGTTAGAACAGAAAACAATAACAAGTTTGCTCTTATACGACTGATGCTTCTGCAGCTGGAGATGGTCTGCAACAAAGTCTAAAGTCTACAATCGAAAAAGTTGTAACCTTGATCTTCGAGAATTTCGCCGACGTGGTCTCGGGGACGGAGAACGCGACCGCGAACGTGACCTTCTGCGTCCGACATTTCGTTCCGCTTTCATCTTCTTTGCCTTTTGCTTCGCTTTGAAGAATTCAAACAAACCAAGCTTCTCCCATCCATCGCTAAAAATTAATTAAAAGGAACAGCCAATTAACAAAACAATTTAAGTTTCACAGTAGTGTATATCTTGAAGGTAGCACTCCTCAGTACTGTATTGTATCCATGAATTTATATAGTGCCTCTCGTAGATGGCAGTAAAGAACTGGACATTTGTTCCATGTAGGATGAACAGCAAGCACTCACTTCCTTCTCTTAGGCTCTTCAGCTATCAGCCGATAAAATTCAAGGTCGTGTAAATTGCGTTGTTGTTGCTTCACAGGTTTTCCTCTTTCTTTCCAAGCTCATGGCAGTGACAAATATTGTTTGGTGACAGACAAGTGCACATGAATAAATTGTTCAGGGTTGTTACATGCAGTCTGCTAAGCTGGATTGAAAATGTAATCTCTGCTTTACAGTCCAAGCATGCTACCAACAAGAAAACTGCAGCACTTATACAAATAGGTGGCACTATGTCTGTACATATGGTTCCAAACAAACCAAACACTTACTTTTTACTTTCAAACAAACCAAACACTTACTTTTTACTTCCAAACAAACCAAGCACTTACTTTTTTACTTTCAAACAAACCAAACACTTACTTTTTTACTTTCAAACAAACCAAACACTTACTTTTTACTTCCAAACAAACCAAACACTTACTTTTTTACTTTCAAACAAACCAAACACTTACTTTTTTACTTTCAAACAAACCAAACACTTACTTTTTTACTTTCAAACAAACCAAACACGTACTTTTTTACTTTCCACCACTCTTCAAAACTTTGTTACTCTCCAAATGATGCCACAGGTTTGCACATCGTCTATATAGCACAGGTCTTTACTGACATCCATGAAATAAAAAAAGGAGGAAGCATTAATGATTCAGACCTGTCCCTTGGTCGTTCGTGCGACGGTGGACTGTAGAATGCTTCGACAGCGGCCAGCAGACGTTCCGTCGGAGGCATTGGAGGAGGAAGACGAATGTCCTTCGGATCTAACGGCTTGTAGTCACAATCCTCCAGCTAAGTGCAACACACAGACCAGCCATAATAACCATCAGACCTTCACAGTCACGCCCTAATCTAACAGCCAAATATTCACCAACAGCTTTTCCCTCTTCAGGTTGAGGTAAAATTCCAGCAACATTAATCGGTAATAGCATTCACATAACATACAGTAAAGACGTAAATACATCTTGCAAGCGGCTAATATACGATGTATGCACCAGCAAAGTAATCTTTGTTCCATGTCTCATTTACACATGAATATGATTGGCACATTTGAGAAATGAGAACATGCTGTACAGTATTCCCTTTCTTCCAAATGCCCACTTCAAGTTGCCAATACGTATCATGATCAATCACACGTTCAATGTCGTTCATGCCAATATTATATTCTGCATTCATTCAGTATTTTAAAAGTCCATGATCTTAGCATGTGTGCAATATAATAAATGGTGATAACAGGCATCAATACTTGTGCAAGAAAAATAAGGTCATAGGTCACAAAAATGTTGAAAACATTCTGGTCAATGTTTCAACAGATATTTAGGTCAAAGAATCAACAACCTGTGGTAGGTTCACAAAATATGTAAAAATGAACACCAATAAATGAAACATAAATGTCAAAATTCATCGCATACGTTCAATGGAATGGTAACACATTTAAGCATTAAAAATATAAATTATATTTTGTAGTTTGAATGAATTCTATTTAGGTTTTTACTAATTAAAAATTTAAATGCATAATTGAAACAGAATTCAACATATAGGCCTTTGACAATGCTGATGAAAATACACACATGATGATAAAGGCAAGTACTCAGGCAATAATCTGTCATAGATTCTAAGAAATTTCAATGTATTCCAGTCGCAAGCAACTCGGTATATATTATTCTAACAGTTTGACGCCCAACATCTAGCGCTAACAGACTTGCAGCGTACATTCATCAGTTAAATGCATATCTGTATCAATTTAAATAAGTCAGTGTTAAGTACTACAACCTGTCCTACCTTAACGAGAGGTGCCAACCTGTCCTACCTTAACGAGAGGTGCCAACCTGGCTTACCTTAACGAGAGGTGCCAACCTGTCTTACCTTAACGAGAGGTGCCAACCTGGCTTACCTTAACGAGAGGTGCCAACCTGTCTTACCTTAACGAGATGTGCCAACCTGTCTTACCTTAACGAGAGGTGCCAACCTGTCTTACCTTAACGAGAGGCGCCAACCTGTCTTACCTTAACGAAAGTAGCCAACCTGTCTTACCTTAACGAGAGGTGCCAACCTGTCTAACCTTAACGAGAGGTGTCAACCTGTCTTACCTTAACAAGAGGTGCCATTAGCCCAGCAGGTAGGTCAAAATATGGCATCGAAGGCATCAGATCAGCATCAGAATTGGGAGGCATCAGAGGTGGAATAGCTCCAGAGGGGAAGCCTCCAGCAGGTGGAAACCCTGGAGGTGGTTTGCTCAGATCAGGCAGATGAATTGTCGGTGGTGGTCCTGCACTTGAAAGCGATGGAGGAAGACCTCCAAAGTCTCCCATCAGCGGTGGAACTTGACCTGAAAGGTCAACAAAAACAGGATTCTCAGATCTTAGAGTTTAAAAAATTGTTACATGATTATCCACACATATTTTATGTATATCATATATGCAATGCATGTGTGCGCACCTGTTTATATGTGCATGTAGGTGCATACAGGTGCGTGAGAAGCTCATTATAATGCTGTCCTTGACAAACAAATTGTCTGGACAACAACATTGAGCACCACAATCAATGATAAAATGAAGCATGCTAACGAAGTATCTTTCAACAACCCAACTTACGCTTGAGTTATAAAAGTATATATAAAACAGGTTTGTCTGCGGCTGAGTGTTTGTGCATCTGGAGACAAACCCCACCACAAACATGCAGCGATCAACCAACAAATATCCATCCAGTAAGCATTAATTATATCACCATCATCCTGTCCACAAGCTAAAGTGTCCCCTAAACATTAATTCTTTCCCTCCACCGTCCTCAAGTACAAGCTGTCAGAGTTAAATTACTGACAGCTTGGTTAAAACTATTATCTAAGATATTCATCATTCAGCGTATAGCCGTATACCAACCATTAAGTATGTATACACCATCCAGCAAATACCAATCATCCAGTATATTACAAGATAAGACAATCGTTTACATACCATGTGCGTAGTCAAACTGTTGAGGGGGTGGGAGCGGTCCAAACCCAGGTGGTGGTTGGCTAAAACCAAGAGGTGGTGGACCAAAACCTGGTGGAGGAAAGACCATTGGACCTCCAACTTGAGCCATTGATTGCTGCGCTGTTGATGTCAGAGAACACTGCAACAAGATGCATTGATCAACAAATACAAGTAACGAACAATGAGCTAATTTCTATGCACTCCGGAGTCTAAAGGCACAAATACATACATACAAAATATATATACATGAATAGTGAATACATGTACATGTATAACTATATGCAAGTCAAGTGCATGTATGTATCCATGTACCTGGATTGTGTGGATTATGTATGTGTGCATATGCCTGAACATACAGGGTAGGCCATAAAAAGGTAGCCTTAAGCCTGTAAATTGCATTTAAAAATTCATACTTCTGGCCAAGATATTGGCAAAAAACCTTAGGGGGTACTTTTTATGGCCCACTCTGTATGTATGCATCTGGTGCATAGACAAATGTATGCAAGCAAGAAGCATGTAATACGACATTTACAAAGTGCCCAATGTTACTATCAAAGGATTTCTTTAAAGGGTTTCTGCTTTGATCATTCAAAGCACTTTAAAAGTCACAGCAGCGCTTGATAGATACTGTGAAACAAAGAAGCAAAGCCAACATTTGATAAAACCAATGCACAGACCTGTGAAGCCACCAATGGCTGCACTATAGGCAGAGGAATGGACAGCTGGCTGGTACCAATGCCACTAGGTGGCGCTTGCGAGATCAGTGCAGCAGAAGATCCTATCGCCATCTGGGTAGATGCCGCACTGATTAGGCTCGTACCAGTTGAACCTAAAATAGAAACAAACAAGTCAGGTGCAAATATTTGGCCTCCACTTTCGTACATACAAGTAAAAAAGCTTATATTTTTAAACCTTTAATGGTCAGCTGTGCTAGTTTACTACATGCTCATTATTAAAGGATTAAGTTTTATTTATAAACTAACACAACTGCGATAAATCACAAACAATAAGCACCACAATCGACATATGTACCTGCTTATATGCATATGTATGCATGCATTACACATACATGAATGTCCAGAGATATTCCTAATACAATGACTAACACAGAGATGTTCCCAATTATATGACTTACACTGGAGAAGTAACTTACTCTGGAGAAGTAACTGTTGTTCGAGAGTTGTGATCTGGCTGTTCCAGTGGTTGACAAAGTCCTGGTGTTGTTTCTGAAGCGCCAGATATCGAGCGTTCATTTCGGTCGAGATATGCGTCACCTCAGTCGCATGGTCCGTTATGAGGCTCGCCTTTTATAAAAGCAAACACTCAATCATCTGAGAAAGCTAAACACGCACTGTTGGTGGCAAGGTCAAAAGGTGAGGATAGGATGGAACACAAAATGCACACACCCACACACCCAAACACACATGTGCCACGGCTGAAAGTGAAGAGTCATTGAAGACACAAACCATAGATACTTTACAGAGATAGCTTATGAGACTGCGACAACACAATTTCTTACAGATCACTCTACAAAAACTTCTAAAAGCATAGTCTGTAACGGAAACTTAACAAAACTGATGACAGGCAACAACAGAAGCTTCAGTCAAAAGGCACGGTCTATGCAAGTAAAGTTAGGCCAAAAAAAATGTTGTGTTTCCGGTAACCCGACCGACCTTCTTTCATTGCCGCGACTCAAATAATTTTGTAAAAAAAATTTATTGAAATTTTTTTTATTAAATTTAAAAAAAAAAATTTTTAGTAAATTTTTTTTTAAACTTGTTTAAAAATACTTTTATTAACATAATATGGTGACATTGCTTCCGTATAGAGTTGGATTTTAGGCAAAAAAAGTTGTGTTTCCGGTAACCCGACTGACTCACTTTTATTGCCGAGACTCTGAAAATTTTGTACATTTTTTTTATTTACAGTGACATTGCCTTAGAGTTTCACGCCTGCCTAACTACTTCCTGGTTGCCAGTCTTGAAAAACCTCTAGCCTTATCATTCTCACTTGAGCCACCTGTAATGGTGACTAGGGATAATAAATCTAGCAACCTCTAGATGTAACTAGTCACTGGCTCGGCCAGTCTGGAACGACCCCTAGCAGTGATGTTCTGTTCGCACTCATCTTCCCCTTCCCTTCCCACTTCATCTTACCACAAAAGATGTCAACAAAATGAAATTAATAGAATTGTTTTCTAGAGCAATTTTAGGTACAGACAGTCGGGAAATAGGCAGTTTATACTTGCTTAGAACACGTACTTTGCTGCAGCATGTACCTTTATGCAAAAAGAGTAGTTGGGTATAATTTTTCGGATAGTTGCTGTATAAAAATATTTTACCAAAATAAAAATATTTTTCGACCTACCCACCCAATTTTTTAGAGCTCTGTTACCGGAAACACAGCATTATTTTTTTTGGCCTTAACACGGTTAAAGGTCTTTAATATACAATGTACAAGTAACAGTTACAGGAGATTAATTAAATTCTTAGAAAGTTCGGTCTACAATTTTAAAGGTAAAGCCAACACAATTGTTTATATTCCTCTGCAGATACTTATCACAATCGCGGCTTCATAAAGGAAATTTGGCAATAGTGATTGAATGTCATACCTGATAAGTAGCCATGCCAGAGTCCGGGTCTTTCATACGCTACAATTATGCAGAATATAAAAACACACTTTATAAAAATACACTAAAGAAACACACTTGCAATAGGCTAATATCCATCCCTCCTTCCAGGTTTATAGTTTGTATCCCACAATTTTGTGTGTTAGTAAAATGAATATATATTATGGTATAAAACAATGCAAATTGCATAATTAAAATTACTGTACTGTGCTGGAGGTCACCACAGCTATGTGACGCATGACTACTGCAGTATATCATTAGATAACACGTGTAATGCAATAAGACATTTTGCATAGACTCTATGAACCTCAGCACCACAGCATTGGGTAAAAACTACCAATTTAAAGGACACAAAAACAACAAACTGACAATTTCACATTATTTTTTAAGCAATCGAATTCTACATTTACAACACATTGGTCAATTCAGCGCATGTCTGGCTTGCAATTCACCAACTGCAGGTTGAATTCTGCTGAATGGGCATCAAGCAACGACTGTGGGCAAGTTGCCCACATATGTTTATCTTGGTCTGTATAATTTGGTACATACAAGAAGCAGCTGCCAAGTAAACATTGGCAAGTCCTTTGATGCACTCTCTAGCCACAATTTTTGGATTCCTCCATTGCTAGTTCAAGGGTCTAGAAAACCACCTGAACTGCTTGTCACTAGGGGACATGGGAACTCTACATTCATTCCGAGATGAACATATTTGGGATGTACTGGTAGAAAGGTAAGAGTTACATGATTCCCCATGTATTACCAAACATGTCATTGTCAGTTACGAACACTATTTTGGCTACAGTATAAAACCAAACATCTATAAAGAAACTTACATCAATGACACCCTGTTCAAAGTAGTTGTTACTCTCCCACAGGCTAAGCAGCTGAAACACAAAAAAAGACATAACTTGTACAGCGAACTAGCGAATTAAATAGAAAAATTCTCAGGTATCTAATCTTGAAACTTTTATCGCCCTCATAAATGTTGCTCAGCACAACTCTGATCACCATAAATCGAAGCACACACACCAGGGTTAATTATGATCTTGCCATTTACACATGTCTAGTCCTTTTTCACTTTGATGAGCTACAATATGCGTGAAATGCTATGGCTCTACCAATCAGCAGACCACTTACATTTAAGCATATAATTTATATGTCTAGCTTCACGTGAAAGAAAGTGCATTTGTCTGAGTTTAAATCTTTATGCTAATGCATAGGCTAGTTGTCCTTCAGGCTGTGCAACATCTCAAGGTCATTAAGTCCCTTCTGCATATTCTAGTCCAAGATCTCTTGGCACTGCTGTGTAAGGTGACCTGCTTGTCCAGCCACTCCAAACTTTCCCAGTTCAGCAAAGAAGCTTCACTATAGCCAGACCATTCTTCTATTACGCGGTGACATGCGGTTTTCTTAGTCATTTTAGCCTCTTTTCCCAATTTAATCCAATCGTGCTGCTCAATTGTCACAAGTTCTACTGATGAGCTTCCCTTAAAGTTGCACAACACAAATCTATGATAAAATTTACAATTACAAGAACACAAGGCACTAGTCAATGGTAACTTCTAGGCGAATTCACATTACTCCATGCACACAAACACTAAAAGATATCAACTTATATTACATTACATCGATAATCAGCTAATCGTGATTGTCGAGACAAAACCAGTTGAGCAGCAAAGGGCAACAGACTGGAAGACAGGCTACTGTGGAACCCCCTCCCCCCCAAATGAGATGTTTCAAAGAGTTAAAGGGAATAACTCAGGCTTTGAAGATGAAAACCAGCTTCATCAGCAACCATGGCTATAGGAAAATATCGTTTCAGCAACAGTCAAACAAAACCTGATCACAAAAAACTACACTCAAAGCCACGCCTGGTGAAAATAAGCAACACCCTATGAGACACAAATTAAACAAAACAAAAACAAATCCTAACACTGATGGGAAAAGTCAAGTTTGATTAAATAGTCAAAAACCGATCACATAAATCCATCATTATTATTTGATAAACCAAAGCCAGTAAACAAACCCAGGATCCAAACAAATTAAACCTGATAAGAAAAACCAAACTCAGTCCAACAAAAAACCAGGAGAAACAACGAACCCTAGACAGTTTCAACTTGCGGTCTTCGTCAACATCAAGCTGAGAAACGCAGAAAGCAGCAACGACGATGTCTTCCAACAGCTTACGCAGATCGTCAACGTTCTTTCGCAAACTGCAAAAGAATTAAATCTCTCAAATACATGCAAGGCGATGTGACAAAATCAGGCTTATACAGCATGAAAGCATTTAGTGATTGTACATTTTGCTGAAATGGGGTAATTAGTACAGCTGATACTTACTTGTTTGCATTCTCATAGAGTTATATGCATAACCTACTTACTCACCAAATCTTACATCTAAAATAAGTCCAAAAATATTTCGGTTAATCTTATTTGTGAATGTTGGTTTCGCAATATAAGCATGATTTGTCAGATTGCATCACAAAATGTCACATGCCTACAACAGATACAATTGAAAAAGTACAAATGATGCAAAGTCAAAAGCACAGAAGGCTTCTAACTTTAAATTCAACGTCAAGTATCACATTTGTCAAGTTGTATCAGATACTTATTGAAGTGGTTCTGTGGCTATATCACTAACAAAATAAATAAAACAATGGAGCAACTATAGTTACCAATAATATGTTCAAATAACACTAACCTAAACAGTGCTCATTACGAATAGAAAGAACATAACTTTAGAATAGAAGTACGACTCGAAATACATCATTTTATTAAGCATATCACGATATGTCATATAACTGAGGTCGCTACACATTGGTTCTTGCACACCAGTCAAATAAAATCATCTAGAATTAGTGTGATGTGTTAATACCAACCTCAAACAAATGTGGATAAATATTAAGATGGGATAAAGAGTAGCAAAGAAAGAGAATGGTTAGAATAATTACCAGTGATGAAGAACGTCATTTATTAAATAGATCAGATGGAGACGCAGTTCAAATGTCGCATCCTTGTCCAGAATCCTGCAAGGAAATCAAATTTAAATGCAAGAGATGCCCAGTAAAAATTACAAAAACAATATCTTTGGAATAGTAACAGCTATCATCACCTTTTCATCATGACGCAACTCAAGTGGCCAACACAAGTTAAAGTCATCGCAACAAGTCATATTTCTAAAGATCAGTTTAAGATGAAAGTGTTTTATCACGAAACAGGAAATTATGAATAGTTAAGTAATCACATCACTCCCTCCTGCACTGTCTCACTTTAACATTGCAGTCAACCTCAACTTTGACGTGCAATGAGAAAGCGACGATGAATAGGTAAGCCATTTCAGACAGATGTATGTATGTGTTGCAACAAATATACAGAGCTCATCAAGAACTTCAAAATATCGAACGGTTTAAAAAAGGTGCAAATTAAGATAATCCGAAAATGCTTCCCGAGCTGCTGAACTGATTTTCAAGGCTGCAGTGCTACAGAATGCTGTGTTTGTCAACCCAGTTGTCCCAAAAAGTAACTCCCGAATGTATTCTGAGAATTTCAAAGAGCTCACGAGAGATAGTGTGATGAGAGAAAACACACTTTCCGTTACTGTATTGCGACAAGTACATCATGTACATGTATATGATTTTTGGAAGAGAGACCATAAATTTGAACCAGCAGTTTCTAGCTGTGCCATATTCTAATAATCGAATCAAATCAACAGACTTTTATAACATCATCGTTATAATACATAAGCATTGATTAATGGTTGCATTGTCAAAAGCATATTCCGCTAGACAGTCAGGTCATATTGAAAGTTTACCTCAACATATTCACAAAACATCTAACCTTTCCAGCAGGTATTTTGTTATAAGTTCTCCACTCTTTGGTGAAGTGAAGTGGGTGAAAATCCAATTTTTACCATTCTGTAGAAACAATACACAAAACTTAAAGATAATTTTACACAGATTAAGCAAACATGGTTGGGTATACTAATCTAATGACTTACAATTTTATCACAATACAGGTAGTGTTAATCTTTTATCAGCACACTCCTGAAATGATAAAGTACCTGAAGAGCAAAAATATTACTTCCAATATTAAAGACCACACTGAGAAGACCCTTATTAAAACTCAGAGGCAAACAAATACACTTCCAGAACAAGGAACACCCTGCAAAAGTAAACAAATTTAACGAATCATCGGTCCTGAAATAAAGGGAAATGCAGATATTGTAAGCACTAGGGAGCAAATTACTTCAAGGTAAAACAATATCCTAGACACTTGGAATGAACATGTAGGACCCGTAAAAAAACTTAAATAAATAAAAATAAGCCTACCGGATTCTTACCGGAAACTGACTAACCACGCCTCAGATTTACATTACATGAGTGAACTGAAAACTTTTACAATAATAATAATAACATGTTTTATTTATTTTGTTAGTTAAATAAGTTTAAGCAACAGCAAATTAGCAAACAGTTGTCAAAGAAAAACCCACGGAAATGGCATCTTTGGTGCAGGAGTCGATGATTGGCAACACGATTTTATCGAGCTCTTCCAACGGAATCTCGCATTCCTGGCTCAGAGATGAAATGTGATTCTTCTTCGCAGCAACAATTGCCTCATCGATCATCACCTGCAGTCAACAATATTCAAAGCAATAAAACACGTGTCATAAACCGAAAATTTAATCAGTTGATCGGAAGTGCGCTTGACTTCATCAGCGTGGGGTCACAGCTTTCTCCGAAGAGTAATGGTTTCCAACCCCATGGTTTTACTTCAGGGAATAGACGACTTATGGAACCATTGCCACAGACAATAGACTGTGAACTCTTGGTGCTCTTCACCGCAGATGATAGAAGATGGGTTGATGCCAGCATGACCTGGGACGCAGATCTGCATGTCTTCAATGCATTGATCAGTAAAGTGTGATAACGTACAAGTCACGCGCCTCGAGGATGTTCTCAATTGTGCAGTCGTCTGCATCACGGGGAATTTTGATAAGAAGAATAAATGAGGGGACATTCGGCTAGTTTTGACAATTGCTGAGCACTGTACACTATTCGAAATCAGACTCCTTTCCTTTCAGATAGCATATAACATGGACGGCACGCCGACAAAAGCGCGCAGGACAAAAGCGCGCAGACAAATGCGCGCAGCGACATATGCGCGCAAGACAAAAGCACTAATCGACAAATGCGCGCAACAGGAACAATGAAATCGAAATTTCGAGCCTCATTCAGTTTTCATTTCACCTATAGAGAACCTTCATCCGGCTTCCATTTCACCTATAGCGAACCTTCATCCAGCTTCTATTTCATCTATAGAGAACCTTCATCCAGCTTCCATTTCACCTATAGCGAACCTTCATCCAGCTTCCATTTCATCTATAGAGAACCTTCATCCAGCTTCTATTTCTCTGACCTTCATCCAGCTTCCATTTCACCTATAGCGAACCTTCATCCAGCTTCCATTTCTCTGACCTTCATCCAGCTTCCATTTCTCTGAAGGCGTATATTTTCGTCGTCACGATCGATAGGCTGCGGCAAGAGAGGTCTTGAACCTTACGCCACATGCTCTTGTTCATCTACTTTTAACAACCGTCTCTGACGATGTTGTGGTTATATTAAATGGTCATTCTAATACTCGAAATTTTGATTTCATTGTTCCTGTTGCGCGCATTTGTCGGTTGGCGCTTTTGTCTTGCGCGCATATGTCGCTGCGCGCATTTGTCTGCGCGCATTTGTCTGCGCGCTTTTGTCCTGCGCGCTTTTGACCGTGCACCAACATGGACTGAAATGTTGCACTGGTCAGTGGAAACAGGTTATCTAAAATTGAAGCTATGTATAATATACAGACCATTACATAGCATCTTTTAACGAATTTATCAAAAAGTAGCTCTTCTTAGTTAAACGGAACAAAACTCAGATTGAACAGAATATGCATTACAAGCCGATTTGTGCAAGAAACAATGCATATCGATATTATCATATTTGCTGCTTCAGTAAAGGTGCTCAAATGAAACATATAAGATATGGCATACAGGTTATTCAACTCCATGACCCAGGTTCCGGTTCAGGTACCTGATCGATCATGGGAAAACTGATATTGATCATGTTATGAAACTGTATATAGCCTCAGGACTGAGGAGTGCTCATATCAATTGTCTCCTTAAATCCAAAGCAGACATAAGCCAAGCGATTGAAGTTGAAAGCAACAAACATCCATCCAAATCGCGCGTCAGTGTTGCTCCTGTCGTCGTTACCTGTTGCTCCTGAAGAATCCGCTGATACTGCGCTGCGAGATTCGTCTCACTGCGCTTGATTTCTTCCTGAGCGATCTGACGTTGCTGCTCGAGCTGGTCCTGAATGATCTGCGCCTGCTGCATGTGAGGCTGCTGCTGCAGCGGCTGTTGCCATGGCGCTGTTCGTATTGCCTGCTGGGTGATTGCCTGCTGTACCATCGCCTGCTGTTGGGCCATCTTCTGCTGCTGCTGTTTCAAGACTAGAAGACAATATAGAAGAAAAGAGCACACCTCATACACCTCGTTTAACTAGAGCCGTCATTGCGGTGAGGAGATGATTGACTAGAAACATGCTGGCACAAAGATCAGAAGGATGCGGGTTAAATACCTACTTGCCCCATCTTACCCTGCAACCCGCTTGGGATGACTGTGAAACGAGTTAAAGGTCAGATGGACACCTTGCAGACTGCCATACAGCAACTATATTCAACTCACGTTAACCTCTACCACTCCAATTAATGATTGAATTGAGCTAAATTGTCCGGTGGGAAAGGTTAAACATGTTATCACCTGGTAGTGTTATAATTATATTGTCATGTTATAATCAATTCTCACTGCTTACTTGTTGGTTTGAATTACTACACGAATTTTATTTTTTTGCCGTACAAACAAAAAGAACAATGCCTTAAACGCCTATTTTAACTCTGCTATTCACTTTATTTTTTGAAGAGTACGTCCCTTGAGACCATACCAACGGGCAGACATGGATATGAAGTATCAGCCATCTCTTTTCAAACCTCTGAGGCACACTAGAATGTGTGGTTTAGTCCCTTTGCTGTCTGTTCTTCCCACTGACAGTGTCTGGTTGCTGTACTATTTGTTACTAAGTTTACAAAGGGCACACATTTCGGGAACAATTATAAATGACATAGCCACACTAAGTGTCTTATTTTAGCAGACATTGCATTCAAATCACATAAAAAGCATCCATACTTGCTTGTTCTGTGGTCACTCGATACTGGTAATAGTTGAAGTAGTCTCCCGAGAAAAGGAACGAGAATTTCGGATTGTCCTTCTGCTTCTGCTTTGTCATCGCCTCAAATTCCGGTCCATTGCGTGCAACAAAGTTGGCCAACTTGTCGATAATGTTCTTCAGCTCAGGATCTGAAAATTCGCATTGTTAAAATTTTCCTTATTCTATTTTTGTTGCATACTTAATTTCACACACTTTTGTTAATGTATAAAGATCATTTTCAGGAGACATATTTCCAAGACATGGTGATTCAAATATTAAGTTTATAAGAGTTATTCTCATGGTTCTCAGAGAAATGTAAATATAATGGTCTAATTTAAAAACTGACAAAAATTTTGTGGTAGAAGCTAACATAGATAAGTCCGGTGGTAACCTGGCATCTACACAAACAACATTGCTGCTCTAGCCTAGGATTAAATAGAATTTTGCAATCTCTTACAGTAAGCTATCTCCACTACTTTGAGATTACTAAGGTTCATGTATATAGAAAATGGTACAGAGCTCACGTTTCTTTTTGTCAACCAGCAGACATATGACAACCTCTATATGGGCATGATGACTCCTCCCTTTACCCCTCTGTCTTAACAACCCCAACCATGCTAAAGTTTTTAACTGCCTCCTATAAAGAATGTTACCTGCTCATCACGTCTTCATCGACAACTGTGAGACAACGCATGCCGATGCGCAAACCCTGTGCGGTTTGATCACGTGAATGTTATTCAAATTACTTTATTGCTGATCTTCCTTCTTACCTCATCCTTAAATGCCGTCGATAGGTCGCTGCGCTCTAATTTATTGTATTCGTTGTCAACCATATTGTTTGGAGTACGGGCATGCAGTGTGCGTGTTTACCATATTTTCGCTGTGGAAGGTTGCAGCAATCCATTCTATAAAAGTCTGTGTACGGTGATGACTGATCAGCCGGCCGTAGGAGACCCAACTTTTAATTTTGCTTATACAAGAATTGCCCTCGAACATAAAGCTCACGAATAATAAAACATGGTATGACCAGACACACCGGTGTCGGGTACATTCCGTAAGCAAACATTGAAAAACAAATTCTAACTAATCCTACATAACGCCTTTACGTACGTAACTTAGAATCTTACCATCGGGAGCCTTTGGGAAGTCCATTTTATCTGTTCATGTGAATTTAAAGAAAAACTAAAACAAAATCCTCAGAAATCTACCGGAAGCAGAGATTCCATACAAGGACTAAGCATTTTGAGAGATGGCGTTATCGGTGATCATACATCAAGCTCCAAAATTGATGTGTGGCGACACCTGGGTGCCGGTTAAAACGCTCATCGATTGAAGTGAATGGTTTGACGTTCTGCGAGCAACTTAAGCTATTCGCCGGCCCGTCTGTATGTTGTATGTGCATTTGTTATAGCACCCCTTCAAGATATCTACTCAGAGGTGCTCCCGATTGCAGCGCAGACACTGCATCGGTTTCACGCAATCTGTAGACTGTGTGCTCGAGCTGGGAACGACTCCGAGTAATAGCTAGGCTACCTTTGAAGTGGTGCGAATAAAAAATTCATTTAGTGAATGAATCACTCAATAAAAAAATTCGAAATCAGTTATTTTGGCATTAGGCCTACGAGGTTCCTCAAGGCTATGAACGTGGCTATAGTTTACTACTAGGCCTATGGGCTTACACAATGCTTATTAATAGGCCTATTATATTTTTCCTTTAGTGAACATTCCGATTGACAGACCGCAACTGGTTTTCAACTGAGGAAGTTCTGTATAGATTAGCACAAACTTGCCTGCAAACTACATCCTATTTCTTTGGCGATAATCAGTCTTAGCAACAAAATTCTTGCCTGACATATTAAAGGACTAGGCCTATATATGTAGGCCTAGGCATAATAGGTGAACAACTCCACAAATTTGATAGACATATTTTGATGAATTGATCGAGTGATTGTTGATCATGCGAATGTAGGCCTAGCCTACATGCAATTTGAAATAACATTTTCCTCATCTGAAATATATAGCCTATGAAGACCGCAAGTAGCCAGAATATATACAGAGAAACCCTGCAGTTGCATGCTTGGCATCCAGGCAAGGAGGAATTTCTGAGACAGGCATAGGCTATATATATATATATATATATATATATATATATATATATATATATTAAATTATATATAATCTATAAGGAAGGATGTGACTATATATATGTTTGTATGTGTGTATGTGACTTTGTCCAGAATGCACGCTCGCAGTTTTTGAGCTTTTCACTCCAAACCTTCACTACTGCGTAGGTCTCGGCACGAGACGCAAAGGCGAGGGGTTGGCGATTCTCTACCACCATGGGGGCCAGGGTGGGGGCGAAACCCCCCTTTTTTTCAAAAAACGCAGCTATTGATTTGAATTTTTTTTCTAGATAGAGGTCCATCAGAACCCCCGGATCAGTGGTTGGCAAATCTCCACCACCAGGGGGGGCCAGGGTGCGGGGGGTCAAAAACACTAATTTTCGCTAACAATTTTCATTCGCTTGCCACGTATAAAAGCCGTCATTTTCGCCGTTTTAGAGGTGTCTAAAGTGGAGTGGAGGGGTGGAGGTGGAGATGGTGGGGTGGGGTGGCGTAGGGGTCGAGGGGTGGGGTTGGGGATGGGTGGGGGGTTGGGGTGGGGTGGAGTGAGGGAGTGGGGTTGAGGTGGGGTGGAGGGGTGGGGGTGGGGTGGAGGGAGATGGAGTGGGAGGTAGGGTGGGGTGGAGTGGGGGTGGTGGGGTGGGAGGGGGTTGGGGGTGGAGGGGTTGGGGGGTGGGGTGGAAATTTTCGTCAAACCCAAATTTCTCCGGTGGCGTACTGGTATAGAGGTCGCAGTGTGGTGGGGTGTTGTGTGGTGGGGTTGTGGCCGGAGCGGATCGAATCCTAAATTTCCCGGGCAACGCCGGGTACCCCAGCTAGTATATTATATACAGGGTGGGTCAGCAGGAATGCAACAATATTGACACCTGATAACTTGAACAATTTTTATCTGAGCATCTTGTCCAATATATCAGATTGAACAAAATTATCCATTTTATCATTCTGCAAAATATCTAAGAGATGCAATTACGATGTTTTGAGATAATGCTATTAATATTCGAGGAATCGAGGTTCCATTTTTTGCCACAAAACTTCAAGAAAAAAGTCTGAAACTGAATAATTATTATGTCAAAAGCTAATTTTGCATAGGCCTACACACGGTCGTTCTGAGTGTTTGTTGGCGTCTGAACCGTGAAGATCTTCTAGTCTGTGAACCATGTTCTCATTGTTCTGTCGATATTTTCATCTGTTATTCACTTCTTGTTGGCTTTAAGCGTGTGGTTTCGTCTGCTCGGTTTGTTGGCTGTTTCAAAGCTAGGAAAGACGGCGCCATTCTTTGTTACTCCAAAGACTAAGGTGAACAGTGGTTATTACTGCGATGAAGTACTCGCAAGAGGACTTCTACGTGATATTCGCCAACTGTCTGTAGTTGATGATTACATCTTTCAGCAAGATGGAGCGCTGGCGCATCGTTCACGTCAGTGGCGTAGGCAAGGGAGGTTTCGGGGGTTAAAACCCCCCCCCCATTGGCTCCGGAAAAAGGTTTTTTAAGGTTATTTTTCCATTTAAGTAAGAAAAAATAGCAAAAAACAGGGTTTCCGGCCATAAACCCCCCATGAAAAATTCCTGGCTACGCCACTGGTTCACGTCACACGGTTGCATATCTGAACGCTAATGTGCCAGAGTTTATTGAACCGATAACTGGCCACCTAGCAGTCCGTATTTAAACCCGGTTGACTATTCGATCTGGGGTTGTCTTCAGCAACTGGTCTATCGTGAACCGATAAGTGACGTTGAACGTTTGAAAGAAGTGATTCTTTGCTGCTGGGTTGAAATAACTCATTGCAAGCACTGGTGAACTCATCCTTCGATCAGTGGTCGCCTCGTGTTGATGCAGTCATTAAAGCACGTGGTGGACATATTGAGTATTTGTTAGACTAATGGCATATCCACTCAAGATATTAATTATTATTAATTGTTAGTACTAAGTGAGTGTTTAGAATTGACATATTCAGTTTCAGACTTTTTTCTTGCAGTTTTATGGCAAAAAATGGGACTGCGAATGTTAATATCATTATCTCAAAACGTCGTAATAGTATCTCTTAGATATTTTGCAGAATGATACAATTGATAATTATGTTCAATCTGAAACACTGGACAAGACGTTCAGATAAAAATTGTTCAAGTTATAAGGTGTCAAAGTTGTCGCATTCCTGCTGGCCCACCCTGTATATATACATCTAAGCACGCTGAAGAGCTCACTGCCATATGAGACCGAAATCATCAAATAGTGAGCATGCATTATGCTTAGGCCAATCGACGGTGGCAATTTATGAGATATAGGCTAATTATAATGACCTAGGTCTACAATCATGACAAGAAAACTTGTGCAAAATTCAGGTTAAGAGACCGCATGGAATGAGCGTTATTGCCTAAAATCATAGGCGCAATCACGTCCTAAAAGTTGGAAGGGACCAAATGAAACACGTCCTAAAAGTTGGGGGGGACCATAATGATAAAGTCAATGGGACAACTCAAAAGTTGGGGGGACGCGTCCCGTGGGTCCCATAGGGTGGTTGCGCCTATGCCTAAAATCTCAACACTTTAATGAGGGGAAGATAAAAGAGGAACAGTTCTGGCGAACTTCGGTTAATTCCATCAAAGATTCAAAGGCCTCCCGCTCCCGCGGCCCATCCCAAGAAGCTCCTCCACATGCATGCACAGCAGCACAGGCAAGCTATAAACCGGTGCATGATCAACGTAGCAACACGTTTCGCGTCAAACAAACCTACAGTATAATAGGGCTATATAACTGCTCCCCGAAATCGCATTCGACTTCAAATTCCAAAATGCAAGATTTCCTAGCTTGAAGCTTCAAACCATGTCACGCGTTTTGAATGGGCGGAGACTCGAATCACTCGATCCTAATTTCTCGGCGAGTTCGACGCCCACTCCCAGTAGGCCTACAATAAGAAGCGGAGGAATAGGCCTTCCGATGGCCTAGCCTACATAGGAGTGCGTGATTAGGTCGCGCCCTTTTATCTCACTGGATTTTTTGAATTAAAGTTAAGGTGGTAATAATAGCGATGGTACGTGGTAGAAGCGTTTCCTAAATCACTTTTACAGTTTTACTAGAATAGCCTACTGCAATATCCTATATACAATAATTATAATCACCAGCGGAGCCCCCAGGATTTTTTCTTGTACGCACAGCCAAGGGCGAATAGGCCTACAGAAATTTTCGATGGGGGGAGCCAAAATTTAGGGTCTTGGAGGAAACAGGGAAACATTTTCGTCAGGGTCGCCGAAAAACCTGATGACCTGTTTTTTTAGTCATCAGCCTCGAATTTCCCGAAAAACATACCTTTTCCATTTGCCGAAAAACTGATGACCTTTTTTGGTCATCAGCCATTTTTTTCAGTGCCGGCGCCAGGATTTCAGTTTTGGAGGGGCTGAAGCCCGCGGCCAAATTTTCCATTTTCGCCGCCAAAATTTCTGACGACCTTTTTTTTTTTTTTTTTAGTCATTGACCAAAATGTCATGAAAATTTCGCCGCCAAAATTTCTGACGACCTTTTTTTTGATATTTCAATGTAAAATAATTCAGATGGCCATTTTTTAGGGGGGGCTGAGCCTCTTGTAGGGGGGGGCTTAGCCCCCCCCAGCCCCCCCTAGCGCCGCCACTGATTTTTTTTAGCCTTTCAGCGCTGTACGCACTTGCGTAAGTGCGTACGCCTGCCGCACTTGCGTAAGTGCGTACGCCTGCCGCTGATATTATAGCCTAATCACATAATAATTGAAAAATGAATGAATGAATAATCACACAGGCCCTATACATCGGTAACATAATCTCTCGCGCAAAAGTTTGCCTTTCGATCTGCCAGTTTAACTAATGCCATTCATTCATTCATGCATGCATCCATTCATTCATTCATTCATTCATTCATTCATTTCAATTTACTTTTAGTAAATTGGTCAAAACCCATCGTCTGTTTGGTTACTTTGCTGTTGTAGCCTATCTAATTAGGCCTGCAGCGTTCTAGATCGCGTTATATTTCGCCTGTATAGTCGCAAAGCAATGTAGGCTATCAGACAATCTAGCTTAGGCCTACAAGTCCTGCGGCGACCTGCGCTGCAATAATGTATCATTTTCCAGACTTGCTTATTAGCATTAGGACTGATAATCGTTGGCAGCCATGATCCTGATTCCTGAATCTTAGCAGCCAAGAGACTATATACCGGTATGCTATAACAAGCATTTTTTCAATATTAATCTGTCATTATTACCTGTGTCACAATGTATGCCTACTGACCAGTATCCGCTGTTTGTAGCCCTCGGGATGTAGGCGAGAAATTATATATGCACAAATTGCGCTTTATTACCGTTCTGCATGGCCCTACACTCTCCCAACAGATCGTGAATAAACTTACCACAAAGCATTCTACCCTACCAATTTCATGGCCTGGCTTCTACGAGCGCCTGTGGAAGGTTTACCCTTACTTGACGATGAAGAGACTTAATCCTGGCAACTACAGGTTACTTCGTGGGCTTAATTACCTAATCAGAGCGGGTGCCATTTGAGCCCAGTCATATACTGACCAGTCAATCTAGGAGAGTGGGAGGATAGTCCGATTGGGGAAAGGCCGACTGTGAGGGGAAGGAGATGATTGAAGCCAGACATCCTCGGACTACGATAAGAATCAGTTAGGCGCAAAGAGCTGAAAGCAGTGGCGGGAATACCCTGTGTATACTTTGACCGCCAATTGCGACCGGCTGGCCTGGGTCACCTGCTGGACAAGAGTCCGCCCATGCATCTGTCTCTGCCTGTCTGGCCTTGTGACTGTGTGACCATCTAACTGTCTGAGTGTCTGTCTATCGATCCGTCCATCCGTCCGTCCGTCCGTGCATCCATCTATCTGTGTGTGTAGTAGTGTCTACCTGTCTGACTCTCTTACTGTCTGTCTGGCCGCGTGACTAAGTATAGGTTTGTCTGTCTGCCTATCAGTCCGTCCCTTTATGTAACTGACTCTCTGTTTGTTTGCCTGTTTAACTATCTGTCAATCAGTCCGTCCGTGCGTCCGCCCGCCCGTTGGTCCGTCCGCCTGTTGCAACGAAGTGACCTGTGTATTTAGTGTACTTCATTAAAAAATACGCCGAAATTATTTACAATTTATTTACTATCATTGTATCTATATGACACGTTCATATAACAATGGCGGACCCACGGGTCTGTGATAGCCTACAGGCATGACTGCCACTAGCCTAAATGGTTCACGCCAAGGCTCTTTGAATTGTGTGGATTGATCTTGGGTTCACGCTGTCTATTACTCCCTTCTTTGAAGTTCTTTCTCATCCACAGCACCTTCCTCATAGGATGCATTCTTAGCTTAGCCTTTAGCCCATGACACCGGCCGAGGCCAAGACTCTGTCGTTTGTCGGTCAGAGGTCATTGTACCAGTACAAATTATACACACGGAGACCTCTATGTTTGAAAGTAAATAAGTAAGTGTGCGTATATGTACAATCCGTATGTTTATATCTAGCATGCGTTTAAGTTATTGACATCCATCCATCCATCCATCCATCCATCCATCCATCTATCCGCCCACTTGCCGCCCGCCCGCCCGTCGTTCCGTCCGTTCGTCCATCCGTCCATCCATTAATCCGTCCTTCCGTCCGTTCGTCCATCCATTAATCCGTCCGTCCTTCCATCCATCCATTCATTCATATATTCATTCATTCATTTATTCATTTATTCATTCACTCACTCATTCATTCATTCATTCATTCATCTACCCACCCACAATCCAATCCAATCCAATCCATCCATCCATCCACCAACTCACCCATCCAGCCACCAATCCGTCCGTCCTTTTGCTCAATCATTTCTTCATTCATCTACCCACCCACCATTTTCCTATAAGTCCAATAAAGTATTTTCTTACTAAGTCTTATTTTTCACTTAGTCCAGCAGTCTGATGACGACGTAGGCTAATTTATTTCGATGCATGACCAAAAAAGCAGAAATTGGTTCAAAACAGAACCAAAGGTTTAAATGATGATGATGATGATGATGATGATGATGATGATGATGATGATGATGATGATGATGATTATGATGATGATGAGTTTTCTGCCGGATTGTCACTGGCTTTAAAGCCACCTTTTAGCATGAGATGAGTGAGGTGGTTTCCCATTGCCTTCTTCAAAGACAATTCTGGGCGAGCAACCTGCATGTCCGACGTCGCTACGCGGTGGCTTGGGGTAGATTCAAACCTGCAAACCTCCTGTCACAAGGCACAGAACAAACCGCTACACCACCGCTGCCATGGGTCCAAATAGAATACTGAAGTATTTATATGTAGGCCTATATAATTATGTTTACCACGTTTAGTATAAAGTTCAATTGACTATCTTACTGATAAGTAGCCTTAGTATCTCTTTCGCCCCTGATTCTATGGCGGACCACCATGGAATACTCTAATGGACAACACTTTTGACTCAACGCAGCGCTTGTGAATAAGCTGGTGCCACACGCTTGGCTTTCGAGTAACGCTGTAGAAATTTTGAGATTATACGATCGTTGTCAATTGCTTACATACTTACTTACTTAGATGCGTGACCTGATTACGCGCGTTGGATAAATGGAAAATTAAACTTAATATATATGTAGGGCAGTAAATATATTTTACAACGAAGCATATTTAGAACATGCAAATACGACAACCATTATCTCCGATTAATTAAATAATTGTCTAATTCTACGAATTTTACAGTTTACTGAGGGACTTTTTTTTAATGTCATTGGGGTAACAGCGCGCACGAATACATCGCAATGCAGAGGCTGCAAGAAGAAGGGCCGCTTACCAGCCGCCATGTTTTTCAACCACGAGGTGTATGTAAGAAGACTGAAATTTGACTGTAAGTTTGCTCCTTGGGAGTATGGTATGTTGTACATCGCATTGAACTGCCTTGACGGATCACCATAACGGTAAGTTAGCATGGGGGCCAGGTAGAGTGGTGGTTAACACGCTGGCCAAGAGTGCGAGAGGTAGTGAGTTCGAGCCCCCGTTGGGCGGATTTGCTTTGTAGGCTGCCATTGGCGCCGTGTAATTACAAAACTGTCTGTTCAGTTGGTAGTTAAGTTTAATTAAGATTACTGCATAACCTGTAAATGTAAAGCGCAGTGCGTCTTGCAGGCATTTAATTAAAGAAAATATATTATTATTTATTATTATTATTATTTATGTGCTTCATTGTTTGTATGTGCACTTGTTATAGCGCCCCTTCAAGCTCTCACTACTCAGAGGCGCTCCCGAATGCAGAGCGGACACTGCACCGGAGTTTCACGCCGAAGCGCTGAGCAATTGTGAGTGAAGGACTTGCCCAAGGTCCTTACGCGGCGACGTGAGGTGGATTCGAACCCCGAACCTTCCGGCTTCAAGGCAACAACGCCACCACTACACCATCGCGCCATATCCTGCCATCTTGCCACTATTCGATTAAATGTTTATTCTAGATTATCATCGTTTGCAGGGCTTCCTTTTAAGACTTGCCCTTTCAAAAAAATTGTATTTGTATCTTATTAGTAACTTTATTCAGCTGTTTTACTTTTGGTTTCAATAAATATTATGGTTGTGGTTTTAAATGTAGATTACAACAAGTTTATGTAGACTTTACTAGAACATGACTATTTATGAATTTTGATTTTTTACATATCTTTTTGCCGATCACTTAGCATTTTGGAAGACTTTAATGTTAATTTTATTTCTTGATCCTGTTCTAAAAGTGTATCATTTGCTGAACATTGCTTCTATTATTATTCATGCAATTGTCACAGAATTGTTAATAATGTACCGAAAATTGATTAAATTCAGCTTAACCTGCTTTTATGAATAATTAAAAAAATTCTTTTTTAGTTTTTTTGCTAAAAGGTGATATTTAGCGTGATTGGTACTGACCATTATGTTCCGTTAAAGGCTATTGTTGCTGTTATTGTACTATTGCTACTGCTATTGCTAATAGCATGACTTGAAAAATGTTGGAGATTGTACTAGTACCATTGCTATTATGATTACTAATTATCAATTATTACTAACAATAGGATTACTGATATTTATATTAGTTACTATTGTTAATACTAGCACTACGATAACTAGCATCAGTTCTGTTATGATAGTATAAAAGGCATTCCTATTATGTAATAACATTGCAGACTTTCAAATTAATGTTTGTTTCCTATTAACTATTTGAGTTCTCTATTATAATCCTCTTACTTGACTTTTTGCTAGTGTAAGACTGATGCCGATCTTAAGACCTTGTTTTACTAATATACTCTTCAGTCTGTGTTTAATATAATAATTTGCATGCTTAGATCTCAGCAATTGTGACTATCCAATGTAAGCAGTTGCATACTGGAAATCAGGGCCCATCCTTGTTTAAACTATTGCTCTTTTACGGCTTCGTTTATACTTGATGATTGTTTGATTGGTGATGTTGACGAGTTTAAATGTAATAAACTCGTTGACTTTAACATATTATAATGCTGACGATTACATTAATAAAATTTATCATTGGGTTTTTCTGTTGTAGTATATTACGGTATTGAATAGTTCACTTTAATTACTAATTCTGATGAAAATATCAAGGTTCATTGACAATCATTGTATAGAAGTAGCACTGAAGGTTCCATATATTAGCCTGGGCATCTTATTATATTAGCTTACAAAGTAAGATGCCCAGCTTTGCAGTTACATTACCGTTCCATGTAGAAAGATAGGACCCTTGGTGAAGTAAGCTCTGCAAGTCGCCACCTGGTTACCCAAGCAACTTGGTGAAGTAAGCTCTGCAAGTCGCCACATGGTTACCTAAGCAACTTGGTGAAGTAAGCTCTGCAAGTCGCCACCTGGTTACCTAAGCAACTTGGTGAAGTAAGCTCTGCAAGTCGCCACCTGGTTACCTAAGCAACTTGGTGAAGTAAGCTATGCAAGTCGCCACATGGTTACCTAAGCCACTTGGTGAAGTAAGCTCTGCAAGTCGCCACCTGGTTACCTAAGCAACTTGGTGAAGTAAGCTCTGCAAGTCGCCACCTGGTTACCTAAGCAACTTGGTGAAGTAAGCTATGCAAGTCGCCACATGGTTACCTAAGCAACTTGGTGAAGTAAGCTCTGCAAGTCGCCACCTGGTTACCTAAGCAACTTGGTGAAGTAAGCTCTGCAAGTCGCCACATGGTTACCTAAGCAACTTGGTGAAGTAAGCTCTGCAAGTCGCCACATGGTTACCTAAGCAACTTGGTGAAGTAAGCTCTGCAAGTCGCCACATGGTTACCTAAGCAACTTGGTGAAGTAAGCTCTGCAGGTCGCCACATGGTTACCTTAACTATCCACCTGTTGGACAAACCCGAAGTAACCTTGACCTTACTTTGTGGTAAGGTACAGAAGTTACTTTCGAAGTAAGTTGTGGAGGTTGCCATAAGACATAGCTTAAACTATCCACCCAGTGGACAAGCCGTAGTAAGCTTAAGCTTACCATATGACATACTTCGCGATTAGAGTGTATAATTGTCGGCTGCATCAAAAGTCGCTTTTTTATTACGTGTAACTTATAGCGCGGAAATACGCCGGTCCTATGCGTGTAGTATTTTTTAAGAACATCGAATATTTGACACAATTATGCAACTATACTACAAGGGAATAGCTAGACCTATAGGTTTTTATGCCGCGCCTTCAGAGCGCTTAAACATGCCAATATAGCAGATCTAAATAGACGTAATTTAATGCGAGTTGGAGAGTTTCTTGTGCTGTCTCTCTCTTTAAGAAGAGAACGCTTTTTTCAGAGCAGAAGTGTACTGCGCCAGACAGACTTATGGCTCAGTATAAGCGAGTCCAGCGAGAAATCATTGTAAACACAGCAATAATTGTCTGGTTATATGCGTACATTAGTGTATCCAGTTTCCAGACACTGCTTTAAATTGTGTGCGTGAATGTGGTCGTGTGGGATGTCAGTTTCCCAGGGGAAATCAACGTGCGTCCTCTGCTTCCTCCTCCCATCCTCCTCCTCCTCTTCCTTTTTCTGTTTGTTGTCGCCATCGTCGCTCCCTTTTATCCCTACCACCCTCGTCCGCCACACTAAGCCACCCGCGTACCAAAAGCGCAGCATCAGCCAAGACAGAAGCAGCAACAGCATCAGCTCTGTACATCAATGTACTGTAGGCGACGACTACATCAATAAAGACAGAGGGATACGGTTTTCTGGCTTTTTCTTCTAGAGAGACAGAAGCGTATCTTCTTTATATAGATGAGTTTCTTTGCATTGAAAGGTCAGAAGAATTTTGAGCCTATTGTTGTTTTTGCTGCTATTGTTTTGGTTGCTATTGTTATTGTTGTAATTATTATTATTATTATTATTATTATTATTATTATTATTATTATTATTATTATTATTATTATTTTGCCCTGAGGTACTTCATTCCCCCAGGGACTTAGGGACTACTATTATTTCAAGAATGTGTGTCTGGTGGGTCAGGCCTCGTCTTCAGGGTATGAGGCAAAAGCACCTTTGAATGCGACCAGGTTGTAGCGTTGAATGCCAATGGACAGACGTTATTATTATTACTATTATTATTATTATTATTATTATTATTAATAATTATTATTATTATTATTATTATTATTACTATTATTATTATTATTATTACTATTATTATTATTATTATTACTATTTTTTTTTTTTTTTGCCCCGAGGTATTTAGGATCCCTCAGGGACTTCATTGCTAACTATTGTTTAAAAACTAGTCCGGAATTGTCAGGCCTCGTCTTGAGGGTTTGAAGAGAAAGTTCCTTTAAAAGCGACCAAGTTATAGCGCTGAATGTTGACAGACAGGCGCTGGAAAAGAAAAGTTGCTTCGCGTCTGTCGCCAATAATGGACGAATACGTTTGCCGATTTCGTTGATGAATTCCAAGGCTGATGGATTAAGCGGGCCAAGGGTCTCTATGGCCACTGGTTGGAAGATGTAAGAAGCGGGAAGACCTGCATATTTCAGGGTTTTACGGTTGGCCGCCTGCACTGATGCCGGTCCGACCAGATTGGCCGGTGGAGTTATGTAAGAAGCGGCACAAGTATGCACAATTGTGGCGTCCCATGCCAGGTACTTCCCCTCTGACCAGGGTATTAGGGTTGCACCGTCGGGCCTTTTGCCGTCAGATCTAAATAGGCCCGCGGGTTCCTTGACGCTCGGAATATCTGCTTTGAGGAGGGCGCGCCAGATGATGTCGTTTATGGCGTGGTGACGCAAAGAGCGTCCCAAGGCCCTCCTACAAACGAAGCCATGGTGGCCCTCCGGGCCAACTCCAGCGCCACAGTGGCATGTGTGAGGACCGCACAAGTCCAGACCCAACCTCAATCCCACCGCCACCCGGACCGCCTCATTATCCAACGCGAGGCCACACGCGGCAATCGGGAGCGCAGTCAGCCAGTCGGCTGAATGAGGACCGCTGACCGCGACCAGCCTGGCTTGGTTGACCAAATCGACGGCGCTCCTGCTCACTTCCAACTTGTCTTTCTCGATCAGAGGCCGATCCCAGCAGCTCTGTCTGATGGGCAGGGGGTCTATCGTCGCAGGCAAGGTGTCTCGACGTGCCTCCATCAGGTCCGCCACATACACATCGGGGGCTGTCTCCATGGTCGCAAGAATGGCGGTTTGAAGCTCGAGAGTCGACGCGGCTGAAGCCAAGTAGGCAGAAGAAGCCAGCGAGTCGACTCTGCGAATACCGAGTCCGCCATCTCTGATGGGAAGTGCGGCCTGCAGCCACTGATGGTCATTGAGAGAACAATTGACAATTCCCTGTAGACCCGATCTCATTAGTCCATCCAGTGTCACAAGAGCCGGGTGGTCAAAGCAAGGGGAGCACCGGAGAAGATAGCTCAGTCTTGAGGCGCCGAAAGATGAACGCAATAAAATCAAGGCGTTCTGTGATGGCAACAAGCGCAACCTGTCCAGAGCTCGACGGAACATATCACAATGACTCTCCAGGGCAGAGTCCAGCGCCCTACCCCGAAACAGAGGAGCTCCCAGTAAGCTCATTTCATTCACCTCGACCCTAGCGTAGTCTGACAATGGAGGGACCAATACCAATGTGGCGTCCCGCAAGATGACCTCACATTTAGCAGGATTGAGGTGAAGGCCCAACCGAGGACCCAATCCAGCCACAGCTTGCACGTCTCGGGCCACACTTTCCACATCGCCTCCGAGGGTTAGATCATCAAGAAATCCTATTTTGAGGTCTGATTCAAGCGCATGCAATACCGGCTGCAAAGGAAGACTAAAAAGCAGAGGGCCCAGCGGGTCGCCCTGCTGGGGACCCACTTGCGAAGACAAGAGCAAGTGACCAAATTTCAAGACTGATGGAATCGAGTATGCTTGATGAACAAACGGGTAAATTTCAGGGATAATATCATGAACTGTATCTAACATGACATCACGCCTCAAAGAATTAAAAGCGTTGCTGAAGTCCAGTTTCACCAGCACTTGGTCATCTCGCATACCGTTGACAAACCGTTGCGTAGCATGGACCGCCGCCTCACAGCCGCCCGAGACGCCGATACCCAGCTGCAGTGGTGCAAAATGAGTTTGAAGTCTGGATATTGCGTACCTATTTGCGCATTTGGCCGCTAATCTTCTCCAAACATAGCCAACAGCTATAGGTCTTAATCCCCCGGATTCCTTGTTAAGTGCAATCATATTGCCCCCAAATAAGGTTGGTCTGACTTCAGGGGGGCATTCGCCGCGAAGTAAAAGGTTCGTGAAATCTGACAGAGCGTCAACAAGGGGTTGGGACATTCCGTTGTGTCCCACCAGGTCCAGCAAATGGCCTGGTCTGAAGCCATCCGGACCCCCAGCCGATCCCACCGGAAAAGAACGGATCGCCTCCAGCACCTCCCCCGCCGTCACCTGCCATGCAACCACAGAAGCAGGGTCAGGTAGGCCCCTCAGTGCTTCTGGGCAAAGATCCCGAGGGTGTTTTTCCTGCAGAAGTTTGAGTGTTTCTTCGCAAGGGACTGCTGGCTGGGCTCCTTCACACAAAATACGGACCGCGGCCCTAATGTTGCCGTCCTCCAACTTGGCGTTAACAGTCGCCAGCATAACCTCTTCCTGATTGTGACGGCTCACACGACTGCTGATAGGGCATTGCTCCTCACTCAGTGATTCTGGATCGGATAGCCATCTCTCTGTTCGATTCTTAATGATCTTAGTCATGCTCCGTCTTTTACCCGCTCTAGGTGGTTGGGCGAGGATAGAGGGAGCAAAATCGAGTAAGGCCCTCCACGCCCCTAAGGACTGTGGTGCTTTACATATGTTTTGTAAGGTCGACGTCAAAGCTTGAGCGCAAGCAGGGCGGGCCCCTTTACATATGTGCTTGAGAAGGGGTCCACGAGTCTGCGGGTGTGACATAACCACGGCCAAATCTTTAGCAGGGTCCGGTCCAGACGGGGTGCACAAAATCGTCGAATCGGCGAGGGGCGCACGTGTTTCATCGCTCCCACCGTTGACTGCCGCATCCAACGCAGCCCCATCACCACTTTGACTCTCCAATGGAGGACGATTGGAACCCGGGCATGGGCTGTCCCTGGGGCCATGCAGATGGACCAGGCTACCCCTAGAGTGTAACTGTCTTGCGGCCAAGCAGTGGCTGCACGTGCCCCTGGCCTTCGGGGGTTTCTCAGTTTGAGACATCGATGTTAAGCGGCGGTCTATCTGCCCCTAATGAATGCATTTCTTGTTTGTGAGTATAATATAGCATCAACTCAGAGGTCAACCAATTATTGCGAAAGTGTAATGTATCATGCAGAACCCGTAATGCATAAGAAATAGCGATGGCTGGAAAATAAACCGACTCGGAAGTCGAGTTGTGACTTACCAACGAATGTCAAAAACGAATGTCAAAAACTCAACTAGGTTCTTGGACGGAATTAGAACAAGTGAAAACGAACAATTTTAGAGAAACTGCCAAACAACTGAACGCTGAAAATGCCTAATGTGCGTAGTCCTGCCGTTAGGCTAAATAAGACCAGGTGTGCGCGGCGGACGTAAACAGACACTCCCCTCTGTCAAACAGGCGCGTGTACGCCAGGTGAAAATCGGACGAACCGATCATAAACAGAGTCCAAAAACATCCAAATGACAACTAAATTTCGATAGAAAATTAAACCAGACTCTCACGGAAGGTATTCCAACAAACCAAAACAACCGAAAACGGTCGACAACCAGCAAAAGTCAACGAAAATTAGATTAAAATCACGTGCGTAAGAAAGTGCGTGTATCCCAGACGAGGCTATTATTATTATTATTATTATTATTATTATTATTATTATTATTATTATTATTATTATTATTATTATTAATTATTATTATTATTATTATTATTATTAATTATTATTGTTGTTGTTGTTGTTGTTATTATTATTACTATTATTATTATTATTATTATTATTATTATTATTATTATTAATAATAATTATTATTGTTGTTGTTGTTGTTGTTGTTGTTATTATTATTATTATTATTATTATTATTATTATTATTATTATTATTACTGTTGTTGTTGCAATTTTTTATATTATTATTATTATTGTTATTGTCATCATTGTAAATTATTAATAATTATTGTCATTATCACTGTTAGGCCTACTATTATGCATGCATGCTCTAAATTATAGTAGGCTATTATAGGCAACTACTGCAATCTTGCTGCAATGATGCAGCACCGTAGGTTACAGTGAGAAAGTTTACACCGGACAACAGCAGAGACGTGATATAAACTTATAGGACACAGAAAACACATTAGACCAAAGAACTATAAATTATGCTATTATTCTATTCGATTCAAAAATCGCGATATTTCGATGAATCGGAATCGAAACTGGAACCGAACCGATTAGAAAAAGACAAAGAAAGCCGAAAACCTGCAGACCAACATGAAACCGACTTGAAACCGACATGAGACTGACATGAAACCGATATGAAATCGACATAAAACCGATATGAAACCGACATGAAACCGACACCGTTTTATTTACCATAACCCGTTGCTCACTGCATTCAGGCGCAAACGTTGCAGCTGTAAAAATGTTTGACAACAACCGCATTATGTTTCTGATGAAATGTTTGGCGATTGCAGATGTCAAATATTGTATACACACGTTGAAGCCATGCTTTATGCATACTAGAAAAGTTTCTCTTCCGAAAAGGTTTCGGAAGAGTAACGCATTCATGTCCACATAATTAAGCGTATTATAATACATATCTTTTCATTGTCAGATAACAATGGACCAATTGAATGATCTGAAGACATTTTAGAGCTAGTCATCTTTTCAAAAAGGTGCCTATATACAAAAACCCGTAGATATAATTATAGTGGGACAGACTGCACGCATGGCACGAGCATCACAATCATCATTACCACCACCGTCATCATCACCGCTGTCATCGTCAGCAGCAGCAGCAACAGCAGCAGCAGCAGCAGAAGCATCGCCTTTGTCGCTTGCAATCGTCCGCGTGTAGGCATCCGCATTGTTTCCCACGCTCCGTAGCCGTCCCCATCGTCGATGTCGTCGTCGCCGCCTGTCGCAGGACCCGTTGCCAGTCTCCACAGTGCTTCCTGCTGCTGATACTGCTGCTGCTGCTGCTGCTGATGCTGATGCAACAGCTGCTGCTGCTGCTGCTGCGGAGAATGATGCCACGTCTACGAACGCACAACTTCATCCGACTTCATTAACGAGGTATACATATAAATAATATATAATACTCACAGATGTCATCCTATGCTGAGCACAATGTGCTATTCATGCATGAATATATTATAATGAAATTAGGTGTACATAGTACACTGTTACTGTATGCTTTCAAGTGCGAAGACGTGTCACATATATATATATAGGCCTATGTTGTATATGCATGTTGTCTGAATGTATAGATATATGGATGACTAATGTAACATGCATTATTTCTCTGTTGTTAATGTGAAAAAGTAATGCAATGCTATATTTTATTCTGTGATGTGAGAATGCAAATGCATGCGGTATTAACAATTATTTATGATGTAAGGCATTGTAGACTGTAATTATCCTAAGGTGCAGTATTTTCATGCACTTAGGCATTTAGGTACAGTGCAATACATGTAATGTAGCCCTACATATGTGTATATATATAGAACATTCAATATTATTCTTAGCTTTGTGTCCATGACCTAATGACCTACTTCTAAGCGCATTACTTTATCCTGATGCTTCTATTGCCCTGCAGTGTGACCTCTTAATCAGGCAATCCTTTAATTATGGCTTCTATAGAGTCAGCGTCATGATGAATCTGTGATGCACATAAAACTCTAGAAATACGCCAACGTTTGTCAGTTCGCCGTCGTCACCATCATCATCGTCATCATCATCATCATCATCATCATCATCATCATCATCATCATCATCATCATCATCATCATCAACATCGTCATCGTCGTCGTCGTCGTCGCCATCGTCGTCGTCGTCATCATCATCATCATCATCGCCATCGTCATCGTCGTCTCATCATCATCATCATCATCATCATCATCGTCATCATCATCATCATCATCGTCATCGTCATCGCCATCGTCATCGTCATCGTCATCGTCATCATCATCATCATCATCACAGTCATGATCATCGTCATCGTCATCATCATCATCATCATCACAATCATCGCCGTCTTTGTCGTCTTCGTGGCGATAGGGTTGGCAACGCGGAATCACACTCTCCGCCTTATGAGCTGCAGAGGTCAGTGTCGTAGAACCATGACCTTTGTAGCATGACCTTTGTAGCATGACCTTTGTCGGATGACCTTTCTAGGATGACCCTTGTAGAATTACGCATGAAAAATTTCCTAAGAGCTGATACAGATCTTTATAGGCCTATCACTGCATACAAATAAAGATGAATGAATTATAAACGTTGCATGATGGTAAACTCGGAGTTTTAGTTTCTGGTGAATCTCTCATGAAAAGCAGATGTATGATTATGAATCTGGGAGCACACGCAGAAGATATTAATCCCATATACTGCACTTAATGTACCGGTATGTGCTTCATAATTGATAAGCCGAGACTCCATTCTGAGACACGTAACACAGTTAAAAACGCTATATACACACTATCTATCCAAATAATCTTTCGTATATTATATACTTAATCCTACACAAATAATTCGTTCATGCACTTATTGGATGCCTTTAATGCTTTACCCGCAACGAGACTGCAGTGCTTGCAGGCCTGCAGTCGTCTGCTGCGGTCTACTGTGCCAGGGAACCAACCCCACAGATCTGGAATTCGTTGCAACCTGTTGCTGCATGCCACCGTATACGATTCTGCTATGTAGTATAATAATATTATGTCAGACATGAAGTCTCATCTCTCGAAAAAAGTGCTGTAATATGCCCAAAAAAATTCTGTCGAGGGCAACGGCCTCTGCTGTCATAGACCCTCGTCAAATCTGGATCCATCTATCTAATCTCTCGAAACGCGTCCCCCTCTCGTAGCATAGTTCTGGTCCCTGCTTGGTCCGAATTGACCCTCGCCTCTGCCCAATTTATGCCGTTCTAGGTTTTTAATAAAAGTGTAACGGGATATTCTATCTCCCCCCTAAAGCAATCCGGGGGATGAATTATAGGGTTAATCTACCCCCCGTATGGAATATACCGGTTAAGACTATCCGGGGGACAAACCATTTTATCACAATTATTGAAAAATGGTTATAATTGAAATAATATATATGCTGTGATCAAATTTTGAAGTGACTCTAATTGTTTTAAGTGTTCTAAACAATGTTCAGACTTCAGAGCAAGCAACTCGAATTTATTTAATGACTCTAAGCGTTCTTAAGTGTTTTAAATGTTCAAAGTGCTCTATAAATAATGTAAACAAAATTAGGGCCTAACTGTAGTAGGAATGAACAATAGCCTACCTGTTTATGCCATTGTTCAAACCAAAGCAGATGGAAGTTAATTTGCAAAAATAAGTAGGCCTACACGCGGAAGTGGCTTTTTTCAACTTCTTTTCATCTGTGGGATACGATTAATGCTGGGGATACTCTACATGTATTTCGTGGCATCCTGGCGTGTATATAATGTAATCCCGTCATTTAACCATATCGCCATGCAACGCCTATACCTACAGACATAGGCTATAAACACATACACGTAAATGCGTCCATACATGCAAACATATATGCATTCAAATTTATAAACGTGCATGCATGCATCCGTGCATGTGTGCGTATACGTACGGAAGTGCATAATCCATGGATTCATGCGCACATTCATGTATTCATAAAATAGGCCTAGGCCTACATGCGAACATTGTGTATAGGTAGGCCTACATACAAGCATACATGTATACACTTAGATACAGGTATATGCATAAATTATTCAATTTTCAATACGGAGTAACTGCTTGACCCATTCATGCAGTGCATGAGAATTTCAGCAAAATATCTGGGAGGTGGGGGTGGGGGGTGGGGGTCAGACGCTGATTTATGTGAAGTTGGGTATACATGTATGCACTGAAGACTTTACTATGGCGGTCATAAGAAAGACTATATGGGTTGAACTCCTCAACCCCCTGGCAATTCTCACCCTGGCTTAACCCCATATACAAACAATCAACGTCTTATGACCGAATCTTAATTCGTTCGTCGGAATTTTCCTGTTTGTTGGTCGGAGCGACGGACGAGCCTCGTCGTCGTCTTCGAAGAGAGTGACCACCACCGGCGGGCGTCCCCCCCCGCCCCCCTCCCGCCACCAAGAGGGGCAAGTGCGCCATTTCGAAGCGCTCAGATCAAAGGGCTAATACTTGTGGAGGGTCGCAGGAGAGAGATGATCGCGTGTAATGGGACGTGGGATGGATGGCGTCTAACTCGTCTCCAATTCGATTATTTCCAAGACCAGGCACGTCACGGCCACAACCGCCGCCCACCGCCGCCCCGCCGCCGCCGCCGCCGCCGCCTCCGCCGTCTTTAGCAGGTCTTTGCACTCCGACGACCGGCGCACTCCGCGTCGATCCCTATAGAGGCAGCTGAGACGGCGGAGTAGAAGGACGCGTCACTATCATCGCATCGCAGTAATTAGGAAAACCGAAAGGCATTGTGGGATTTGTGGGGCCGGAGGAGCGGATGGTCGTTGGAGAAAATGAAGAGCAGTTGATGCTGGTGCGCACGAAGATTGAGAGACTTCTATTCGCATTGAGGACGATACAGAGACAGAGAGATAGAGCGAGAGACAGAGATACATTGCGTGAGACAGAGGGAGGGCGAGACAGGGAGATAGAGATACAGAGAGACAGAGCGAGAGACAGAGGGAGAGTGAGAGGGAGAGTGAGAGGGAGAGGGAGAGGGAGAGGAAGAAGGAGAGGGAGAGGGAGAGAGAGATGGAGAGCGAGAGACAGAGGGAGAGGGAGAGGGAGAGTGAGAGGGAGAGGGAGGGGAGAGGGAGAGGGAGAGGGAGAGGGAGAGGGAGAGGGAGAGGGAGAGGGAGAGGGAGAGGGAGAGGGAGAGGGAGAGGGAGGGGAGAGGGAGAGGTAGAGGGAGAGGGAGAGGGAGAGGGAGAGGGGTGAGGAAGATGGAGAGACCGATATTGTAGGAAATAATGATAGGATAAGGAATTCTGGATCGACAGTGAAAGATCGTGGCAGATAGAGACACAAATGAGATTCTCTTGTTCTATAAGCCTATCACAATGGCTCAGTTAATATTCTGTCCTTCAAGTTTCAAGTGTCGGTGTTTGCAGACTGTGATGTCATATGACGCCTTACCAGTGACGAGAGCATCGAGAGGCCCGCATTAAGATGAGTGCTAAGGGTGCTGCACTGCTGCAGCACCCGGGCCCGCAGTTTTGAGAGGCTCGCACAGAGTCAAATTGAAGTTAATTTGACCTTATTCCTGTTCAGAAAAACTGTGGGCACAACCCCCACAGAATCATAGGGG
Organism: Lumbricus terrestris; assembly: GCA_949752735.1. Lineage (NCBI taxonomy): Eukaryota > Metazoa > Annelida > Clitellata > Crassiclitellata > Lumbricidae > Lumbricus > Lumbricus terrestris. Next base: position 27,545,032 of record OX457041.1, on the reverse strand, counting down.
AGGTGTCGGCAAGAAAAATTTCCCCGAAAATCAAAATTTCAAGGGTGGCGTACCGGTGGAGGTCGGAGTGTGTGGAGTCGTATGGTGTGGTGAGAGGTGGGGTGGGGTTGCGTTGGGGTGGGGTGGGGGAGTGTAGCTGGGAGGGTGGGGGGAATGGGGGAAGAAAATTTGTCCCGAAAACCAAAATTTCACGGGTTGCTTACCGGTGGAGGTCGGAGTGTGGTGGGGTGACGTACGGTTGTGGGGGGAGGGGTGTGGTGTGGGGTGGGTGGGGAGTGGGAGAAGTCAATTTTTTCCGAAAACTCAAATTTCACGGGTGGCGTACCGTGGAGGTCGGAGTGTTGTGGGGCGTCGTGGGTGTGGTGGGGAGGGCTTGGGGGATTGGGGTCGGGGTGAGGGGTGGTGTGGGGTGGATGGGGTGGAGAGGAAAAGAGGGGGAGAAAGAAAATGTTTCCAGAAAATGAACATTTCACGGGTGGGGTTCCGGTGGAGGTCGGAGTGTGGTGTCGTGGTGTGTGGTGGGGTGGGGGTGGGGGAGTGGGGGTGGGAGGTTGGGGATGGGGGAAGAAAATTTGTCCTGAAAACCAAAATTTCACGAGTAGCTTACCGATGGAGGTCGGAGTGTGGTGGGGTGCCGTGGGGTGTGGTTTGGTGGAGTGGGGTGGGGTTGGGGGAGGAATTTTTTGGTAAAACCAGAATTTCACGAGTCGCGTACGGGTCAAGGTCGGAGTGTGGTGATGTGTGATGGGGGAGGGGGTTGGGGTGGAAGGGTGGAGGTAAGAAAAAATTTCGGGACGGAGGGAGAGAGTATGGGAGGGAGGGAGGGATTGGCCGGGAACGGTCGAGTCCTAAAAGTCCCGGGCAACGCCGGGTACCCCAGCTAGTACACAATTAAATTGCGTCATTTTATAATGCGTCACACAGCACAAGAGTTCCGGTCAGGTGAGGTAGGTTAGTAAGCCTGAAAAGCATGCATGAAAAATAAGTCTCACTATAGAATTTCTGGTTGATTTTAACATGAATGTGCCTGATAATAATTATTATTGAAACCCAATAAGGTTGCACACATGTACGAAAGTTGATTAGCTAAAGGCTTGCCAAAATGAGTGGTTTCGAAAAATTTGTTCTCAGCTTTGTTTATCCTTTTTACGATTAGAATAAACATATTATTTATAATAATAAGCAAATGGAAATTTGTATCTTTTGCATGAGTGGGCCCTAAAGCGTATGGCCTACTTCGGTTGAGCGTATACCTTAATACGTCTTTGAGCCCGCTCTAATAAATAATGTGCGTGATGGACCTGTGGGTTCAGAGAATGGGGCCATGCAGTTGAGCCTGGGGAAAGTAATCACATCACTCGGACCCGCGTTAGCCTTAGTGCGGCCCTGAGTTGCATAGGCTCTATAGGCTAATACTTTTGTCTCATCGCATTCAATCATGTAGTCACATAGGCTGAAGTTTTGCTTGAACCTAAAACGAGTACAGAAACGCAATGTCTAGAGCAGCGAATCTAGAGAGCGTTGCATATACAATTTATACATGCATGCAGAATATACTTCGTTCGAGATTCTGTTGTTCAGTGACAGTTATGCAAATCAGAGGCGAATGAAAATTGCCTGCAGTGTTTCGACAGTCGATATGAAGTACATACATATTCATCTCTTGTCCAAGCATCACGTCTCCCCTCCTTCCCTCCCTCCCTCCCTCCCTCCCTTATTCCCTCCTTCCCTTCTTCCCTCTTTTCCTTCCTCCCTTCCTCGTCCCTCCATCCCCTCCTTCCTGCATATGCCATCGACTCTCCCTCTAACATAGCAAATTCCCTTGATGTGTCCACAATGCGATGTCAAGCTGTTGCGTTCTACATGAGGTATGATGATGAGAAGGGCATTCAACGTCGGATCGTCTGTTTGCTGCAGTATAAATATGACGTTGTTCTGACCGCGGATTACATGTATATACAGTTATACACTGAGTAAATAGGGTATACGTTTATACAGATAAGAATAGGATTGAATTCCAGGACTATAAACTATAGTTCTTCTTGACTTATCAGCTGCTTTCGATGTTGTGGACCATTTCTCTTTCGCATATCCCAACACTATTGGGATTTCTGGCCATTTACTAGGCCTATATGCACTGCTTCAATGCTATCCCAGCGCAACCCGTGTGTTCTCAATCACCATATTGCTTGATAATATTGCTCATCTAATGATCTAATGTTTTGTATTGACATTGTATTTTGGTGTCATATCGAATTCCGTGCTTTATACATGTCTTGCATTTTGGCATTTTACACCACACTATGAGTTTATTTATTGATCTTTACATTAATGTAGCCTACAATTGTATATATATATATATATATATACTCATTTAAGGACATGTTTTGTTCACAGAGGTGTATATATATATATATATATATATATATATATATATATATATATATATATATATGACTCCATATACAATATGTGGCATTATATGTATATATGCGTGCATGTGTATATACGCTATGCATGTGCATGTGGCAGGCTTGTCGGATGACATGATATATGACCACAATCGCCATTTTCCGAGGACGAGGACGAGGACGAGAGGACAATGGCTGGACATTGCTGGACAAAATTGCGCCAGATAAAGTATCGATTGTTTGACAGCGGCAGAGATTAATGACGCATCTTTGTCGGCTTCGACTGCTGCTGCTGTTGCTATTGCTCGGGATGCGGCGGAGGCGGAGGAGGAAGAGAAGGATGATGAGCAGGAGGAACAGTGACTGACGGGGGGAGTTTGTATGGGCGGGAAGGAGGAGCGCGTCCGTTATGAAGCCCCATGAAGACCTCACTCACTGCACCGTCGACCGTGTAAAATGTAAAGCCGAATGCCATATAATAAGATGCAGATTAAAACTTCATCATCCAATATATATATATATATATACACATGTATATAGCATTAATATACATACGTATATATGTATACATATATCATACATATGTATATATGTATGATGTTACTGCATATATAAATGGATATGGGGTTGGGTGGGGTGGGTGGTAGGTGGGGTGGGTGGGGTGCGGTTTTTGGGGTGAGGTGGGGTGGGTGAGGTGGAAGGGGTGTGGTGGGTGGGGTGGGGTGGGGTGTGGGGGGAGCGGAGGTTGGGGAGCCGGCAGTCATGAGCAGGTGGGGAAGTAAGGAATTGGCCGGGAGCGGGCGAATCCTAAATTTCCCGTGCAACGCCAGGTACCCCAGTTAGTATCATACATATGGCGGAACGTATACTATAAATACTATTTACGAAAGTCTATGATGAGGCTATATATTATTCATGACTATAGGCCTATAGCCAGCAGTCGTTTATATTCGTCAATGTATCCGTGCATCTGTTTGTGCATGTGTTTGTGTACGCACATATGTATACAATGTTTGTATGATTGTATGTGCTGTGATTACATAATGTATATTCCTTGTAACGCGTGTGTATATAGCGCTGTTTAAAGACCCCTTCTGAAGCGCTGTTATCTATACACGTTTACATGATATATATATATATATATATATACACATGTATATCTATATATATATATATTGTGTTTGCCCCTGTGAATATATATTATGTCTGTCTATATATGCATCATTGTTTGCTTCAGTGTGTTCATGCATGGCCATTTGTATCGTTGTGGTTGTGTCCTATCCATAGCCATAGCTGCATGGTGTATTGGTGGAGGGCTGAAGGCAATTACGCGAGTGATTAATGATCGACTCTTTGCGAACATTTTCGTCTAATCATTGTTTATTGTCTCACACTCTTCTGCCATGGGAGTGGGACGGGTTCTGGTCGACTGGTTGCAACACATCTCATCTTCCCCCACCGCAATCAAAAGATTTAATTTCATCTATCTATAGCCATCTATCTATCTATCTATCTATCTATCTATCTATCTATCTATCTATCTATCTATCTATCTATCTATCTATCTATCTATCTATCTATCTATCTATCTATCTATCTATCTATCTATCTATCTATCTATCTATCTATCTGTCTGTCTGTCTGTCTGCCTGTCTGCCTGTCTGTCTGTCTGTCTATCTGTCTCTCTGTCTCTCTGTCTATCTGTCTGCCTGCCTGTCTGTTTGTCTTTCTGTATGTCTGTCTGTCTGTATGTCTGTCTGTCTGTCTGTCTGTCTGTCTGTCTCCATCCACCGACATTGGCCAACGGCATACCATCGTGGGGCGCGGTGCATGTGTATAGTGGGTATGTTCATTGCCTTGCAGCCAAGGGTTGCAGGTTCGAATCACCTCAGATCGCCGCGTAGGGACCTTGGGCAAGTCCTTCACTCGCAGTTACTCAGCACTCGGCGTGAAACTCCGATGCAGTGTCCGCTCTGTAGTCGGGAGCGCCTCTGAGTAGCGTGCTTGAAGGGGCGCTATGACAAGTGCACATACCTTACAAACAAACCATCTCGGCCCCATATGCATGCAGCCAAAGGAACTTGTCGAACTGCATTGCATGTCTATTCGCACACTATAATAAGAAATCATGCAGTCTCCTCATGGTTCAAGAGAAGTCGGTTGGACGTCATCCATAGTCATCTACAGTCCACACTATGCAGCAGCATGCTGCATACATGTATAGATGTGTATATACTCATCACCGTTCCTGCTTAGACCGATCGACGGGTGACCATGCAGTGCACATGACATATCGAGCATTTGAGCTGTGTATAATATTGTCATCGTTGTATGACTGCAGCATGAGCAAAATAATTATAGCCTACTGTGAGTATACTTCTTATAATAGGCTCGCTTCATTCATGTATGTGATGACATAGTTATTATTTACAGTCCTAATAATAACAAAATAATGCACACGAAAGTATAAGAGAAGTCTATTGCACGCGATCACAATGTTTGTTATGAGAAGAATCTGCATGGAGTGAAACCACTGCAGATAACATCTATTATTAGGTAGGTCTCCCGATGGCTTGTCGTTGGAACATAATCGACTGCATATACAAATCTGTCGGCTTATATATCAGTGACGCTGAATTCTCCAACCATCTGTTCTTATAGTTGATTCAATGCTTATTGTGGCGGTTGCAGTCATGCACGTGTGGTGCATGAGAATCGCGGCATGCAGGCGATAATGAAATCTTCAGAAAAGGCGATAATGAAATCATCAGAAACCAATGACATACACGACATTGATTCTATCAACACAAAGGAATATGCAGTGCAGATTTAATGCACAGAAGTAAAATACCGGGGCGCAAAAGATTTTGCGAGAAACACGGCTTAAATCTGAACAAAAAATGTGCATTTTTGGAGCCGAAAATCCGATTGCTGTAATATAAATTATTGGCTCCGCAGTTGGATGAATATGGATGAGAGAGATAGGCCTATCCCATGCAGCTAAGTTTATTTTCTTCTGTCGTCTCTGCCCTGCATATATATATATATATATACATAATATACATATATATATATACAATGATCTTTCTTGCTAGTTGCTTTCTTCACTCATTCTCTTCTTAATTTTCATTCGATGTGTATGTGACTTTACATTTGGGCGTCAGCAAGTTTCGTAATAATAATAATCGATAAAAAGCACTACACGCACGACGACGGACAGACAGACAGAGACAGACAGACAGACAGAGACAGACAGAAAGACAAGAGAGATTGACAGACAATCGTCCCGATACAGACCGGATTACAGACTGCACGGAGACTGCATGTCGCAACGTTGGACTCGGCCAATTTCCTGCTTCCGATACGCTCTCTATAAACTCTATACATATAATACATTTGCGCAATACAATATATATAGCACATTGAATATATAGTGTACTGCACGTGAATATGCTTCAGTGTAAACCATTCTGCATTCTTCTGTATGCTTTCGATATATATATATATATATATATATATATATGACACTGAAGCATATATATACATATATATATATATATGATATACAATATATCAGATACATATATATATATATATTCAATAGACATGCATACAATTACATGAGTCGGGTGACCTGTGTGTGTGTGTGTGCATGAGTGTGGAGGCCAATCACATGGCTGCCCGTTGGGACCGATTGCGTGTCAACTTACAGTTACATCGACCGAAGACAGTATTATACGTATACAACACATCTCCCCACTGCAGTCAATATTATAGCCCCAGTGCTGGTTGTATATGCTGACTTTGGTGCACATTTGCCGGCAAAATGATACCACATATATATTATATACATATATAATTATATGTATATATCTATATATATTGCATCTCCTCTGCCATCAATGGAAAACACAATTGCAAGATATATATCTTAATCCATTGTGTATATACATGTATAATGTATGTTGGCTATATTTACATACCGTAATTTAAATATATACAAGTCTGTAACTCTCTATATATAAACAAAATGGAAAAGGATTGCTATTAGACCTTTCCAATTTTCCATGCAGACTGCATGGAGTAGTGTAGAGCATTGTATAGATTGTAGCCTACATAATATATAGCGACTAAAAGATATAGGCTACAGGGAGATCTTCCAATTAGGCCTACAATAATAATTTTGTATTAGTGTATCATAAGGCATTAGGCCATTTATTTAAACGCATAAATAATTAAATATCCATATACACACACTTTTATAACACAGGCATTTCTATAGGTTCAGGCCACTAAGTGTTCGAGTATGTATTTGTGTCCAAGGCCGCAGCCAGGAGATTGTTTCAGGGGGGGGTTATTTACTCAGACCTTGAGCAAGCCAACGAGCAACCAAATCAACTGAGGGGTTTGGAGAAGCGTCGTGCACGGCTCTCATAGCGGGTTCTGAGCGGCCAATACATTACAAATTGTAGTACAGTTAGTACTAGACCTATACACCATGCATTCGAGAGTCTCAATTAAATTGCAAATGGGCCAATGGTATTTTATTGTGATACCATGATAACAAGGGTTTAATGTGGTTCTTTCCTTTCCAGGTTAGATTTTTTCAGAAGTGCATGGGTGACGTGAGAGTCACGGTGAGACTGCTCTAAGACCATTGTAAAAGTGTCAATAGAGAGTGAAAACTTGATCATTTCAGTGATTATAGGAATGAAGACGGAAACGCAGGACTTCTTTAAGAAGGGCAGTGCATGGGGAACAGGATCCCATTGTTCGCATTGTTTATACTTGGAAGAGAGCTTAAAAGAAGTGACACTTCAGCATCGGAGGCGGGTGGAGAATTTGGAGCGATGACTGAGAGACAGGAGGAATAGGATTATACCACGGTGATTCATTAAAAAACGACCCCTTGCATATTTCACTGTAACTCCGTCAAATGTCATGCTATGTGAAAGAAATTTTAAAGGAAGACAGAGGAGTTATTTCTAAACATGCGGAAAGTTAAAGTTTATGTTCAAATTGACCCCCTTTGGCAGCTACGCATGCGCGAAGACGAGTACGCCACTGTTTGACTGATTCATCAATGATGCGCTGATCCATCTCGTCCCATGCCTCCACAATTCGACTTCGCAACTCACTGACATCACATATTCGAGATCTGTAGACCTTCTCTTGCATGACACTCCATATCTTATAGTCCACTGGATTTAAATCAGGGCTGTTGGGTGGCCACAAAGTAGGCGGGATGAAATCAGGTGTTTCAGTTTCCAGTAACGCAAGTGTCTCGTGCTCTGTGCACGCGCAGAAGCGCTATCCTGCTGGAAGATGAAATACTCATCGGTAATGTCACGAATGTCTGGTAAAAGGCCCTGTTTTAGTAGAACATCTCTGTAATATTGTCCATTGATCTTAACGCCCGGTTCGATGAAATAAATGTTCGTACGACCGTGCATGTGCAGATACCATAAGGGATTTACTGAAAGTTGGTCGAGTTCGCAAAAGACGATTTGCTGGAACGTCCCTCTTCCTTGTACCGGCGGGTACGTATATACGATCATTCTGATTGTTACTGGGTGCTGCTACAGTAAACAGTTTCTCATCAGTGAACCAGATGAAATTGTCTAAGCTTGCAGGATACTGAGGATAGGCCTACAAACGCAGTAGCTGACGGGAACGTTGGAATCTTGCTTGTTTGTTGGCTTCTGTGAGTTCTTGAGCGCGCCGTTTCTTTAAACATCGCAAATGTAAATCATTCTTAACAATTCTCCAAACTGATGTCTGACTGATACCTGTTTCTCGAACAATTTGTCTCTGCGAACGATGTGATTGTGGCAAATCTTCCTGGCTGAGTACCAGCGATTCAACCTGTTCAACGTTGTCGGCTGTTGTGGCAGTCCGAGGGCGGCCGCTGCCTGGTTGACGATGAAAAGACCCAGTTTTATCGATCTTGGAAAGCAGAGCCTTTAATCCACCAAGTGTCCATTCTTTATCTGAAAATTCCTTTAAAAAACGCTTTGCACCGCAATTTTTACTCTTTCTTAGAAATGTTATGGCATGTTTATCTTCTTCAGTAAACACCATTTTGTCGAGATAGTCGTGACGTCATTACTTTCGTCATTCGCGTTACGTCATTTTGGCTTTGAATGTGAAACAATTTATATAGCACTTGGCTAGAGCATCAAGCGTCATTTTTCTGAAATTTCAATAAAATTGATGGTCATCTACATGAGTTATGCCAACTTATGTATAGGGGGACGTTTTTTAATGAATCACCGTGTAGAAATGGAAGTGGATCAGTGTTGGAGGAGTGTGGGTAAAGAAGACATTGCAGTTTGAAGCGTTGCATGGAGGTTTGGTCGGAGAAGAATGAGCAGAGTGCACCAGCCATGCAGAGAAGAGATCGGCCTATGTAATGAAGCTTGGCATAATATATATAACACTATATGGCCGTATAGAGAAGCTTTCTGTGAACTGACATAAAACGATTAGCATCCTGTTTCTTTCGCATCGTCAATTTCTTCTTCTTCTTCTGTGTTTCACCTCTCATCAAATTTATCTGACCGTTTATATGTATACGTGCATACGCCCTCTGTCTCTGTTTCTGCATCTCTGTCTGCAGTGTATTTGAACATTTTTGCTTGTTTATCTGTGTCTATCTGTCTGGCTGTCTGTCCGACTGACTGTCTGTTTGTGTGTCTGGATATACATGAATCGCTTTCTAATCGAAGTCATGAGGTTATGGTCTGTCAGACAATGAAGCAGCTTGTTGTTTGCTAAATGGACGCCATTGTCAATTAACACAATCCTGTTAAGCTATCTATTTTGTAAAAAAAATATGTACACGTGCACGGCTACATGCACACACATACACTCACGCACCCACGCACACATGCACCCACGCACACGCACACACACGCACACACAAATACACACACACACGCACGCACCCACACATACACACATGCATATACACACATGCACACACGCACGCACACACACGCACACACACACACACACATATATATATATATATATATATATATCAATCTATGTATGTGCATGTCCATATAATGGATTGATCACAAAGGATTTATTAGTCTCGGAACGTACATCACTGTCCGCTACAATGTTTTATCAGCAAATATGCTGCGACAGAGGATCAATCATCCATAAGGAAATTAATATTCGTCACATGTAGCATGTCTGACCACGTATATAGGCCTATACATATATATATATATATATATATATATATATATATATATATATATATATATATATATATATATATGGACCATATACAGTATAGTGTATATGTATATATGCTCTATATACATGTATGTGCAACTATTATACTACAATCTATGCATAAACATAGATTCTATATACCGGTATGTATATCTTAAAGGAGCATATTGTTCATCGAAGAATATGCACTGTATTTGTTGTAGTCCATGTGTATTGTGCAAAATAATGTTTTATCACCTTCTGTAAACTAGGCCAATCTTTATTCACTTATAATAATATATTTTAGCTATGTAGCCTATCACTCATGTATAGTGTATACTTTAGAAAGTTTTAAAAATATTTGCATAGCCTACTCTTCTTTTTAAAATGCAATCAACACAGATGTAGGCCTATAGGTCTCTTTGAATTAAACCTTTACAAGAGAGACTTATTGGAGCCTAAAATTGTGATAATTGTGATAATTTGTGAGTGAAGCCTCTGAGTGTGAACTGTAATCATTTGCAGCTCAATTTAAGAGGGAAACCCAGAGCTGTTCTGAAGCAATTTTTTTAACTGACCAATCTCTTCTTTCCCTTCAAATCCTATATATAGTAAATTGCTTCCAATCGGATGATAATGGGTTTCTCACTGATTTTTCACTGCACAGAAGTGCTTCTACAACTGCACAAATCCATTTAGAATTACACTTCTTGTGCACTGAACTGCACGCTAAAAGAGCCCTGGGAAAACCTCCTGGTCCCCGGGTCCGCTTCTCGGTCAGAACACCTCGACTCTTCTCGGTTGTTGGCACCTCCACGCACAGAATGGGTTCCCGCTTTTGTGCTGCGCTTCCAATTATTTTCCTGCTTTCTGCCCGTGCTCAAGTCCTGTGTCACTTGCCGTGGCTGAGTTGGGAGCGCCTCTGAGCAGTTATATTGTTGAGGGCGCTTTATCAATTTTCTGAATGAATAAATGATTTGTGTCATTGGCAAATGAAATATTATCACATGTTAGTTTTGCACTAGGCCTATATAATATTTTGGACCTCTGCTAATTTGAATGCGGGTATAAACTCTTTGCATTTCAATATCTAGGTCTATAAATTATTATTATTATTATAATGAGTGTGAATGTACAATGTAAACATGATCATTTGCTGATTTAAAACTCCCAAAAAATGATACAAATGAATATATTGAAAAGACTCTTAATTAAGATTGAACTCTGAGAAGATGAGCATAATAATAATAATTATATACGTGTAAAAACTGGAGGCGCAACAGGAGCATATATAAAAATGAGGAAAGAAAGGAGAATGACGAAGAGAGAGAGAGAGAGAGAGAGAGAGAGAGAGAGAGAGAGAGAGAGAGAGAGAGAGAGAGAGAGAGAGAGAGAGAGAGAGAGAGAGAGAGAGATGCAGATGCAGAGTGTTGTAGGAGATATAGAAAAGGATGATGTAGTTTCGATCACTGTTGACCGCGTCGTAGACGCAATTAACCGCCGGATGATAAAACGCAACTTGTACGTCCGGCTGCGAGAGAGGAGGCTGCTAGAGAGGAGGCAGCGAGAGGAGGCTGCGAGAGGAGGCTGCGAGAGGAGGCTGCGAGAGGAGGCTGCGAGAGAGGTTGCGCATCTGCGACAGGTGCCCGGCTAAATTGGCGCGCCCGAAAGGCGGCCGTGAAAATTGCATTAAGCGCCAACGGGGCGCAAGCATATTATGTCTGTATAATTAGAGGCCGAGTGCAAGCGAAACATTGCATGCGAGGACTACAGGACGAGAGGAGGAGGAGGAGGAGGAGGAGAAGGAGGAGAAGGAGTGAGGATGAGAAGGGGTGGAGGATGAGGAAGAGGAGAAGAAGGAGAGGTGGGGAAGAGGAAGAGAAGGAGGAGGAGGAAGAGGAGGAGGAGGAGGAAGAAGAGGAGAACGAGAAGAAGGAGGGTGAGGATGAGAAGGGTGGAGGAAGAGGAAGAGCAGAAGGAGGAGAAAGTGAAGGAGGAGTGAGGATGAGAAGGGTGGAATAGGAGGAGGAAGAGGAGAAAGAGAAGGAGGAGGGTGAGGATGAGAAGGGGTGGAGGAAGAGGAAGAGGAGATGCAGGAGAGGTGGGGAAGAGGAAGAGAAGGAGGAGGAGGAAGAGGAGGAGCAGGAGCAGGAGGATAGTGAAGAGGTGGAAGAGGAGGAGGAGGAGGAGGAGGAAGAGAATAGGGAAGAGGACGGGAGGAAGGATACTGGAATTAAGAAACAGACATCATGAAGATTTAGAAACAGACAATTTTTTATGAGAGTGGGATTAAGAGGAGAAAAGTAACAGAAAAAAAGAATTAGATGCCGTCGAAAACTCAATCTGAATGGATCTCTAAAATAATTTGTGTCAATGCCGACCCGAATCATTTTCTTTTCCTTTCTCTTAATCTTGACGGCCTGCATACCCCGTGTATTTATATAGCAGTACAAAGGTAACTTTGTTTTGACTAAGAATCCCATCCCACTCCATCCATCCTTCCTTATGAAAGTGCTGGAAAAAGAAAATATAAACCAGGACATATAATTATAACAAGACTCGCATTAAAAACAGAAGGTAGGTCTATATATGACTACAGCAGCCGATGTGTTGTTGAATCGCATGCACTGCCACCAAACGCCAGCACCAGGAACAGATGGCGATGATGATGATCATCATCACGATCATCACCGGATTCCTGTCATATGCCTAATGCCTAACCATGATGCATATTCTAGCGTGTGCAGTTATAGGGCCTACACTGCAGCTGAAACTCTTGGTCTTTCAGCCAATCATATGCCAGCGCAGGGCCGTCTTATCCAGTAGGCACAGTAGGCACTGTGCCTAGGGCCTACGAACTTACCAGGGGCCTACGAAATCCTAAAAAATATATTAAAAAATAAATGCAGTGATTGGTCAATGACCGGAAAAAGCAAACAGAAAACGAAAACTTGCAAATTTCATTTTAACGATAGGGCTAGAGTTAGCTAATGAAACAGTAACATTGGCTAAGCTAAATGTTAACTTTGCGGCTCTTTGCATTCGCGAAATCGCTTTTAGGTTAATGTATTCAAATGTCATTTCTCGCATTAGCCTAAGTCGTTTTCAATTGAAAGTAATGCAAGGGAGGATAATCGTGCCTGTCCCATCGTTGACCGAAGGTAATTTTTGATAATTTTCAGCTTCGAAAAAGAACGTTCACCTTCACAACTTGTTCCAAAAATATAAAGATAAATTCGAAAAGAAATATTGACATTTGGAAAACTGGAGACCAGCTTGTCAGCCATTTGTGATCTAATCATTTCAGCAATTCAGCTACAGATTTATTGGTTTCTCCAATCCAGACTCATGTGTCCTCTTATAACCATCAGACATGTTTTTTTTAGAAATTTGTATTAATAATTTAACAAATTAAAATTTAAAAAGCGATGGCGATTTTTCATTAGAACTTAGACCGAAACGCCGCTTATAACAGAAAGTCGAAAATCCGAAATATTACATTTAGCGGATATTGAAAATAAATATTACAAAAAGTAGATTGAGATTATAAATTAAAAACTGAATGCGTTCAAAAAACATGGTTCAGCATAATTTTAAGAAATAATGTAAATGTGTCACAATTTGAATTAATACAGAGTTGAGTTGGATAGACCCTAGGGGCCTACGAATAGATTAATATGCAAAAGTGCCTAGGGCCTACGATGACCATAAGACGGCCCTGTGCCAGCGTATACTGTAGACTTAACAGCCCCTCGCTCCCAACAGCCAGTCTAGATATAGACATAATAATTTTAATTAAGGAATTATTTTCAAATTTATGCTGTTTTATTATGGGAACTTCTCACTTTCAGCAACAATTTCTCCTTCACAATAATTATTCTACATATAGTAAGTCTATTATATAGCGACATGAAACTGCATGGACTACAAGTCACTTAATAGTTTCCAAGCCGAGTTTGAAACAGGTAGCAACAGTAAATTACGTGGCCCCATCAATTTATTTTAAACGAGCAGTGAGGAGGAGGAGGAGGAGGAAGATAGAAGAGGTAGAGGAGGAAGAGGAGGGGGAGAAGAAGGATTGAAGAGGAAGAAGAGAGGGAGGAGAAGCCGGAGGATAAGGAGGAGGTCATGCGGTCGCCAGAGGTAAGAGTTTACATAGTCTACCAGGTACATCTAGAGAAGAGTCGGTTAATATTATTATGTTGGGACGATAAGTACACAGCATATTGGAATACAAGCCGATAAGAAACAAGACAAGACAAGACAAGACAATGCAACACAATACGTATGTACAAACGATGCAACGAGACCAGATATTTCCTACGATTTGGTAAAACACAATACAATACAATGCAATCAGTTTCAAAATACAAAATACTCGTGCATAATGCAACGCATTCTGGCAGGGACACATACACACGCATACAGGAAGGCAATTATTATTATTACTGCATGTGATGCTGACGCCGATGAGTTGACTGCTTGATTTTCCCCCGAAAGAGATGGGTAGAGGGGGGGGCGTAAATTCCAAATTGCTGATCCGATCTTTCCCCGATCATTATGCATGGTCGTCGTCGTCCGACTCCCTCCCTCCCTTACTCCCACCCTCTCCCTCCCTCCATCCCTCATCAGTGTCCTACCATCATCGTAATTTTTCCAGTTCGTCTGATAGGTTCCGTCTGTTTTGGACCTTGCGGTTGGATGCCAATCTAGATATAATGGATCGTTTTACGATGTCCACATACAGACAGTCTTAATAGTGAAGTCTACTAAGATGAGACACTCCAGTGTGGTTAGATCGCGTACAGACGTACATGTAGCATGCACCAATCCACTTCTGCTACACTGACATTTTGTTCCGCTGAGTTTAAAAAATCTGGGTCTTATTAGCAACGCTGGGATTACGTTTATTGAGACACTTAGGCGCTTTCTAGTGGAGAATGGAAACGGGTTATGGTACCCGGGACACCCGGGTTATCCGAGGATTTCGGAACCCGAAACCCGGGATTAAACTTGATTGAAGCCTGGGTTTGAATCTACTAGTACTCTGAGTGTACACTGCAGTCTACTGGAAATGAAGATTGACTTTGACGCTTCCGTGGAAACTGGAGATTGCCAAGAACGCTTTCGTGGAAACTCGGTCTAGTATATATGTCACATACTTTCACTATAGGAACTGCGCGAAAGAGTAGTTAATATTGCTAATCATAATAATCTTCGTTTAGCTTCAAACTTACACGAGATGCTGTCTGATTGCAACCGGCAACCGGCAATCAACGGATGCTCACAGGTTATTACACGAACCGAATTTAACTGATGTCAGCCATGCAAGACACCCATCACGCCATGCTGCCCAATTTAGCAACGCCATCTGCCGAATGGAAGGTTGATTTGGCTGCAGATTTCAGAACCGAAATTGCAGTTTATATAATTATAGGCCGATACGAGAAGACCGTAAAACGGGTTCAATGACCACAGTTCGTCTACTCTTATCT
>OX457041.1:27522399-27524899 GCA_949752735.1 Lumbricus terrestris | reverse complement strand
CCGGGGATTCGTTGCGTATGTGGATGTGGGGTTGGTGGGTGAACTGTTGGAGGAATGGACTGAATGGAGAATTGGATGGATGGATTGGAGTGAGCGCATGGATGGATGACGGGATCGATAAGTGCTAATGGCGGGATGTAAGGATGATTGATTGATTGATTGGCTGATTGATTGATTGAACGGATGGATGGATGGATGGATGATGCATTGGTGGATGAACGGATAAATGGATGCACGGATCAATGGACAATTGACTAAGAGGACGTCAGCGAACTATAACAGCTGAGCATCTTCTTCTTCTCTTGACGTTCTATTTGTCTGGCTTTCAGCCGCATCTTGCTGAGCATAATTGACCGTGACCATCTGACAGACAACGTCCTCATCGCACTCCATTGTCAGCAGCAGCAGCAGCAGCAGCAGCAGCCATCATCCGCCAAAGCAAAGCCCTTCTTCGATGACTTGTTGCTGCGTCTGACGCATCATCATTACGATGCTCAGTGCGTTGCCAGGCGTCGCATCTTCTGTAGCTCAGGTGCTGAGGCTGCATTGACAGGCTGCGTCTTCATCTAACGCATATTACAGGACAATTTCAATGCATTGTATTTGAACTACTTCAGTCTAGCCAAATTCCAGCTTGTCTTTTGTGTCTGTGGTCTAATAGGCCTGTAGTTCAGTCTATAGGCCTATTCAACTATTGGCCAGCCCATATATAGTGATGCCGAGCAATGCATCGTCTTAGTAGTAAACCATCTTCCGGATAGAAATTTTGTGTTAGAAATTTCTCGTTTGGGTTCAAAGTAGGAACTCTGATCAATATAGCGAAATCAGAAAATGGAAAGGCAATTTGAAATAAGACGAAGGAAGCATTTTAACTAAGTATACAAGCTGCACTGGTTTTTCCAATTTGCTTTTAGTACGCACAATCGTCGTTAGAGCGTTTAACTCTTAGAAATTCATTTTATCTGATGCCTGATACATGTAGATTAGTTATTGTCATTGTTATTGTTCTGTTAGTAGCTTAGATTTATGTCTTCTGTCCGTCAACCGGATTGTTCAAAAAATACCAGACGGCTGTGGGCGTTATTTCGACGCGAAGAATTATTCCACGGCGTGTATTGTCGACAAGAAATCTCGTATAGCCAAAAGTTGATAAGAGACAAACTTTACATGTGTTCTTTCAAAAACGTTATAGGACGCTATGCAGAAGTGTTGATACATGAACAAAACTCCCAATTACTTCTTCAAAATTCCAGTGCATTTTTTATTGCAGAATGGAGTGTCCTGAAGCACGGGTTGCTGGCTAGTGCAGAAGTTCATTGATCATCGCATCCGAGAACATGTTGACACACGTTACAGCAAGGTGATCTAAATATTTCATATGTGAGATACAGTTCCACATGATTATAAATGTTCTATATAAATATTCGATAGGAATTATTATGTCGGCGTTATTGCTTCAAGCAAGACCGATGCTTCAAAGGTCGCATCTCCTAATGTTTGCTAAAGATATATGAGAGAGAGAGAGCGGGTCACATAAAGAGGATGAGGATGTGAGGACGAAGGTTCGTTAATGATGTTACTGTAGAATCCACCGATGAAACGGAAGAACGCCTGTGTTTGAACCACAGTATTCCAGGTCGACCATCATGTGTAATAATCAATATTCGCCACAAGTCATGTAACATGTATGACCCGTATAGGTCTACATAGCTGTGTATAGGAAAATTAGGCATGTATATTCATAGGCTCACGTAGCACTATAATAATTATATCCCTCTATATTTTAAAAGCAGCAGCCTATATCTATAATTATAGGCCTATGCCCACCCTTACAAGTCGTTGTAAATCTTTGGAATTGCAGGCAGATTAATTTGCAATTATAGGGATATAGGGCAGGGCTTTTTTAACGTGCAGTTGTACACAAAATGTGGGGTTCTAAATGTATTTGCGAAGTTGTATAAGCTCTTCTGTACAGTTAAAACTAGCAAAAAAGGTCATTATCCTCCTATTGCATGGAAGTCATTTACCATGGAAGATGGGAAAGGAAAGAAGGGGTTGTGCAGTTGTAAAAATTCCTAAAAACAGCCCTGATATAGAGGAAGTTACCACTATTGTAATTTATTCTCGAATCCACAATTTCAGCTGATATTAAATGTGTGGACCAATGAACCGATTAGTGGAACGAGTCTCAGCACTGGCTACCACTTCGATTAGCAGCCAGTGCTATGAGACCCGTGCCACGTGACAACAGTCTTGCAGCCTGACACTGCAGAGTTCGTTGATTTTTATCCACGCACACGCCTTAGCTAACTCATCTATGACGAGTATGTTTATTGAGATGAGTATGATGAGTATGTTTATTGAGATGAGTATGATGAGTATGTTTATTGAGATGAGTATGATGAGTATGTTTATTGAGATGAGTATGATGAGTATGTTTATTGAGATGAGTATGATGAGTATGTTTATTGAGAGGAGTATGATGAGTATGTTTATTGAG
>OX457041.1:27437399-27517399 GCA_949752735.1 Lumbricus terrestris | reverse complement strand
CACTTGAACACATGATCAATGGAACATATGAGCGCCTGAACATTATGAGCCCTGGAACACATGAAGGCTTGAACATATGAGCACTGGAACATATGAGCGCTTGAACATAAATTATTAGCACTGGAACACATGAGCACTGGAACATATGAGCACTGGAACACATGAGCACTGGAACATAATTATGGACAGCCGATTTGCTTGCACTTCAGCATCTTTATCATCACTGACAGGCTCTCTCGAGCAGAATGCTTCTATCTAGTGGATCATTCATTATCTTCGAACAGCAACTCAGAAGTACAACAAGCACAAATGCACTGAACGTCACCCTAGCTCGGTGTTGTGAATATTTATCTAGCGCCGTTTGAAAACTATCGAAGGCAAAAATTCCCAAGTTTATAATAGGCCGCAAGTTGTTCTTTACCTTCTATCCTGTTTCCCACCAACGGTCAAGGGGAATGGGGAACGGGGGGGGGAGGACGGAGGGAAGGCTGTCGTGTTATGGGCCAAATTCCCAAGTGAATAATAGTCATGTGCTGTCAGCCTAAGTGCCTCATCACGTCGAGCAATTATCAACCGTCACGAGGCAGAGCAGCAGCAGCAGCAGCATCAGCAGCAGCAGCCGAAAAATCCTCCGCCGCTTCACTTCTGTATATATCCGCTTTGCAGCTGCGAAGGGACCGTCCAAAAATTACGATCCCTGTATGATCAAAATGATAAACGAAGCTCCATATCAGGTGACAAGTCCTATCTAACAAATTTTTTTGCGATTTTCATCGGTCAAATATAAAGTATCGGAGAGGAATATAAATTATATGGATATGCATGCATGCAGGATTGTCGGTATTCATATATAAGTTAGACCTATGTGTGCATGAGTGTGTGTATGAATGAATGCACGTAGGCGTATGTATGTATTTATGTATCGATGCATCATAGGCATGTATGTACGTATGTCTGTATGTATGTATGTATGTATGTATGTATGTATGTATGTATGTATGTATGTAAACTGTATACATATGTATGTATTGTATGTATGAAAATTATATATGTATGTATGTATATATGTATGTATGTTAGGGTGCCAATGAAATATACAGAAAAAAATAAAGTTTTGAATTTCTTAGGTCTCATCCTCTGAAAATGTTCCTTTATATATGGAAGTTACTCAGAGAAAAAATTAATAAAATATATAAGCATTTAGAAGATGCACCATGCTCCTGAAGTTGTATAGGCCTTTAGTAATAATTATGTGCCGTGATGCTAGTTAATTCCTGACATAATGGTCTGTCTCAGTATTCAGAAGTTAACTCTGTGGATTACTAACAGTTCTGGTTATATCTGCAGTGCTTTAAATCAGTTCTCTATCATATCTACATATTGTCTGTTTTAAATTAAATCTCTATTCTATAACATCACTAGCACAGAGGGGGAAGGAAAATGTAAAAATCCGGAATCCATGCATTGACTTGAAACTTGCGCGGGTTGAAGACCGTCATTGTACGAAAAAAAACAGGTTACAATAAACAGAAGGAAACGATAACAAGGGAGTAAGGTAGGCCTATAACTAGATGACAGTTTCATTGGAAATCCAGGTAGCAATACAGATTGTGATGGAAGCAATACAGCTGAAGATGAAGGCAGTGATGTGAAAATTCCTGCGGTAAAGGAAAGGAAGACAGCAAAGCCAAAAGTACATAATTAATCATGATGCAGTATCAGCACTGCAGGATAGAACATAGGTATTGGACAGAAAATTTAATGCAACGTATATTTTCCTGGCAACTGCAGCCTCATCTCTAGGTCACAGTCCATCGAAATTAATTCTTAAAAGAAATCCGTACGATTGGCACAAATGTAGCATCGCGCATCTACTGCTTTAAAAAAAGCAAGCATTTTCCTTCAACAGTATTCCTGGTCCTCTGACGATACATTGGGATGGTAAGATATTGCCTGCTCTCACAGGTCAAGACACCGTTGATCGTCTGGCAGTCATAGCATCTGGAGATAGTGAGTTGAAGATTCCCGGGTCCCAAAGTTATGCAGTGCATGGTTCTGGTGAGGCACAGGCTGCAGCAGTATTTTAAATGGTTGACAAATGGAAACTCAGTGAATGTGCCAAGCTGATGTGTTTTGACACAAGTACTAGTATCCCAGACAACAAAGTGGGAGTTTGTATCACATACTGTAGCAAAAACTTCACAAGCAGCTCATTAACGTGGCATGCAGGCAGGCAGGCATCATTTACACGAGCCAAATGTCGAAAAAGTATTTAATACGCTTATGGGATGTTCTAGTGGCCCACATGGCAGTCTCTTTGTAATGTTTTCTACTGCATGGATTCACATTGACATTGTTTTCATCCTATGAACTCAAACCGCTGAAAGACAGCTTCATGTTATTTCTTCGTGAGTAGCTGCAACAGTATCATCCAAGAGATGACTACGGTACAAGGAGCTGATGCGGTTGTCGCTGTTGTTTGTAGGAAATGAACCTTTTGCCAGCAATCCTTATCATCACACCTTGAGCCTGCCGCAGGGCATAATGGACAGGAAATTTTTTAAGCAGTATAAAAATGTACTTGTTTCACCCACAGTTTCGTTTGCCAGCTTCTGAACTGCCGGGGCTTAACAGTTTTACATATTTGTGGTTAGACTACAATTATCTCAAAGCATGGCACACACGCACAGCAGCAACTTCTGTTCCACGATACGTCTTACACATGTTGTAAGATCTTGTAGTCTACCGCAGTGCAAGCAAACCCGTTGCAGGTGTATCCATAAAAACTTTCATGTGACATGTGCGGCACTTGAGTGGGTCACTTCTCGGTCTTGCCTTTTTTTATTCAGAACTTACGGTTATGGAAAAAGTTGACATGCATGGTTGCAGCCATGAGTAAGTTTGGTGAGGAAGATTCTCCAGTTCGAGTGACAACATCTATGAAAAACAGCTGTCTCGTTTTGTGTCACGAAACACAAAGAAATTTTTTACTTCCATGGGTATCCCACAAGATTTCCTTTTGAAAGATCCAAGCTTTTGGAACCCCATTAAAACATATAATCACAGCAGAGTGCATGGC
The DNA here is from genome assembly GCA_949752735.1 of Lumbricus terrestris. Taxonomy (NCBI): domain Eukaryota; kingdom Metazoa; phylum Annelida; class Clitellata; order Crassiclitellata; family Lumbricidae; genus Lumbricus; species Lumbricus terrestris. The sequence goes on along the minus strand of OX457041.1, from coordinate 27,514,320 downwards.
ATAAGAGCTGAAGGTGGTACAAAACGACACAACTGAATGGGGCGTCGCATTGAAACAGATGCTCAAGTCTGCCATCACAAACCAGGAGGAGCAAAAGCAATATCTGCTTTAGGTGGTTGAAAGCCATCACCAGCACTTTCAAGCACCCAAAAACGTTTGCTCAGTCAAAGACTGGACAACCAATAACATTTTTTAAACACTGAACCAATGTGGAACACTGCATTTGTATTCTGCACAATGCAGAGCATTCTGCTATACATAGCGGCTTACGAGATTCCATATTGCAGATTTTCAAAACTTCACAGGACGGTGCAACCAGTAAATGTTATCTGATTGGTACAAAACTTTATATTTTTAAGTTTTATGGCTAAATGAACAAAACAAAGGGGTGAGACCTAAAAAAACTCAGACTTTGTTTTTCATTGGCACCCTAATGTATGTATGTATGTATGTATGTATGTATGTATGTATGTATGTATGTATGTATGTATGTATGTATGTATGTATGTATGTATGCATGCATGTATATATGTATGCATGTATGTATGTATGCACGCAAGTATGTTTGCATGTATGTATATATGTATGTATGTATGCATGCGTGTATGTATGTATGTATGTATGTATGTATGTATGTATGCATGCATGTATATATGTATGCATGTATGTATGTATGCACGCAAGTATGTTTGCATGTATGTATATATGTATGTATGTATGCATGCATGTATGCATGTATGTATGTATGTATATATGTATGTATGTATGCATGCATGTATGTATGCATGTATGTATATATGTATGTATGTATGCATCCGTGTATGTATGTATGTATGTAGGTATGTGTTTGTATGTATGTATGTCTAGTGTCTTATGCTGATTGCCCAGCGAATACGGGTAGTCCAATAGCATTAACTGAGCACACTTGTATATTTCAGCTACAGCTACTACATATGTATGCATGCATGTATGTTTATATGTATGTATGTATGTATGTGTTTGTATGTATGTATGTATGTATGTATGTATGTATGTAAGTATGTATGTATGTATGCATGTATGTATGTATGTATGTATGCATGTATGTATGTATGTATGTATGTATGTGCTTGTATGTATGTATATATGTATGTATGTATGTATGTATGTATGTATGTATGCATGTATGTGTGTATGTATGCATGTATGTATGTATGTATGTATGTATGTATGCATGCATGCATGTATATATGTATGCATGTATGTATGTATGCACGCAAGTATGTTTGCATGTATGTATATATGTATGTATGTATGCATTTTGTCTCCATGTATGTACGTATATGTGTATTTATGTGTGCATGCACTGTATATATGTATGTACGCACGCATGCATGTATGCAGGTATGTATACATGCATGTGTGCCTATATGCATGCATGCATTCTTAAACTTCAGGAGCTCTGAATCTGCATCAACTTTCGACCGTGAATGTCCACTTGTCAGTCTGTCTGTCTAACCATCTATCTATCTATCTATCTGTCTATCTGTCTGTTTGCGCGATATACTCTTCACCATCGTTTGTATTGAAATGAACAACTGAATATGACATTCTTCTTAACTCTAGCTGTGGTTAGGAAAGTGATGAACATCGCTGTTCTGTATATACTACTTGAATGCATGCGTCATAGAAAATTCTGACTCATCTGAGCACGCATTCTGCACATGCATATATTATACATACATAGGCCTACACGTACGTTCGTGAATGCAATGACCAAGTGACATGTTAATATTATGGTTATTTCTAGAAAAAGATTCCGGAATCCGGAACAGAACAAATTTAGAGCAATTAATTATGGGAGTGTTCCAAACGTCTGAGCCTCTCATTTCAGATCTCATATACCAATAAACACTGAGTACAGTAAAGTAACGAAATAAATTTTATGAGTTCCGATGCTTTCCGTCTGTAAGAAAACCACTGCAGTGAGCTGTCTTTATTCGAAGTAGCCTACATGTAGGCCCTAGCCTATAAGCAACGGCATATACATGTTTATGTAATGTATACATAGATAATCGTAGGCTCTCTATATGTGCATGCAACTAATCCATTCACCTATGCTTATGTATATAAAAGCGTTTGGGTAAGTGAACTTTTATGATGACGAATAAGGGCACGAAATTAATTTTGTCAGTGATAATTGTTCAGTTCTTGAAGTGCCACAAGTTCCTTTGTTCTCTTGTCTTCGCGCATTGAAATCAAAGACAATGGCATTGTTGAACTATAAGCAGATTCTCAAAACGCGGATGCCAGTGGAATGACTAACAATTCACCGGGCTGACTCTTATGACCTTCACAGACCTTAGCAGAAAAATTCACGCGGAAGTACGTCTTATTCATAATATTAATTGGACCTAACCAGACACTTGTGCGCTACACTAATAGGCTATACACCGCGTGCATGAGGTCACAATAGTATTGCAGGCGCTCCATACAATCAAACGCATGCTGGTGGATCCCAGTGGCAGAGCAGGTCCGATATTGACGGTAGCCTTGTAGAGAAGGATGGGGAGGTGATGGGGTAGGACTATTAGGAAAATAGGGGAACGAAAGCCGGACTAAACTTAGCTGCATCATTATTTTACGAGACTTCTGATGGACGAGTGTTAATTTGTTGTCGCGATCTATAGCGCTATATCCGCCTTCGTTGTCACGTCCAGGATGTAAACTCTACACACTACTTAAAATTATGAAACGTCATATGCTACATTTACGATTGCTCGCGAGATAACGTGTGTATACATAGTTACATATATATATACATATATATATACACATAGACTATATAGTATATGTATATTATATGTATAGGTACCTCTACGCATAGGAATTGATTATATATAATATATTATATGCGTAGGCCCTCTATGGGCTATTATTATATGCAGTGCTAACGATATCAGGCCATGTAAGACAATAATTAGTATGTGACATAGCTCTACGCGTTGACTATACATTATCTCTCTAATTAATGTACTTGGCATAAATTTATCTATGGGTATAACGAGAATATGGCATGCGGAATTATAATTAGCACTCATGTAGGCATGTGCATGAAATATCTGTAGACCTAGACCTATAATTTTAACCTACATAGTAGACACTGCAAGGCATTATAATCAAAGGACACAATTATGTACGTGCGTACGTACGTGTACTGTATAATGTACATGTATATACGGCACAAGTTGTACAAGTGTACGATAAAATAATATCGTAACAATTATGGGAATTTGCAGTCATGACGCTAATGAGTCATAGTGATGGGTAAACTGTCAAAAATCCTAATTGTCTATGAAACACTACAGTGCGCATGCGCACTGCGTCATGATGAGGTCTTTCGACCATTCGACCAATGAAATTGAATGCGAATATTGCGCATGCGTACCGGTCACATAGATGAGTGTCAAACATCGGCGAGGTTAGTCCTATAAGTAAAAGATCTGAGTGAGCTACGAAAAATCTCGAGGTTTTCTTGGGATTCGGTCGGTGATGGACCATGCACTGCTGGATTGTGGATCAGAGTAGGATATAATCTTATGGTGAGACATTATGAGTTATTACTCGCTCGAACGGTCTTTTCTTGACGATTCAAATTGTTTCTTTTAAAAATATATTAGCCTATACGCCTCTGCACGCAGACGAGTGGGTAGAGCAGTTTTAGCTCTTATACGATAGTTTGAGTGTATGGAAAAGATCGTTGGCAGATTCTGTTCTCAGCATCGATTGCTGAAATCAGGGGTTATTTTAACGTGCAGCTGGACACAAAGTGTGTAGTTGGGAAAGAGTTTTGTGCAGTTGAAAATCAGATCTTGTGCAGTTACTTTTTGCCTAGTTGCGTGAACCGACGAGAAGTTAGTGGTAAAAAGTTGGTCACAAACATGATAGTAACAGTCCAAAGAGAACATCTTTGAGGCGGTTTAATGGGGTGATATTTATGTTCAGGAAAAGAGCAGGCCTGTTGAAATTTGGCGTGAGCTATAATAGATATGGTGATTAGGGCCTACATGCAGTTTTCAAGTCAAGCATTAGACCGATACGGCGAAGGTCACCCGTGTGCATGAAGTAAGAGCGGGGAACATGGGTGATGTAATCGAAGACAAGGTTCTGCTAAAAATCACACATAGGCTGCAGACAGAAGAATTTGCAGTAGGCTAAATTGTATGGGCGGATGCAGATTAAAGGCCTGCTGTAGGTTGATATCCTGATAAAGTTGTAAATGCCGGGGTTATCCTTCATACCATAATGACAACTTCTTGGCCATCGTAGTCTACTTTCTCCTGCTTTTGCCGCTTACTCTGACAAGCTGAAGCAGGAAGGGACGTAGACAGTCAGACGCATAAAGCAAAAATAGTCTACTATAATATAACAACCCAAGTATCTAACTGGAGACAGGCGATGGAAAGAAAAGAATTAATCAGGCAGACATCCAGACTGAGCTAGCCTTTCAGCCACACAGGCTATCCAATACATACATACACACATGATGTAGGATTGTAGGTCAATGCATGCTCAAATTTTCTTCCAAATTCTCCATATAGGCCTATTCCCATATTACATGCACCCTTTTTAAGTTTATGTGATTCCATCCAAAAATCACCATCCTCAGAATCTGAAAGATGCACGTAGGCCTATGTTATTGAACTAGCATCTCGCACAGGGGTGTAGACTTAGATGGGATAGAATCGAGAAACGGAACCCAGAACTTGTTGTGGTGACTGAGATGCTTATATCTTATATCCCCAAATATTTCAGAAATATTATCACAAACATTATTATAAATTTCTACGGTGTTATCCACTGCTTGTCCGTAATTATCAATTTTGATACAGATGACAACCTAAACTGCCACCATTGCGTTGTGTAAATTTAAAAAAATTAAGATTCAGGTAGGGGGGAATTATTCAAGTCTTAAACCACATCTCTGAGTACCAAATTATGATTGAATTTGTCAAGGTAACAGCCTAAAATGCTATTACAACAGTGGGCAAATGACTTTTTCAAACAATGGACGAGAAAAGAAAATTGAGTAATTTTTTCAAATGACAGCTTTAAATGCCAGATTGACAGCGTGCAAATGAAAAAATTAAGCAATAAGGAGGAGACTCTCCAAACTCTAAAACAAAACCATAGCTGTCAGCATTTAAAAAGAGCAATTTTGTTCAGATGACAGTTACAGTGTGGAAATTCAGAAATGTAAACAATGGGAAGGGGCATTTATTGAAGTCTCAAACTATGCCTTTTGGCGTGAAATTTGTGAGCAATTTTTAAGATCACAGTCTAAAAGTTGCCATTATAATATCGTAAACAATATTTAAAGAATGGGACGGGACACTTATTAAAGTCCTAAACCATGACTATCAGCACTGAAATGATGAGCAACCTCGCTAAATTACAGCTTAGAATACACCAGTGCAGTGTGGAAATTAAACAAAATTCGAAAATGGGATTGGTACATCACCTTCCAAAACCTCTACCCAGCTAGGTGCTCGTGCATTGGAAATTATTGTCCTTCGGTCGCTCATTCGTTTCCCAAACCCAGGACCAAGTCTGCGGCTATGTTTACACACATACACACACACACACATTCTGGTTTTCATGAATGAATGACACCAGAGCTTGTAGCATATAAAATGTCCAGCAGTCGTGCCCTAAGCCAAGTCATGGTGTGGTAAAATATCATTTACATGTAGATCGGCGACGCGGCTCCTGGTTAAAACTGCTATTAACCTAAACAGTACATATTCGGGTTGATGTAGGTGTCAGTATAGACCTATCGATCAATAAGGACCATTTGGGAGGTTTGCTAATGATATTTATCGGTCTTATATCGTATTTTGCAGTTAGTGGGTTTAAATTTGAAATTAGCTCAAAGATTTTATTTCTTGAGGAAATATCTCATCTTGTCTGCTAGCTTTAGCAAAACAATATCATGTTGATCTTAATGACCAGGAGTTCAGAGCAGAAATGCAACATTTAGACGTACCCTTACATAGGCCTACTAGCGAAACTTTGGAAGTGTCCAGGAACATAGGACCATTTAACTTTATTACACTTAACAATCTTTCTGAGCTATTTCCAATTCCAGCAACAGCAGCGTATCGCCGTATCTGTATGGGATCTTTAAGAGATCTCTAGTCGATTAAGGATATTGAAAAGTCTAAACGTCTAAGAACGTCTAGCTGATTTCATTCGTTAATTCATTTGGAGATTTTGCCATGATGAACTTTGAGTCAAACATTGTCATAACAATTGATTTTGATCTTTAATATGAAGTTTTATAAAGACGTAAAATCTTAATATTCAAACATCTAAAGCTCCAGTCGAAGGCCAAGCGCAAAGCACCAGCTTATTAACGAGCGCTCACCAAAAGCTGCTTCACCTTTGGGGGACAAATCCCTGGTCAAGGACTTTCTTATGTCCATTCTCAAAGTATACGTCATTTATGTGCAGTTGAGAAAATTCCTTAAAATAACCCCTGGCTGAAATTGATTGAGAGGTAAACCAGCCAATATATTCTCGTGTACTATAGAATCCAGTGTACCCGCATAGGCCTACATGTGCGAGAAACGGGGTACTGTCTTTCTGTATAGAGTAATGGACTAAGGTCTTCCTATTTGCAATGGACTATCCACAATGGCTATTGGAACTGTGCTGGCACGCACATCAAAGGGGTTTTTGACCACAGTTTATGAGCCTGGCTGCAGTCGAACACTGTAGGCTACGCGCTCTTCTTCCCTGCGAAGATCTGCAGGTTCTTAGCAAGATGGGACGCGTTGGTGTAGCGGTAAACTAGGCGCCTTGAGACCGAAGAGTCACAGGTTCGAATCTGCCTCATTACACTGCGTATAATAGACCATGCACAAGTTGCTCACCCACAATTGTCTGTGAGGAAGGTAATGGGAAACCACCTCAATTATTTCATCCCCAGGGGCATAAAGCCAATGAACCTGCCTTCGGACAGAGGACTCATCATCATCGTCAGCATCCGCTCATCGAAAGTGAGATGCGATTTTTTAAACTGAAGGCCATCAGAAATTCTGCTGAGCGAATGTCTGCTGCACGAGTCAAGGTTATAGTTGTAGAGTCTGCTTACTCTGGTATACGACAATAGAGAGAAAACATCGACATCTGTAAACCGCTGCTTTGCTAGAAAGTTTCACGGACGACCCATTATAGATGCATGCGACATCTAGTGTAATGTAAGCTTTTTTAAAACTCGATTCTTAATCAAACCAGCGTCCCATGAATGCTTGAGCGGGGTTGCCTATATTTCTAGTCCGCCGATGGATCGAGCTCTGATCGGAGGGAGGTTAGATTATAGAGAGGGAAATAAAGCAAAGAGCTTAAATTATGAGTTGCGTAAACTTTAGGTTCGCAATCGTAATGGTAATTGCAATCTCCAAATTTCTAAAGCGCCACTCGGAAGCCCAGGGCAGGACATGAGCGCTGTGTATAGTCAGAAGGTTGTCCATAAGGACAAGTATATTCCTAAGGAGGTCGTGGTCCGGTTACCAATGATCCGAGGTGGCAGAGTGGCTGCTAGGGTGGGTTACGCTTATAGGTCGAAGATTGGAAGTTGGAAGGTCATGTGAGTCGAGGTAAGAGTTGCTATAAAGAGGAGAGACTTAGTTTCAGCCCCAATAGTGATGGATAGAGGAGCCTGAGGACGGTGATGGTCAGGGCTGTAGGCCTACTAGCAAAATTAAAGGCGAACACACGCTGCAGTTGCCTCTATATAGCCTTGTCTACAGGTCATTTTCCCGTATATACTACACACAGATATCTGTGAGGTACGCCTTACACGGTGTATACCCGCGTACAACCTCGATTACAGCCCTGGTGATGGTGCGTGACAAAAAAAGATGGAGGAGCGGAATTCAGGAAGCAGTTCATTCCAGAGGCGTGGGGGGCGGGTAGTCAGTGACTCGGTTGGAGAACTTGAGATGACTTGTGCTCGGAGGTCGAGAAAGATCGAGGCAGGCGGATGAAAGGATAGAGAGGATTGACTGCATTGGTGAAGAGTTCATGAAGACATCTTGGCTGTAGTCTAAGTGTTGTAAGGAGTTTTAGGTTAGGGTCTTAGGGATATGGCAGTTGTAGGTTAGGACGAATGGGTCGGGATAAACTGGAAGGTTCAGGGCTGGGGATTGAATGCATTGCGACAAGATTTATTGAAGAGATCATATTTCAGTTTTTTAAATTAAAAACTTGAGTAGTTAATTTCAGACATTAATGCAAGAAGATCGCTGGCATGTAGGCTAGGTCTAGATGCAATTAGCCTATAGTGAGCTAAAACTTTAAAACAGACTATATAATTATCTATCTTATTTGATCTTTGGAGTTGACGCTGAAGAGAATATGACTATAGTCCTATATGAAAAGAAAGCTTATATTTATATGGCGCATTTCAAGAACTCTATAAAATAATTCTGAGTCATGCCTATATCTATCGGAACTTATAATAGAGGTAATCATACGCCTCACGATATGATGCAGACATGTTGTCATGGTAATATTATTTCAAGTTTAAGCAAAACAATATTGCTTCATGCGGAAGGACGGTTCAACGTTCGAGGAAGTAGGCCTATGCTGCTTTTCTGGCTAATTGAACTAATGGGAGCAGGAGTGTCGGGGGATATACTTAAAGGATTCCAGTAACTGTTGTCAGAATGAAAATTAGTCTAATTGAATCTGAATGCCTGTTTCAGCTGGACATGTATTTGCAAAACAGGTCCTGTAGTCAGACTTCTGCATAGTGGAGCGGCCAGGAACCAAAATGTGAAGGAATTGTTCACTTTGTGATACAAGCATGAAATTTGGTACATACTACGAAAATGTCATAAGAAAAAGATTTGGCTATAGGGCCACCGCAGATTTGGCCCCTGGCCCCAATGGTGGCCATTTTTCAAAATGGCCGACCTGTTTACAGATTTTAAATTATCTCTGCTTCCAGTGCACTTAGAATCGTCATCTTGGTGTCCAAACATACATAGTTAGGGGCGAGGATTCCAAAACATCCATTACAAATGTTCCTGAGAGCTTCAATGGCGGCCATTTTCCAAAATGGCCGACCTAAATACGGATTTTAAATATCTCAGCTTCCAGTATACTTAGAATCGTCATCTTGGTGTCTAAACATACATAGTTAAGGGCAGGCATTCCAACAGAGCCATTTAAAATGTTCCCCATGGCTTCAATGGCGGCCATTTTCCAAAATGGCCGACCTAAAAAATTAATACTTCAATATCTCAGCCTCCAGTACACTTAGAATCGTCATCTTGGTGTTTAAACATACATAGTTTGGGACGAGGATCCCAGCAGAGCCATTGTAAATGTTCAACAAGGCTTCAGTGGCGGCCATTTTCCAAAATGGCCGACCAAAAAAGGATATTTCAATATCTCAGCTTCCAGTACACTTAGAATCGTCATCTTGGTGTCTAAACATACATAGTCAAGATCGAATTTTAAAGGATTCAAATGCAAACGTTTCTGTTCACAAGATTCGCAGCCAAGGACGTCAATTGGTGCGACAAAAGAACATTTTTGTCATCTGTGAAGAAGGACTGTTCACTATTCTCCAGGTTGTACATTTCCTGTCAGACACGCGAAGGAGACCTGGTCACGTGGACGACTTTTTTGCTCACGAGAACCAGGCATGCCACCCATCACTCTCGAATATGGGCAAACTATAGGCTAGGAATTAGGCCAGACAGTAACTGTCTAGAAGAACTAATTCCTACTTCAGATATCTAACCAGGCCATTCACTGGGTATTCCAATTGTTGACGCTCTTATACTGGATGGAGCCGTCATAGTTATCATGCTGAAGCCTGGCACTGCATGTTTCTTTTCAGATTATTCCTCCCATACTTTCTTGCCCTACTTCACAAGACAGCTAGAGCACGTGCATAGAGTAGATGCTGTATGGGATGAATACGTGCGCGGCAGCTTGAAGACACACACACACGCAGGCAGAGTTGTTTTCTTTCTTGAGTCTGCGAATAGCAAAACTAGAAATAGAAACAGGGAGACAGATCATAGCCACTTACCACAAGTATGTGCTCGATCTGTACTCGGCAAAAAGACACAACTGGACTTGCTCCATGCACTCAGGAGGAAGCTGATACAAGAATTTTTCTGCATGTCTCCGATGCTCCCAAACATGGTCATCATAAGGTGATGATTCGCACCGTTGACTCTGATGTGTTAGCGTTGACCGTAGCAGCAGTTCAGCAGTTGAACATTGATGAACTGTGGGTTGATAAAGCTTCAGATACCTACCAACCCATGAGATGGCGAGTGCCCTCGGTCCAGAAAAGTGCGTAGCCTTGTCCTTCCTACACGCATTCAGCGGATGTGACACAATATCACCCTTTGCTGGGTGCGGAAAAAGGACTCTCTGGGATATTTGGAAGACATTCAGCGATATCACCCCAGCCTTCTGCACCCTATAGCATCAACTCCCAGCTCTGTTTATGATCAGTTCGATGTAATTGAGTGCTTTGCGGTTCTTCTGTACGACTGTGTTAGTGGTGAGGAGAAGGTGAATGAGGCAAGGAAGCAACTGTTCGCACAGAAAGACAGAACTTTGGATGGCCTTCCACCAACTTAAGCTGCTCTGGTGAAACACACAAAGTGAGCTGCCTAAGCAGTTCACAACCGAGCAGGTCACGTTTGGACAAAGATGTTCAGAGCTGTTCCTAAACTACCATGTCCTGGTCAATGGGGTGGCTGAAAACGATTAGAGATGGCTGGGGAGTGAAGTGGACAACACTTCCCTGAGAGCCACGTGCCGGTTGTGAACTGCTTAGATGTGGCTGTGAGGAGGGATGTAGGGGACAGTGCAAATGTGTGAAAGCTTCTCTACACTCTACAGTGTACTGGTCTCTGTCTGTGCAGAGGCCTATGCGACCGTGAATGACGTGGATGATGTTGTATAATTCTGTGGTCAGTACATTGTCTGCATAATGGTCCCCAAATGTGGACTTAAATCACAATAGGGACATCTAGCCTACGAGCATATCAGCAACATCTTGAATTGCATATATTCCAAAACTTGTTTTATTGCCAAATGAACATGAACTCAATCAGAAGTTTCAGAAAAAGTATGATGCAATAAATAGCCTGGATTATACTATATTTATACTTGATGTGCCATGAGCCCATAACAGCTGACTCTCAAATAGGCAGGAACTTTTTACCTCACCGCACCATTGACGTCCTTGGCTGCAAATCTTGTGAACAGAAACGTTCGTATTTGATTCCATTAAAATTCGCCCTTGACTATGTTTAGGCACCAAGATGACAATTCTAAGTGTACTGGAAGCTGAGATATTTAAATATCCTTTTTTGGTCGGCCATTTTGTAAAATGGCCGCCATTGATGCTCTGGGGAACATGTGTAATGGTCTTTTTGGAATCCTCGCTCCTAACTATATATGTTTAGACACCAAGATGACGATTCGAAGTGTACTGGAGGCTGAGATATTGAAGTATTATTTTTTAGGTCGGCCATTTTGGAAAATGGCCGCCATTGAAGCCGTGGGGAACATTTTCAATGGCTCTGTTGGAATGCCTGCCCTTAACTATGTATGTTTAGACACCAAGATGACGATTCTAAGTGTACTGGAAGCTGAGATATTGAAAATCCGTATTTAGGTCGGCCATTTTGGAAAATGGCCGCCATTGAAGCTCTCGGGATCATTTGTAATGGATTTTTTGGAATCCTGGCCACTAACTATGTATGTTTTGACACCAAGATGACGATTCTAAGTGCACTGGAAGCTGAGATAATTTAAAATCTGTAAACAGGTCGGCCATTTTGAAAAATGGCCGCCAATGGGGCCAGGGGCCAAATCTGCGATGGCCCTATAGCCAAATCTTTTTCTTATGACATTTTCATGGTATGTACCAAATTTCATGCTTGTATCACAAAGTGAACAATTTTTCACCAGGCCGCTCTACTAGCAGGGAGAAAATATTCGAAAGGCGATATAGGCTATAAATGATCCTATACCTATACAGTATACATAGCCTACACTTGTATACACATTCCTGGGGAAGAAGAAAACGGTTGCAATTCTTCATTCAATAATAATTTGCTCACACAATAATTTCACAACGATTATATCGAGAACAACAGGCATTAAATTATTGCGACCTAATCTTAAAATTGTAATGCATGGACTATATTTTTTTTTCTAGGCGATTTGTGAAGAAGACGAGGTCGTGAAGAACGACGAACAGTAAAAGTAGTGAAGGCGAATACAACATAATACAGTCAACAGGTTCTGTCGTTAAACTCTGCCAGATATGTTTGATATATTGGTGGTGAGTTTCAATACTCCACCTTATCTCAGACATATTACGCGGGACAGAACTGTTCAACGTTTCTGCTAATGTGGCTACCATGTCTACCGTATACCAATTGACGTTGGTATAGCATATATCCGTAAATTCCACCATGATCTCTCCAGATTTATGCGGAAGTCACACGTAGCCTATTCCATGCAACATTAAACTTTAAATCATTTTACTGGTCGCCAATGGAAAAGTTAATAGCTGAACTCGGTTCACTATATGCATGCAACCAACGGGCCATACGTGGCCTCACAAAGACACCAGTCTTAGAAAAGATGTGCGACTTTAATCCTGATTTGAAAAACTTGACCGAGTCAGTGGAAAGTGGAAACAAAGCTCACTTTCCACTACAATGAACCTGTTTCTTCCATCTCTCATCCGCAGGTTTCTTACATCCCCGTCTAAAATAAAATTATTCATTCTTTTAATATAGATTTTGAAACTGTGATAGCTTAATTTTCAATGCCGCATTCGACTTTTGCAAACATGATTTCGGCCGACTGCAAAATAAAAAAATTATTACCTTTCACTATTTACTTCCCTATTTACTTCCCATGAGATTTATGTCTGATAAGCATCATATTTCTATCAGTGTAAACAGGATTAACTGAAACAGGAAGTGCAGCCTAAAAAGCCATCGGAAATGTTAGCAAGTGTGTTATCGGATCAGCTTGGGACATTGACACTGGCCAGGATAATTATAGGTTAAAGGATGGTATAGAAATGCAAATAAAAGGCACAAATCCGGTCAAGGGCAGTCGATCAGCGGTTGTAAATAAAAACGAACAAACTGTTTGGCAGTTTAGCTCGATCGAAAATTTTAAAAGATTTGGAAAGGCAGATGTAACCTAATCATACTTCATCCTGAAAGTTAAACTTTTTACAGAGCCGTCAAAACAAGATATCGCCAGTCAGTGCATGGGCTCTTGTAAAAAAAAACTGGATGCCAAACTATGCAGAACAGAAACTTTAGCCAAAACTCATCATTATTAATACAATAACTATGCAATTTTGAAGCTGTTTACTATATTCTGAAACTTAAATGACGGGGTCTTATTTAAAACATAATATAGACACGACTGTGATGACATGTTCTGTTATGTGCATATAAGGGCCTATATAGACCTACATATATGGGCTACTTCCGTTCTCACTAACTTGCTACCTTACTGCCTACCTCTACAGGCCTACATAGTTCACCTTAGGTTACACCATAGGCTACATAGTACCATGTCTAAGAATCAATCACGTAATCTGACGTCAGCACTGTCTTCTCCAATAGAAAATGGCGTCTCTTTAGTACGAACGTCTCGTTGGAAATGCAGCTGGTTTCAATACTAGGCCCTACACAATGGCCTACAGATGAAGCCAGGAAAATTGATTGCATGTTTAAGGAAATTGGCATAATAAAAATTCATTTGCACTCTCGAAAGAAATCCGGCGTGTGTGTCCATTTTGGCGAACATGCATGCACTGCTAGGGGTGAGGCACTTCACAGTCATCAATCTGTCCGCTGTCAGCATGCCCACATGAGGCGGAACCCATATGGGACCTGCTTAGAGCCCACATGGGTTTAAGTACCCAGTTGAGTGCATTAAATTGTTAGATAATTAATGGACATGCCTCATTGCAAAAAAGTCGATATCAAATCATTAGGTCAGTCGATTAGTCTTAGTGACTTACATGTAGGCGTTAGACTGATTTGTTAAGTCAGTCGCGAATTCCATAGTTAAAGACTCGGGGTCAACACACAATATACTGTTACCGGTATATATTACACGTATATACGATATATAGGCCCTACTTATATATTATAATATATTATACGTATCACTTCATCACGATAATTTCTATGACGACTCTTCAATGGAACTACACAGAGGTGCTCCCAATCCCTACGCGCCCAAATAAAACCGTCTTAAGAATATAGGAAACACTGAGAAGGGGTTCTAAAAAGGGAGCAGTGCATCAAGGGGAGGTCATTCCAGGTCGAGGGCCTACTACCCAGAAGGCACAGTGGAGATGCGATCGAGCGAAAGGGACAGAAAGCAGAATGCATGCATGCATCCATGATGTATGTATGTATGTATGTGTGTGTATGTATGTATGTATGTATGTATGTTTGTATGTATGTATGTATGTGTGTATGTATGTATGTATGTATGTATGTATGTATGTATGTATGTATGTATGAATGTATGTATGCATGTATGCAGCCTATGTAACTATGTATGCATGTATGTATGTATGTATGTATGCATGTATGTATGTATGTATGTATGTATGTATGTATGTATGTGTGTATGTGTGCATGTATGTATATTTATATATGTATGTATGCATGTATGTATACATATAGTATACGATTCATTTTGATTCAGTTGGGTTCTACATGTAATGCTAGCAGTCTAGCGTAAATGCATGTCAGATCCATGAATTGAGTTTCTAATAAAATTACTCCTTATTGCTAAAATGTTCAGCATAATTAGTGTGTCAATAATTATTGTTTCTGGTGCACTGTTAAATTGTTAATAGGCCTACTGTAATTATTACCAAGCGGATGCGAATAGTTTCCTGCAGGCTGTTTTCAAATCGTCAAACAAATTAGATATAAAGGATATAGCCTACAATGTCATGTAGGTCGCTGGTTATATATAACACAGGTTGAAGAATAAGAATTTGATGAAAATAGTCGTGGCGAACAGCGGAAGAAAGCAGAATGACGAGAGACGAAGGAAAGGAAGTGGTAGGCGAATAGGTTTGTACCAAACATAGCCTTGAAAGTAATGGGTTTGAATAATTATCAACTTCTTTTTACTTAGTTTCCGATATTGAGAATAGGTGGCGTCTCTCTCACACGTGACCCTTCAACAAACAGGATACAATAACTGCTATCGGAGCCCTATGCCTATACTCGCTTTATTGATGAATAATTCACTAGAGTGGCACAATTAGGGCAGAAAATTTCTGTTGTAGGCTATAATTAGATTCCTGAGTCCTGACCCCTAAGTTTCCAGTCCAAACCGCTGGTCTCTAACCTCTATTTTTCCAAGGTAATTCACTTAGAATTTTATTGTCAAACTTAAAAAAACATGCAGCAAATCAGGAATTTTGGCTTGTAGCCTACAGCAAAAAGTGCGTTTTATGTTCGGCAGGCTAAATTTTGTCCAACAAACAAAAAACTGACTTAAAGCGAGTTTTCTCTGATAACGGATATCAACTTACGAAGCGTAGGCCTATTAGCCCTATTTTACCAGATAGCCTGTAATATAGTATGGACTTTGAATCTAATGAGCATAGACTGTTACAAGAGTAGGCTAGGCCTACGCAGTCGGTGCAATTAAGCCTAAATATAGGCTGCAGTTACGAACCTATAATTATGGGTCATGCTCAATTTTGCATATTGCATAGAACCTCTTCATAAGCAAGCGGCCTTGGACTTAATTGACCAATTACGATCGCATTAACACGAAGTATAGGGAGAAAGAACTGGAGTAATTAGTTATTTTAGGCTGGGAGTGCAACGGTGCAGTGGCGTAGCAATAGGTCGTGCAGCCTGTGCAGCAGGGCCGGATTTGAACAGAGTGAGGCCCTAAGCAATTTCAATTATGAGGCCCCACTTAAGGATAAAAACAGACAAAATGCACATTTCTAGATCTAAGTTTATTCCTAATGCATATTGCGCCCGTGATCCATGTTTGATCAACTACCGTACTGTTAGTCTTTATAACGAGTCGAATTTTAATTGATACACTAGTTTTATTCCAGTTTTTATGGCATAGCCTACATAGCCTATACTAGAAATCACAATGAAATTTTACATCAACTTTTCCTGCATTGCTGCATCGCATAATCTGCGATAATGTCATCAAAAGGAATTTTGCGTAGTTGTTTGCATTCGATGAAAAGCAAACTCAATGAGCAGATCGAGTTTATTCTGGTGCATCGTGGAGCGAAGTTCGCTTTTTTATGCTCTTGAGCTGCGAGAACAGTGCAATTTGCTTGGCCTATACCCTTAGACTCAGAAACATACGAAGCACCACTTCAAGGTTAGGAAAATCGCTTTTGATGCCGGTGACACGAAACGGAGTATCCCCTCTGAAAGCTATCCGGGGGGATGAATTAATCTATCCCCCCGGATGGAATTAACCGGTCTATACTATCCGGGGGGATAAACTATTATATCCCCTTTTTGAAAAATGCGCATAATAAAAATATCTATGCTGTAATCAAAATTTAAAGTGACTCTAATTGTTTTAAGTGTCCTAAGCAATGCTCAGATAAAGGCAATTCGAATTTATTTAGTGACTCTGAGTGTTTTTAAGTGTTTTAAATGTTTTAAGTGCTCCAAAAACAGGGTAAAACAGATCATCTAGTAGGAATAAACATACCTTTTAGTGTTATTGTTCAAAACAAAGCAGATGAAAATTAATTTGCAAAAGAAAATTCACGCGAAAACGGTCTTTTAGACTTTTTTTTAATTTGGGGGATACAATTAATACGGGGGATACTCTATTTCGTGACACCGTCCCTGACAATGATGTCATACAAATCTTGATGACAGTATTTCCTTAAATTCACCATTTCTCCAGTTGGATTGGAAGCTTTTGTTTAAGGAGGAATTATTTTTCATCAATATCACTTCTGTTTAATTAGAAATTATTATTTTTGAATCCAACTTCGATTTCAGCGAGATTGTTTATAAATCTCATTTCTATTTCAGTAAAAATTATTTGTATGAATCCGACCTCTATGTTGCAAGAATTATTTTCGTCAATTCGACTTGTAGGCCTATCTGATAAACACTGAAACGGTGAAAACCGTGAAGCCCATGCAATGGTGAATAACTAAATACGCTAAAATGCACTTTTACCATCGATCAAACATGCAAAAAACGTGTTCTTCTTCATATCACTTTCCGCATTAAGCAATGATTGTATCGGTTGTCGCAGGTTCTTACCAGACGAAATACAAATATCGATGAGACGCAACTTCACGCAAGCGTTCAACTTAATTATTAAAGAACTGAGACTAAGAGCAAGGGTGTTCGATCTTACGCATTAGCCACATCAACTCCTATTAAAAAGTAAGATGAAATGATTGATTATAATCAATCGTGAACTAAAGAAAAAATTAGTGGCTTATAATTTATCAGTTAAAATTTATAAGCCACTGAGTTTTTTTTTCTTTAGTTCACTTTTGGAGGCCCCCCAGATTCTGGAGGCCCTAAGCACGGGCTTAGTTGGCTTACATGTAAATCCGGCCCTGCTGTGCAGTGTAGGCTAGGGGGGACCCGACGGTCAGAGTAAATTCAATTCTAACTCAATTTTCTCTTTTAGCTTGAAGAAATAGAAAAGTTTTATCAAGATAAATGCAGTGTTGTACACTGTTGTACAGTAACGAAGTAAAAGTAACCCGTTACTGTACTTAATTAAAAGTTTGAATACTTTCACATGTAACGAAGTATCAGAAACCTAAATACTTTTACTTTCAACGAAGTAAAATTTTACCCATGTTTCAGTACTTTTACTTCGTTACAATTTATGTGACACTCGTTACAATGTTCGTTACTTGAATGCGCTAATTGGCATTTCGTTACGCTAAGCCAAAACAGTTGATTTAAATTTCCATGGCTAAAAATAGATTTTCGATGGTGGTGCACGCTGGATGCACTGCCATTTCAGCAGCAGAACTGCTCTTCAGCTGTGCATTATGCTAACAATGAATCAGAAGCGTGTGTAGTAGACTCAACGATAACCATTTCGAGAATTTAATTAATATTTTTGAAGGTTAATAATTCGATTGAGTTATAGAAGGACTCAGAACTTTTGCTTTCTACTTAAAAAGTATTATTTGAAGGGGATACTTTTTACTTTTAGGCCTACTTAAGTAATATTTGTGTTGAGTACTTTTACTTTTACTTAAGTAATTAAAATAATAATAATATCTTCTTTAATGCTTCAATCTGACACAACGCAGAACGATCACAAGTACAGGTTATACGAAATACGGCCCACTGTAGCACGACACGCAGATCGGCTTTACAGCAGTGGGTTCGGTAACTTAACTAATGGCCTAAGTGCTGGATCACTTCTGGTCGGCCAAGCCAGAAGTGGGAGGGGCTATCTTTATTTTTCGCAGAACCCGAGTCAAGCAACACATCAGCAAAGCGCCAGCGGCAGCTAACAGAAAATTCAAATAAATTTTTGCCCTGAGCGAGGCTTGAACCCGGGTCCGCGCGGATGACTATCAGTTTAACGACCAGCGCTCTCACCACTGAGCTACGGGACCCCCCAGTTTAAAATCCAGTTTACTTTTACTTTTACTTAAGTACATTAGCCCGATACTTTCAACAACACTGGATAAATGGGAGAAAAGAATAAAAATTGTAAAAATGTCAATTTGGTTTTATTTCTAGTGCCAAAATAATATGCAAACAGAGTCAATCGCAGAGTCAGGCGTTCTTGCACAGTATTTTTTACTTGAAATCGAGGGGTTCAAGCATTCAAGGACCCGACACCGAAGCTCTGCACAGAGGCCCAAAAGCCTTGCTACGCCATTGCAACGGTGGCATAACCAAGGCTGTACTCTAGCCTCTAGGGTAGGCCTATAGGCTACGCGGGTAAACGGCGTATTAATATAGCTTATACGCTGTAGGGTATACAGCGTATACGCCTACTCACCTCACAAAGAGCGTGTGGGTAGCCTATAGGCCTAGCCTACGCATGTAAAAAATGCGTGAAAAAATTTTTGAAGAGAAAATTTATAACAGTTGAGCGTTTAACGTCGTAATCCAGGCTTTTGAGGCGAAAAATCCTCATGAAACAACTCGATTGTCCGATGACTAAAAAAAAGGTCGTCAGAAATTTTTCGGCCAAAAAAGTCGATTGTTTCCGCTGGCAGCGTGTGCTCACCTCAAAAATTCAGAGTAGGCCTACAGCCTTGGGCATAGCCTAGGAACTGTAGCCTACTTTACCAAATGTCAATATCATTGTCAATTCATCTGCTGGAAAAACCGTCTTCAGTCTATTCCTGCTGCCAATTATTATTACCTTTAGCACAGTTTCTATAGCTAATTGGGTAGGTCTACACTCTACAGTATATTCACTGCGTGCTACATTTCCAAGAAACTAACATCACCAACTTAAGGGCCTACCTTTTGAGCAAATATATTATTTTAGTATTTTATATTTTGCCGTAGTTGGGCCGTGAGCGCTTCTGAGTAGCCTATCTGTAAAAGGCGCTATATAAATTTCTGAAATAAATAAATAAATAAATGAACTTCAGTAGAGCGTCTGGATCTAAATTTTTACGTCGATGGTTTCATCGCGTAACCCGTTACTTCCTGTTGTGTGTGTCACGTGACTAACAAAGCCAAAGCACATGTGGTGTAACTGTGTATCCTTCATAAGCTTCTATATAGCTGCTGCATTTTCTTGTTATTAACCGCCATTTTGTTCAGGTTATCCAAAGTAATATTCCCTGTAGGCCTAAGTTGTTATTATGCTGATATGAGTGAGTTATTCTTCAGGGTGTGAGCACAGTATAAATAATGAATAAAATCGTGTTGTATAGGCCTTTGTAGATTAGGTTGTATCTGCACAATATTTCTCTTATTAAAGCCATTGGATGGTTTAGGACCCGTGACTGCTCTGCTTAGGAACCCGGAATTTCTCTTGTCAGTCGTATTGATGCACACTGAGCCGCAATGCTGACCAATTTCGAGCGAAATACAATGATTGTTATTACTGTATGTGAGCAAGCCTATCTAAGAGGCAGTAGCGTGATGGAAAAATAAGGTTGTGGTCAGGGCTTAAAGTGTGACAGGACGGTCATGGACGGCGTCCAGGCGCCTACTTTCAAATCCGAACACCGTCCTGCCACTTATTAGGCCTGCGCAACCTGTAAAGGTAAGGGACGTTCATGCACTTCTTTTTATACACTTTAAGCACTGGTTGTGGTGATAGATGTGGAAGAGGACGAGAACAAGAATCATACGTAAAATCGAAATAACAATTTGGTAGCATCACATTATGTAGATGTTAATTGGTCGAGTAGAATCTTCTGCTAAGGCGGAATTACTATAAGATTTAGAGGCCTAATTTCGCCAATAAATCTTCCTGAAAGCTCTGGTACTATGGCACTTCAAGATTTTGTCAGCCAAACTCTTTTATAGTTCTAAAAACCTCTGACGAATTTTTTTACCGCCAGATACTGTAGGTTTGACAAAGTTATATAATTATGACCTTGAGTAGCCTTGATTAGAACAATCAAGGCTACTCAAGGCCATAATTATATAATTTTGTCAAACCTACAGTAATTGGTCGAGTATCATTTCAAGCCATTCGTTATTTCTCTTGTACATACGTGCAGTGAATACAGAGTGCATTGTCCAATTCCTTGGTATCTGTCTATTTTATAATGCATACACATGCATTGATTATAATCTGTGCCTGCTACAATCTAATGAAAATTTTCCATTCTCTTTGTGCAACTATTTAGGATTTAGCCATATTGCCAGTCGACTCTCAGCTTTTGATACTTAATAGTTTCTTCTAAATAACTTTGTTCTATTCCATTTCCAATAAGGTACATTGCTAATTTGCTTTTACCTCTGTGAGGATCACTTACACCAATATGACCTCTTAACATTAGATTCTTTAGCATAGTCTCATATGTTTCTTCATAACTAACTCCAGGATATTGTTTCCTATTGTAGCCATTATGATATACATGTACAGTTGAATGAGGTTTATTTATTTTCTCAGGTTTTTATTTTGTGTCCATCCGATTAAGCAATTCAAGATAGCAATGGAAGTAATGGATATCACTTTTCATTTATAAACCTTTCTAAAAGTTCATGAAGCCCACTGCCAGGCTGTGCCAGCGTTCATATAGGGCTGATTTTCCATCGCAAGTTCAATCAGAATGCTATATCTATCTATTTGAACTCCTAACACATGCCACAGTTATGTTGATTAACAAGAATAACAAGAATACTTAGAAGCTAGAATAGACTAGTTTCATGTTGTCTTATTTTCTGTTGAAGATGTCAACATGTCAGCAAGAAGAGAAACAATTGAAATGTTAATTTTGTAACAGAACATTTGCATAAAGTTATTATATCAAAATCCACTTAAGAACTTACAAGGGATAAAACCATGCAAGTGCAATTTTACCTTCAAGCATCTGCAATGAAGAGTCATGTGGAATATAACAGAAAAAACAACACTGGAGAAAAGCCATACAAGTGTAATTTTTGTCAAAAAGCATATGCATATAAGAGTCATCTGGAATCCCACATAAGAACCCACACTGGAGAAAAACCGTATATGTGCAATTTATGTTGTGAAGTATTTACAGGGACAGGTTCCCTGAGATGGCACATAAAAGTCCACACTGGAGAAAAACCATACAAGTGCAATTTCTGTCAAAAAGCATTTTCTGAAAAGAGTAAACTGGATTCCCACATACGAACCCACACCGGAGAAAAACCATATATGTGCGATTTATGCCGCAAAGTTTTTGCACATGAATGTTCTTTGAAGTATCACATGAAAATCCACACTGGCGAAAGACCCTACAAGTGCAGTTTGTGTCAAAAGTCGTTTAGAATGAAAAGTCATTTGGATTTCCACTTAAGGAACCACACTGGAGAGAAACCATACAAGTGCAATTTTTGTCAAAAAACATTTACACTGAATACTATACTAAATTCGCACATAAGAACCCACTCTGGAGAAAAACCATACATGTGTGTTTTATGCCAGAAAGTCTTTTTATCAAAAGCTCATCTAAATTTACATGAAAAAACTCACACTCGAGAAAAATCCCACAAGTGTAATTTGTGTCACCAAGCATTTAATACTAAGAGTCCTCTGAATTCTCACTTGCGAACCCACACTGGGGAAAAGCCATACAAGTGCAATTTATGTCAAAGAACATTTGCACAGGCAAGTTCTCTGAAATACCACACATGGGCCCACACTGGAGAGAAACCATATAAGTGTAATTTATGCCAGAAAACATTTGCACGAGCATATGCTCTGAATCAGCATATAAAAAATTACACTGGAGAACAGCACTACAGCTGCCACTTATGTCAAAAGACATTTACAAAGAAATGTCAACTGGACTACCACATAAGAATCTGTTCTGGAGAAAAGCCACACATAATATGTGTTTTATGCCAGAAAACCTTTGCATCCAAGTCTAATCTGAATTTCCATGAAAAAACTCATGCTGGAGAAAAACCATACCTATGTTGTTTATGTGACAAAGCCTTTGCACAAAGGGGTGCACTGAACCGCCATGCAAAAACCCACATTGGAGACAAACCATAAGACTAATTTGTGTCACAAACTATTTACAGGAGTAGCTTGTCTCAGAATCCACATGAAAACACACGTTGGGGTAGAGGCATGCAGTTGTGAATTATGGGGCATAACTTTTGTCCACAGGGTTCATCCTGATTAGGCCCAAAAAAAATAATGCTGTGTTTCCGGTAACAGAGCTCTAAAAAATTGGGTAGGTAGGTCGGAAAATATTTTTATTTTGGTAAAATATTTTTATACAGTGACTGTCCGAAAAATTATACCAACTACTCTTTTTTGCATAAAGGTACACGCTGCAACAAAGTACGTGTTCTAAGCAAGTATAAACTGCCTATTTCCTGACTGTCTGCACCTAAAACTGCCCTAGAAAACAATTCTATTAATTTCATTTTGACATCTTTTCTGGTAAGATAAAGTGGAAAGGGAAGGGGAAGATGAGTGCAAACAGAACATCAATGCTAGGGGTCGTTCCAGATTGGCCGAGCCAGTGACTATAGTTACACCTAGAGGTTGCTAGATTTATTTTCCCTAGTCACCGTTAGAGGTGGCTCAAGTGAGAATGATAAGGCTAGAGGTTTCTCAAGACTGGCAGCCAGGAAGTAGTTAGTCAGGAGTGAAACTCTAAGGCAGTGTCCACGCTGTAGTCGGGAGCGCTTCTGAGTAGATAGCTTGAAGAGGCGCTATAGAAATCGAGAGATCAATAAAATAAAATGAAACATTCTATTCATTTGAAAAATGTTCTTTTTGGCCATGCTAGAGTCGGGAGCCCCTCTGAGTAGTTAACTTGAAAAGGTGCTATATAAATACTTGAATGAATGAATGTTAACTTCTTCACCAAAGGGTGCTCGAAATAAAAGGGAACTGCTCAGTGAGCGGAAGAGAGCAGAGTTAGAAGAAGAGAGCACTCTGAGCACAAAAAGGCACAGTAAACACAAGAGCACAGTGAGCAAAAGAGAGCAGAAAGAGGCAGAGAGCAATGGAGGGCACAGTGATCACAAGAGAGCCTGGTCAGCTTAGGAATAAAGTGAGCAAAAATGGACTGTCTTAGGACGGGCAAACAGGTAGTTAAACTATAAACTTGCAGCAGGCTGTGTATAGCCATCATGTGCCACAGGCTAGATGGCCATGTACTCAATGCTTGCAACGAGCTACCGTGAGAAAACCCTCCTTTCAGATCTATTATTCTCCCCCCCCCCCCATCCAACCCACAACCGCCTGCTTTTTCAAACTGACCGTGGGAAACTATTGATTGCTCTAATTAACAGATCATTACATACCTTGAAAGACGACTGCTTACGATCGTCGCCTGGCTTAGTGAAGGCTATAATTATGATGTTCCAATTGTACATCTCATATACGGTAGGCAATGTCAGTGTAAATAAAAAATTTCCACAAAATTTTCCGAGTTGCGGCAATAAAAGTGAGTCGGTCGGGTTACTGGAAACACAACATTAGTTTTTTGGCCTAAGATCCAACTCTATACGGAAGGCAATGTCACCGTATTATGTCAATACAAATTTTAAAAAAAATTTTTTTTTACAAAAATATATTTTTTTAATAAAAAAATTTTTTAAATAAAAATATTTTACAAAATTATTTGAGTCGTGGCAATAAAAGAGGGTCGGTCGGGTTACCGGAAACACAACATTATTTTTTTTTGGCCTTAGGCTATAGTGTGAGACAAACTACTCTGGAGAAAAATTAGGTTGGACTGAATTTATGTCAAATCATTGAGTCAAGCAGTCATAGGCATGACTTTGAAGTACTTCACATGGGTGATTAAACATGTGTGTCACAATGATAGTTATGAAAATCTTACTAACAACAGTAATTGTGCAAAACCTCTCATCCAGGCAGAGTATGGCGTCAAAGCAAGATGACCGGCAATGTTGTGGAGGTAAATCAACATTTATGTTGGCAAATTGTTTCGTTAGGAGATTCTGTGATTGTGGTACGTGCAATGAAATGTTTGAAATCGGAGAGGAGTTTAATAGTCTATGGAACATTTTTGCAGTTGATCCACAAAGAATACATTAATTTTGATTTCATTTTGCAACCTTATGATTGTGAAACTGTGATGAACTGTTTCATATTGAAAAACAGTTTTTGCAACATTGTTATCATCTCTACTATTCGGACCTACCGAAGGATGCATTTATTGAACTATATAAACATCGCCTTTTAAGTTACTTTAATGGTATAGTGAAAAAATGATTAGTTACAAGCTACTAGTTTCAGTTCTTTAGATTTACAGCAGCCATGCCATTGACAATTGCTACATGGTTACTCTAATGTGACATGTGTTTCTTGCTCGACATAGAGATAAGGAGCCTATGTTAATTTTGTTGTGCTTGTTCGTTTATCTAAGGTATTTCATTATTTGACTCTTAGTTTATCTACAGTTTTTAGTTAATCTAAAGTGTTTAATTGAAATTATTTGGGTTTCAGGTTTGTTCTTGCATCTGCTGAAGATTTGATTGGAGTTTAAGTTTTCCGATTAGGCCTACTGCCACAATTTGACTCCATCATTAGATTATTTTTTTGGATTTATATTTTTCTGATTAATTGATTAATTGAAAATGACTAATGGTGGCAATTTTGTTTCTTGAATATCGAAAAGTTGGCTATAAGAATTTGTCAACGCTGTTCTGTCTTCAGTTTATATGAAATGCATGGGATGTACATTGTACACTCTAACCAATGTAGCTAACTCTACAGTGAAAATTGCCTACATTTAACATTTCTACAATAAAGTTTACAATTTCCTCTCCTGCTACTAATACTACTACCAGGGCCTACTACTGCTACTAGGCCTGCTATGCTTACTTTGCTTAGCCTACTATTACTGCCACTATCATTCACTTAACCCTACCTATAGCGTCTGACCCTAGTCTTACCAAGCTTAAATCAATCCACTAACCCTATAATCCATTATCCCTAACCCCCACCCAACCAATTTCTGCGCTGGCTCTCGGACCGTCAGCGCATTGAATACATGGTCACTTTCTTGGTATGGCTATGCCACCTAGGTTTTGCTGTAACTTGCCTAATTGATCATTGTCACTGTCGGGCACACGGACTAGTCGATCCCTAAGCTCTGTGGGAAGGTGACATTCAAATTTGAGATGACTTGTTTCCATTCTGTTTCATGCCAATGTCTTTAAATAATGTAATGTAGGTCTGATGAGTGACTTCTAAGGCACCGCTCACAGTCATGGCTATTGTAGCCTACTACGGTCAACGAAATCTGAGTTTTCCGGATTTCGACCTCCTTCGGACTATTCGTTTGAACAACCTTTCTGACTAGACACCAGTCTGCATAGATCTAGCCATAGTGTTGCGACAATTACTGCTCTACTTGAAGTTCAAAAACAGTTGATAGGACTAGAATAGTAAAGATATTCAGTAGTAGGCCAGGCCTATCATAGTTTGCACATTTTCACCCATTCTGCTTTCTAACCCTATACACGCCTGTAGTAGATTAACGGCATTCTTCAGTAGGCCTACTTCCGCACCATTGATGGAAAACAATGACTTAGAGGGCCATCAAGCAGGACTTGCCAGTGCATAATGACAGCGTATTACTCAATCAATAACAGGTCCCTCTGCTATATTCTACAGTAACTTGTGTTAGCTAGCAGGCCTATAGAAATTTAGAGATTACGATTAGGTCTATGGTCTACAACGGGTCTAACATATAGGCTTAGGGCTAAAGTAAATAATTATGACAGCACGAAGCCCTTCATTAGGCCTATATACTGTTACAATAATTCTTTCCATAAAATTACAGAGACAACACATCACATCAGCAACTACTTTTGAGTTCAAACTGCAGGTATAAACTTTAAATATTATTAGGCTATTACTATTGTTACTCCTGTAATTAATTGTTATTCTTCTTATTTTCCCCCTTATTCTAATCATCTCTTTCTCCTTCTCCTCCTCCTTCCTTCTTGTGCCTAATTCCTCTTGTTCTTGCTCATTTCTTCTCCTCTTTCCTCTTTTTCTTGTTCTTTTTCCTCCTCCTCATTATTTGCATCATTATCATCCTCCTCCTCCTCCTCCTCCTCTCTGTTATTGTGAAATTTTAACGCTCGCAGTCACATAAAAAAGGTGCATATGAGTCACGATTAGTGGGTCACCAATTCACAATGCAGGTGATTCAGCTAGAGCTGCTAGACAGCCAGTTATTTGAAAATCATATCATTAGCAAATTATGTGTCTGTAAGTGATTCCGTAAGGATGACTTAAGGTTGGAGAATCTGAGAAACATTGGTAGTCGGTTCCATTCCTTCGGAGCAACAACGTGGAATTCATGAGATCACTTGACAGAACTGTTATCGCGTCTAAACCTGGAAGTCTTCAGCAAAGTGTGTCAGGAGAGACCATAGTTGGTTGAAGGTATAGGCCTACAAGGATTGAATGAAGCGCATGTCAGGCAGACCTATTTGAATCTTATTCAACACTAGCTGGGGTATCCGGCGTTGCCCGGAAATTTTAGGATTCGGGCCGTTCCCCGCCAATCCCTTCCTCCGTACCTCCCTCCATCCCTCCATCCATCCATCCTCCCCTCCCACTCTCCCACCCTCCCTCCCTCCCTCCCTGACCCCACCACACCCCACCACACTCCGACCTCCACCGGTACGCGACCCGTGAAATCCGAACTGGCAAAAGCGCTGGCCTTAAACACCTCTAAAACGGAGTCATCCGCAGCTTTTATGCGTATGGGACCCGAAAGAAAAGTGCTGCAATAAGCCTGTGAGGGAAACGGCCAGTAGGGAAAATGAGGGTTTATTCCCCACCCTGGCCCCATGGTGGCAAAGATTTGCCGATCCCCCCCCCCCATTTACCAGTGTTGGGTCGACCCCGACCCCCCTGCGAAGGATTGGGGTAGATTACTTCAAAACTGTGGCCGTGCATAGCTAAAAAAACAAACACACAGACTTACTAAAATATATATAAGATTATAGGACTACATGTAGCCAATGCAGTTGATTGAGCATGGTTAGTGATTTTCTAAAAGTAGCATTTAAACTAACGAAAGATGTCAAGATGTAAGATAGGCTTAAGTATACCTGCGGAAACCGAAATGGCATAAGCGATGCGGAAAAATGAAAAGAGAGAGAGCAAACCTCATGTTACTCGTCGATTGTTTAGATTGGTTTTATTCTTCGACCGCTTTTTCCACCGGTTGCTCATCGTCCCTATCAATTGAGGCCACGCCCTCACAACTTTGTATTGCCAACCAAAGATGACAGACATTATATTTCTCGGGTTCTGTATAGAAAGGCACCCTATGTTCATTAATTAATTAATTATAATAAATTGTCTAATCTCATTATTGCAGCCTACCCTATATAAACATAGTAACATTCTTTTGTAATTTCTGTCATTTTGTGCTCATCCTAAGACAAATGCAACAGTCAAGGCTAAAGACGTTCTATAGGCTAGGTATTAGGCTATATTGTATTTGATCAACTGCTTCTTGTACCTGATAGCGGTGTGTCTATCAGTTTTTGTTACCATTAAAACGAAATATAATAATGATGCCTTGATGTTATTATATAGACACAAAACTTGGCAAAGATTTGTTGCGTGTGTCAAAATGTGAAACTATATATATATATATATATATATATATATATATATATATATATATATATATATATATATATCTTCTTCTATCTTCTCTTCCGTCATCGATATGACGATGAGGCCTTTATGAATTGTCTCCAGACTTCTCTGTTCCTGATTGTTTCTTTGATTTCAGCTAAGCTGGTTCCCTTCTCTTTCAGGTCTTCTTTGATGTTGTCCATCCAGGTCTTCCTCTGTCTCCCTCTGCTTCTCTCTCCTTCAACATGTCCATGTCCATGTCCAGTTACCGTGAAGAAAATATTGGATGGTTTATATACAAGCATCTAATATTCCTGAACCATTTCCTAAGTGACCAACTACTTTTTAGACACATGTAGGCCTCTTAACACATGATTTGGCATTTTAATGACTTTGATATAATTCCCGTATAATGACACTATGACTGATCTAAACAAATTACCTAGACAACATCACTTCAAACCTACGATATCACTTTAGTAAAGTTCTTTTGCAGGATTGTATCAACAGCAGTCCATTTTTATAATTTTACAGTAACAGCAGGCCTATAGGCCTATATGATAATATCTGCAGTTCCATTTGCGATTCACCACGACTATGCATATAGGTAGAGACTATAGAGAGACTAGTAGAGACTAGAGAGACAGGCAGAAATTGAAATTATGCTATTAAAATGTCTTGAAACACTTAAATTTGCTATTTACAATTTATTTTGTGATTCATTTACATTTGCCTATGTATTTTGTAATTCGACATTTATATTTCAATGTTCGAATCTAATTCTTAGGTTTAACTGCATTTTCTGATGTTATTAGTTACTTGAAATTGCATTTCATGTCCCAAAGTTATTTCTAATGCAATTACATTTTCTAATGAATTTTGTAATTTTTTATTAGATTTTTTATGTCCCCCAAAATTATATTTCTTCGATTAATGTGCCCATTTCTGTTAATGTGGCGACATAACTTACAATCAATGGCCTTTTCATCTTTTGGAGTATGATATTCAAGCATCATATGTCATCTGCAGAGGACATAGAATAGTCTTTCAGAACATGGCCATTTATAGCCTCGTCTACAACATGACATTCTCTGTCGATAAGCTAATTTCATTTAGGCTACATTTTGCAGTCTTTCAGTCGACTTATATCATTGATAGTATGTCAATCGATATTCAAGTTGCATTATGTTTTGCAATCAACAGATCATTTTCAGTGTTTTCCCTTTGATAAGCTTAACCTTAGATATAACATTATTTGCAGTCAGTAGACCTATCATCGTTAGTAGAGGGTCTATCTAGTAGGCTACATGTCAACTGCAATCAATGGCTTCTCTTGCGAGATATGTTTCATTTGAATGTTTGACTATTTACAATCAATTTGCAGCATTCGTGTATATTTATATATATATAATCTTCTGCAGTGTATCAGTTTCAACATGTAGGTTATCAGTTGCAATCGATATGCTATACATATATATATCATATATGTAATATATATTTGTATATATACATATATTATATAATTATATACATATGAAACGTGCTGCTACTCGAGATATTCTATTTCCTCTTCTTGCTTCGTTGCTCGTCCAGTCTCATCCGATGGACTCCTCGAACCTCGACCGCCGCCATCTTGTGCTTCCTGTTTGCGTCTCTTCCGTTCTTCGAGACGTTCTTTCACCAGCTGTTCTTGTCTCTGCTTCTCCTTCAGTTGCCTGACGAAAAATACAATCAACAATATACTTGTGCAAGTTTGAGGACACTGTATATGTAAGCTTATACATACATGCATGTACACAGTAAATGCACGTAGATGTATGTATGTATATATGTATGTATGTATGTATGTATGTATGTATGTATGTATGTATGTATGTATGTATGTATGTATGTATGTATGTATGCATGTATATATGTATGTATGTATTCATTCATTAATTTCGATAATTTATATAGCGCCTCTTCAAAGAAACCTACTCTGAGGCGCTCCTAGCCCAGTCACAGCTAAAAAAATAAGATTTGAGCAACTTATAAAAATCAGGTGAATTTAGTCTAGGCGTAAGTCGCAAGGCTAGTGGGAGGGCATTCCAGATAGCAGGACCCACAATAAAAAAAAGGCTCGGCGCTGTCTGGTAGAAGTACGAGTTCGAGGAACCAACAGCTCCCCCGTTGCCGCAGAGCGAAGAGTTCGATGAGCTGCAAGGTCGGAGACAGATCGACAAATGCTAGACAAGTACGACGGAGCACAAGAAAGACGGCATCGCCAAACAAGTGCAGCAACTCGGTAGAAGATGCGCTGTGAAACAGGGAGCCAGTGAAGAACGTCACGCATTTAAGCAGAGACGGGGCATACTTAGGAATGCGGCCAATGATGCGAACAGCCGAACAAAGAACTCGTTCAAGTCGCCCAATTAGTTCAAGCGGCAGACCCACGAGTACCGAACTGCAGTGATCAATTCTACTGGTTACAAATGCATGTACAAGTGTCAGAGTAGCACTATGAGAGAGGAATCTTGAGACAACTCGGAGTTGCCGAAGGCTACATTGCGAAATCACGTTTGGGGCGATGTGGAACTCTGAAGGTAAGTACTTAGGCCTAGACTACGATTAAGAAATCCTGGATCTACATAGACAAAAATTGGGTAGAGAGATCATAATTGTCTAAGTCGATGACGGAACGGACGTAAAGACGAAGACATAAAGAAATCTGGGCGTTTAGACGATCGTTGTAACGGTTTTATTATAAAGCGTGCACATACTCAGATATTCTCTGTCGATTTGCCAAAGAAATTGGTTAAACGATTTCTAGAGTTGACTTATTAGGCCTACTCTTCTTGGAGAGACGGCACAGAGGCCAGTCTGGTTGATAGAAACCTATAGCTAAATCAGCATTGCATTGCATTGTATTGTATCTGACAATTCCTAAAGCTCTTCTCGCGGCAAGAACCTTTCAGAAGCGCTCCTATAGTGTGTGCAACTCCATGAGAAATGGCAGATTTTGAGACTTGAGAAAGATGAGGAAAGATACCATGCAGAGAGGATGGCAGAACGAACTGATGGGGAAAAGTCCATTCCTTAGGGAGGGACCTATGCAGGCAAATGATCTGGGTTGCGCCATGGCGGTCCCGACTAATAAGTCTTTTACTTAGGATCTGGTATAAGTACTAAAATAGGCCAAATGAAATCAAGGTGGATCAATAGGCGTGCTGCTGTCGGAGCTGTGATGCAGTGCAGTAGAGAAAAGAACATGGCTTACTTCTCTTCAACTGCTGTGATTTCTCTGACGATCGCCTTCGCCTTCTCCTCCGTCTGATGTTGCTTCACCTTCTGCTTTTCCTTCCTTTCCTTCAGAAGAGTTGCCTGGCGTTCGCGCTCTGTGTCTAATCTGCTCTGTGCTCCAGAGATATTCTTCATGATCTTATCCGACTCCTACAATAATAATCCAAGATGGATGACAGCGGATATAATAGACCTACACATTTCATGGAACAAAATGAATAAATGAATTGCCGAATAAACACAATTAGGTCTATTCAATTTCTAGAAAATGCGTTATGCGGGCTTGCTGCCCAGGCAATCATGTAGCGGTTGTAGCCTAATGATCTGTGAGTCTAACTCGATTTGATGCTTGGTAGACCTACACTTGGAGCAAGTATGCAAAATCGCTTTGTTGTTTATAGTAGGTCTATGCTAACTGAACATTCGAATAAATAAGTTTAAAAAGCATCTATGGTTGGGTGTTAATTGAGCTTAGTCGCTAATTCTATACTTCATTCGTGTGTTTAGGCATTTCTAGTTTTCATCTGTTGTTAGTTAAACTTATCTTTCAAAAACATCAACACAATGACCAGCTATATACATAATGGGATAGAGAGAGCAAATCCATTTGGAGCATAATAATAATTATTAGGCCTATATTCCGACATAGGCTAGTAATAGTGCGTAGGCCTACTCTATCAGAATCGCATTCCTTCAATTCCGGGGTTCAAATCGAGCAAACGAAAGCGCAGCACAAAGTGAAAGATAATTTAAATGCACTGAAACGAACACCTATTATATTATCATATTGCCTGTGAACTTTTGAAACGAACACCTATAACCTATTATCATATTGTAACCTATCATATTGCCTATAATTATAACCTATCAAAATGCCTATAATTACAACCTATCATAATGCCTATAATATAACCTTGATAAACTTTTGAAACGAACACCTATATTATCATATTGTCTAGTCTACAATTTGTTTGTATGTGCACTTGTTATAGCACCCCTTCAAGCTCTCCCTACTCAGAGGCGCTCCCGAATGCAATTATAACCTATCATATTGCCTTTAATTATAACCTTGATGAACTTTTGAAACGAACACCTATAGCCTATTATCATATTGTAACCTATCATATTGCCTTTAATTATAACCTATCATATAACCTTGATGTATAGCCTAACATTACAAAATCCTGACTGTGGAAATTATTGCAAGTTTGCAATAGATTTCATGACTCAAAGTACATTTTGTTACATTATTTTTTAGTTTTATAGCTCCTTTAAAAATTATATTTAACTTATCGCATAATTAGGTTATATTGCATGACGGGACAGCACATTAAAATAATTACATTAGTTCTACATTACATCAAAATGTTGCTGCCTGCCTTTAATAATCCCACGTTACGTAGCACTACATTACAGCCCATGACAGCAGTGCGTATACTTTCATGATTCATCATATTAAGCGTACCTCTTCGTACTCTTTCTTCATTTCTCCCTCAGACAGGTACGGGACGGCATAAGCCGTTCTCGGTCTAGCATGCACCTCCACCGTCTCTTGCAGCTGTTTTCCGGACTTCACCCTCTCCGTGACGCTTCCCCTCTCCGTCTCAAAGGTGACGCGGTCGAGGGACGACGCGAGGGCGCCCCGCCGCGCCGCCGTCGTCGGTCTGGCCGAGAGGGACTGGGACAGGCCCTGGACGGAGACGGTCGTCTTGGAGCGGGACACCTTGTATGGAACGGTGAGCGGCGGTAGGACGGACGCTGTCGGTTGTGGTGCTGGTGTCTTGCGGTGTCTGGCTGTCTGGGCGCCGTGGCGAGCACGAGCGCTCGACTTTGGACGATCGGAGGAGGAGTAGGAGAAGGAGGAGGCGGCTGAGTTCAGTCGATTTTCAGCTGTAAGTAGGAAGAACATCGCAGCATTTGCGATGGAAGAACCAAAACGACTATATAATATAGGCAGTGCTTAAAGTGTAGAAAAATAAGTGATTGGACGCCCCTTATCTTTCCAAATGAAGTGCCTGGACGCCCCTTACCATTCCAGTCATTGCTGGCCAATAAGTGGCTGGACGGCGTTCAGATTTTAAAATAAGTGCATGGACGCCGTCCATGACCGTCCAGCCACACTTTAAGCCCTGAATATAGGGGACATGAGATAATGCTCCAGTTGTCTGGCATGGGCTCCCACAGGAGCTAGCTACGTCTGCTTCTTACTAAACTCAAAACG
This sequence comes from Lumbricus terrestris, assembly GCA_949752735.1. NCBI lineage: Eukaryota > Metazoa > Annelida > Clitellata > Crassiclitellata > Lumbricidae > Lumbricus > Lumbricus terrestris. The sequence continues at coordinate 27,480,473 of OX457041.1, read as the reverse complement.
GTGCATTTACCGTGCTATAGAATCGGAGCGCTTCTGAGCAGGTTCCCTGAAGAAGCGCTATATAAATTCTGGAATGAGCGAATGAGTGTAAAGTGAGATAAGGTGATGCAAGTGAAAGCGTGATGAAGCACATTATAGGCAGCGGTGAGTTTGTTAAGACAACGAAAAGTAACCTGTTAGGTTAGGCGATTATTTGCTGTTAGATAAGTTTATCAGATAATGGCAATGACTTTCATTGACCCAGAAGTTCTTCATATTCATTCACTGCTTGACTACATCGTTAATAGGCCCTACTCATCTTTAACACGGTGTCATCGTGTCAGGGGCGTAAAGCCAATGAACCTGCCTTCGGGCAGAGCACCATCATCATCATCATCATCATCATCATCATCGTGTCAGACGACTTTACATAAAATTTCCAGAATAAACCGCTATGAAATCTTATCGCCTTGTCACAAGGACAAAAAGCCATAAATGGCATAACCATCACAAAATTATATTGCTTCCTGCATTCCAGAGCGGTGCAACAATAAAACAAAACATGCATTAGAAAGACGAGCTTTCAAGAGCGGATGACGGAGAGAATAGTGGCAAGACCATTCGCTGAGGGAAAGCTTACACAGGTGGACAAGAGGAAAGGAAGTCTAAGCCAACCTTCAGACTGAATGGGCTTCCAAGAACTGTAGAAACCGGCTTGAGAATTCTATTATAGCGGAATAGGCAACCTATTTTAGTTAGAAGTGATTGCTTGGAATTTAAATCGGGATTGAACTGATCTAAAACCGGTTTAGAATCGTTTTGAGTTCAACCTATTTCAGGGTTTTTTAACGTGCAGTTGTACACAAAATGTGCAGTTGTAGAAGCACTTCTATGCGATTAACACTAGTTGAAAAAGGCCATTTTCCACCGATCTGGAGTAATCTACCATGGAGGATGGGAAAGGAAAGGAGGGGTTGTGCAGTTCTAAAAAATCCTTAAAAACAGCCTGACCTATTTTGTTTGACGTGAGCGCCAGGACTTCCTGTTCATCACTGAGTTCGTTGAGAGATAGAGCGAGTGACCTGCGAGCCTCTTCGATGAAACGGATCATTGTCACCGTTTCCTGTTCATACATCTCGCCCAACAGACGATGAAACGATTCCTAAGAAGCACAGATGGACAAGACTTAGTGTAAACAACAGATTTCAACAATTAAACCATTATTATCAGAAACAATCAAAGATCGGTATTTATTTGTTTTCGTTTTAAACTCGTTATAAATACGCTTCAGAGAACTGTATGGACGTCTGCAATGCGCCAATCTGTCCAATGGTTCATTACATTTGCCGCTAGAGATTTGAAGACTGAGTCAATCTTATGGGGTTAACAGGCATCGAACCGGCGTTCTTCTGGTGTTCGTGCCAGCAGTGGCGGCGCCAGGATTTCAGTTTTGGGGGCTGAAGCCTCCCGGAGGAAATTTTCCATTTTCATTTTTCATCCGCCAAAATTTCTGACGAACTTTTTTAGTCATCCGGTCGAAAATCGTGAAAATATTTCAGTTTTGCATGTAAAAAACCCGGGTGGCCTATTTTAGGGGGGCTTAACCCTTTATAGCGGGCTTAGCCCCTAAACCCCTAGCACCGCCACTGCGTACCAGCATATTGCCCTTAATGAACCTTCTCTTCATCTAAATATGTATCAAAGGCTGAAGACTTTTCTGCTTATCCGAACTGGGCACTGGCTGCTGTAGTTTAAGGCAATTGGGAGAAAATAAAAGTCTAGAATGAGATGGAATCTGCAGACCAACAAGATGAGAAAGTCGTTGAGTTATATTTCGAGTGACATAAGATGGAATGTGGTTTAGAGTGAATGCTGGAAAGCAATGCGATCGCCTGCTGTATATATATATATATATACATGCAGTCATGCACTGTATATATATACAGCAGGCGGTATATAGGCCTATAAGGCATATATATATATATATACCTTATATGTCGTAGAATAATAAGGTCGGCCGTAACGCGCAGAGCACCGAGGATCGAAGATGCACTGTGAGTCGTTCTCTTGTATGGACCTCATGCAATAATACAATAATCTTGCCAACTAATTTTCATTTTCAACAGTGAAAAAATCCAATAATTCAACAATTTGAAACATTGTCTTTAGTACCTATGCTTGTATGAGTCAGCATAACTTGTTTTAGCTGCAGGTATACGAGTTGACCCTATAATAGATTGCGTTTCAGCCACGGCCAAAAATCCACTGTATACAAAAAGGCCCCACTATATTTGGCGCCCCTGGTCCCGCTCGCGTCCATGTCTTACCTGCATATCGTTTGGCAGTTGCTGCACTTTGTTTTCCAGATTCGGTGGCACAGACCGCAATTCCACGCCATTACCACGTGACCCACTCGTCGAGGGTCGGAGGTCAGCGACGGCGTTGACCCCGTTGCTCTGGGAGCTTGACCTGCCGCTGCCGAACCCGAAGAGGGTTCCCAATCGACTCGTTGACCTCGAAGTTGCCATGGCTGCTCCAGGCTGAAAGCAACGTATGGGTGAATGGATGGATGAATGAATGGATGGATGAATGGATGGATGAATGGATGGTTAAATGGATGAATGGACTTAAATCTGATGAGGTCTTAACGGAAGAATAGCTTTATCTACAGCTATCAATCAATCAATCAATCAATCAATAGACGCGGCTCTGATTAGAAACACCGCAATAGGATGATTTCACAATGTGATTTCGCTTGCGTTTGCGGATGAAGGAACAGATGGATAAATGGATGGGTGGATGAATGGGTGGGTGGATGAATGGGTGGGTGGATAAATGGGTGGGTGGATGGATGGATGAATGAATGGATGGATAAATGGATGGGTGGATAAATGGACAGATGGATGGATGGATGTATTGATTGATGGATGGATGGATGGATGGATGGATGGATGGATTCAATTCAATTCAATTCAATTCAGTTCATTTATTGCAACCATCAACCATAAACAGTAGACAATTAGACATAGTATAACATGCTTCACATAATCGGATGGCAACAAGGAAGGCCCTAAGGGATGAATATCCCGCTAACAGGGACACCTATTTACATGTGCAATTTTAACAGATGGCTAGACGTTTGACATCATGAATTGAACAATATATATAAAACAGCATGAGATGACAATTAATGTAGCAAACTTAACTAAAAAACACAAAACAAACACAAAAAATGGATGGATGGATGGATGGAGCTATTGAATGCAGAATGAATGCACGAATTTCAATTTCTGTGTGGATCTAATCTAATCGGACGACTTCTATAGCGCCTTTATCATAACATATCCAAGACATCAATCGATGATTGTCTGAAGTGAAGGCACAATCAAAAGTCACAATCAACTAGAAAACCAGATCGAAATTTAATAAATAATAAAAACCAAAAGCCAGTCCAAGATGGATGAGTAAGTTGAATTAGTTTCAAACTTAGCCCTAATTAGTCTCAAAGAACTTACAGAATAATATTAGCCTACTGAACTCTAGGATGATAAATTCCAAAACCTTGTTCTTGTAGCCTATATCTATAATTATAGAAACAGTTCAGGTGCACGGTACATGACGGATATGACGGACATCGACTGATGGAGTAAAGTATATGACTCAGTGTGATTAGAGAGCATGGGACAGACGAGAGAATATAGGTCGGTTGCTTCAGATGTAGCCTATACAGCACCGATCAGTTCTTGCAAACTTATAAGACAGGTTTTGATGGAGATTCTTTGCTCAGCGTACAACAGCGCGGCGAAAGTTACCATGAGGTGTCACCTGATAAATACAAGCGGAAGTGGCTTTTTCGACTTTTCTTCATTTGGGGAGATACGATTAGTACGGGGGATACTCTATTTCGTGACAGGGGCAATAATTTTACGCTGGAGTCTGTGATCATTATATTGTGACCTGCCTGGCAAGAGAGCTTTGGACCGTTTGTAGTTTGTACGTATGTTCCTTATCGATCGGCCTACCATTGATAAGTTAATTAGGCTACACTATAGCCAGGTCTGCTGGAGCCAAAGCATTCGCCAATGGAATTAAGAAATTAGGAGATAAAAAGGTCTGATTCTACAAATGCCCGCACGAGAATTGGGATGATCTGGCTAATTTTCGAATGTGGTTAATTGACACCAAGCTGAAATTGACTTCGCAATTTGTGCGGTTAATGAATTGAAAAAATATATAAGCGAATCAAATTTGGAGAGTCGTTGACTGGTGCTTAGCAGCTTAGACGAAGTAATTCAGTTTTAAAGGGATCCAGAAGATTTTTTCTAACCTTGCATCGTCTAGACTAAACACCGCCAAAAAGTAGAAACAAGCATTTGGAGAGCAGGATTATAATGAAAGACATGCAGCTGTCAAATGAAAGTAATGGTCGAGTATCGTCAGCAAACAGGTAATACTATTAGCGAAAAACGCTCTCAGTTTTTTATAATCATATCGACCAGTGTTTAATCTAGACATCTCTGGGGGGAAAGTTCCCCCCAGGATTGACATTTCCCCCCCCAGAAAATTTGACGAAATGATATTGGTTTTTAGTTACTGTTTTCATCATTGTTTTACATGAAATGTTATAATATACCGTGATATTATTTATTATTATATGATTATAATGCCATTATTTACTACTATAGTATATGAAACTATTTTGTGAAGACGACACCTTAAAATGCTGCCATTGCAATGTGGAAATTCAACAATTTTCTAATGGGTCACTGAAAAAGCACAGCTATTTTGTGAAGACGACACCTTAAAATGCTGCCATTGCAATGTGGAAATTCAAACAGTTTCTGATGGGGAGGGGATGCGCCCCTCCCCATACCACTCCCAGTCTCAGTGCTACGTGTATTACGAGTGTCCTTCGGACGCTCAATTGTCTCCCCCCCCAGAAACCTCGATTCCCCCTCCCCCGAGGAGGGGGACTAGATTAAACACTGCATATCGAGCCAAGTTCAGTGATGTGATGATATGGTAATTATGTAGACCAAAGGGGTCCAGCAAATAGACCGTATACACAACGCGATGTTAGATATATAGTGCGTGCGGTCGGAAGAGTAGGCCTATAATATTATAGGCAATTATTGGTTTATGTTAAAACACTTTTTTCGAATAGGTCTATAGTTACAGCGATGATGTTCACAATATTCTGTCGTCAACGAAGAACTTGGTTGCAATGAGGACATCTTTTATTAAGAGGATGATAACAACAACGACGATGATGATATTGACAATGATGACGTGCAAAGACAACCATTAATACGATGATGACGGCGATGACGACGACATAGGGCCCATAGCAAATTATGGCCACTAAAAAAAGTGGGTCGCGGTGGTCTAGGGGTATATATGTTCGGTGCCTTGGAGTTGGAAGGCTGTGGGTTCGAATCAAGCCACCGCGTATGATAGGAACCCTGAACAAGTCCTTCACTCGCAATTGCTCATGCACTTCGGCGTGAAGCTTCGATTCAGCGTACGCGCTGTAGTCGGGAGGTCCTCTGAGTAGATTTCTGAAGGGGCGCTATAACAAGTGTTCATACATATATATACCTAGAGCGATGTTTCTGAAAAGAAAAAAACCATTTACCAAGTGGCGACATACCTGTTCTTACAGCAGCGTTCTGCAACTGCTCTTCGTGGAACCCTTTCGCTCGGCTCAATAGACTGGGTGTATACCGGGGCATTGATTGCAGCGGGTGACACTGGCACGCAGGCAGCGACGACCATAACAATAGCCATGCTGACGGGTTGGCCCACACTGCCAGCCACGTCTATCCAGCTCTCCTTCCTTCCTTACACCGTGGAACGATCGGAGGCTGCGGCTGTTGGGCCAGTGGCTAGCGACGAATGTCTGGTGGGAGAACCATACAACTGCAACAGCCTTTCACAGGTAGAGGCAATGTCTGGTAGAGGCAGATATCCTTGTGGTTAGAACGTCTGAGTTTGATGTCAGATATCGTGGTCTTGTCCACGATGCGATTACTGTGAACGACGTCATGAGTTTCGTTATAATGTAATAGATGCATGTAGGCCTACGCTTCATGTTAGTATTTTGTTCAATGATGCTGGAGCTGTGAAAGCTTCTGGTCAACTCCGTTTGTGCTGCGAACAATCAAAATAATATCGATCCTGATTCTCAGAAAGATTTCGATCTCCACCCATGACATCACTTGAAGGGACGATTGATCGAGATTTTGTGCGTTATTACGATGGCGCTATAGAAGTCATTAGATCAGCTAATGTCTGTTTTGATCAATGTCAGATGACATAAGTTGTCTGGCTCTCTTTCTTTAGTGCTGAAATGGCAGCTTTCTGAAGGCATTATATTTATAGACCTAACGGATTCTAGTGTTTTCTGATGGCGTTAATCATTGAATATAATTATTATGATATGGTAAAATATACTATATGTATATTTTATTGTATTGCATTGTATTGTATCTGACAACTTATAAAGCGCTTCTCACAGCAAGAGCCTTTCAGAAGCGCTCCCAGTGTGTGCAACCTCGAGAGAAAAGGCAGGCTTTGAGATGACTACAGAGGATGGCAGAGCGAACGGATGGGGAAAGTCCCTTCCATAGGGAGGGACCAATGCAGGCAAATGATCTGAATTGAGCCATGGCAGTCCTGACTCGGGGTACGAAGAGGTCAAACCGATCAGAGGACCTAAGAGGACGCAGCGAAGTTGCAGTAATAGGACGAAGTATAACATCACAAAGATACTTCGGGGCTAGACCCAATTGCGACTTGAGAACCTAAATGTGGGTTTTAAATTGCATACGAGCAGAGAGTGGAAGCCAGTGAAGTTGTTCAGTCATGAATGTAGAAATGTGGGAGAATCTAGGAAGACGGACAATGAGCCTAGCAGCAGCATTGAGTACAGACTGTAGAGGAGCTAGCCGAACCTTAGGGAGGCCAGCAAGGACAGAATTACAGTAGAGAACAGACGAAGGCGTGAACAATTGAGGTAAAGGTTGAAGAAGAAACAGATTTGCGAATAGCCCTGAGACGCCTTTACTGGAAGTAGGAAGAGCTGGTAAGTTTGGCAATGTGCTCGGCATAGGTTAGAGAACTATCTCGCGTGACACCTATATAGGTCTCGAACACTGTAGACGAAAAGTTGAAGCGAGGAAAGGTTTGAGAGTAATGCGTAGTCAAGTTTTTGAAGCTGCTTCGAAGCACCAAACTAAATCAACTGGGTTTTTGAAGAGTTCAAGGAAAGATGATTTTAAGACATCCAAAGATGGAGATCTTGAGATAGAGCGTCAATTAGACTCGCATGAAGGAGTTGAACAGAAGGATGCGAAGAGGTGGCCAGTAGCGGAATGATTATGGTAATGAGATGGAATGCAAGCCGTGTAAATGATAAGAACGGACCAAGGACAGAACCCTGAGGAACACTCACCTCAACCGGGACCCACTGAGTCCTAGAGTCACCAGAGATGATCATTATTTTGGGTGCGATCAGACAGGTAGGAGTCGTAGGACCGAAGTCAAAGTAGAGGAGAACCCTTGAGTCCGCAGGTGTTTCAAGTCGTTGCAACAGAATGTCATGTTCGACCATGTCAAAGGCAGCAGAGACGTCATTATTATGATGGAAGATTGAGTGGTATGATACGATATGATATGAAATTATATAGGCTATGATATATGGATATATCATATATGACATTATATGATATGATATGATATGATACGATAAATGAGATGACATGATATCTCTTTTGACAAATGTGAGATTGCGAGATGCGAGAATGATAATCCGTCTCACTACCATATAGGTCTAGACCTGTTTGGTGTGCATTAATTCCTGATTCTTCTGTGGCAACGTGAGTCGTGTCACCAAATAAATATTAGTGTCTGCAGTTTCTAGACTTCAGCCTGAAAACGAGAAAGACAGGCACAGAGAGTGAAAGAGGCAGATAGATAGAGATATACAGACAGAGAAAGACAGGCAGACAGACAGAGACAAATGGAGATAGAGAGACAGAGACAGACAGACAGACAGAGAGAGAGACAGGTAGAGATAGAGACAGATAGAGAGACAGATAGAGATAGAGAGATAGAGAGAGAAAGAAAGACAGAGAGATAGAGACAGAGAGACAGACAGACAGACAGGCAGACAGACAGAGAGACAGATATATTATATACATAGAGAGAGATAGACAGAGAGAGACAGAGACAAACAGACAGGCAGAGAAAGAGAGTGAAAGAGGAGGAGCACGGGCGAATCGTTAGCGTGTCCTGGATACTACGATAACGTTCCTCGTTTCATTCTACGGACAAAGCCGGCGAATATTTTTTGCACGCAGTAACTTATGGGCGTATTATTCAATATAAAACATATCGTCGCAGTCAGTGTACGCGAGTCCTATAGTCAGACAAACCACTAGACCTTATATATAAATATAGTGCTTTGAATCTATCACAGTAGCTGGTGCTGCATGGCCAATGCATTTCCCATGCGTCAATCAATACCGAACCATTAGCAATTGCGTGTTTAATTCACCAACAAGTTCATGTCATTCGTGCAGATGATGTGTGCATAAATGCGTGCATCTGACTTATTTATGCAGCGCATTTTCAATAAACTCAGAATGTCACTACACGACAGGTCATATAATCTATTGTTATGCTGGTCATTACGGTTTAATTCCATCGGCCTCTCTCTCTTTATCTTATTGTATCTCTTTGTCTTATTGTATGGTGCATTGGTGCTGTGTTCATTACTACCTCGTCAATGGAATTGGTTGCGTTTGATGCAGAATAGACGAGGGTCACCATAGAGTACATTTGAATTTATTACAACAACGTCAATTACAGTGGCGGATGCAGAACTTTTCGAAGAGGGGGGTCAAAATTTTCGGTCTTGGCCCTCTTGGGACAGGGGAAATATTTCGTCTTGGTCACCGATGACATTTTTTAGTCGTTCGTCGAATTCCCAAGAAAAATATGCCATTTTATCCGTCAAAATAACTGATGACCTTTTTTAGTCGTACAGTGATCTTAAGCCCCTGTACGGCCTCGTGTACGGACCTCGTGGGGCGTGTGCAGGAGCCCCAAGGTGGGGAGCACGTCAACCTTTCGAGCCAGAATAGCTGGCCAAAAATAAAGAAATTTCTAAATGGGGGCATGGCCGGATTTGCCCCCTGGATCCGCCCCTGGCCAATTATTTAGCCTACATGTTTAAGAAATGAAGACATAAAAATAACATAAATAAATGAACTATATCGTTCAGAGGCGCTCCCAGTCCAACCACTGAAATATAAAATAATTAGATTTCAGTAATTTGTTAAAAGAATTGTCATTATTTCTAGAGAGTAGGCGCATCTTCAAAGGAAGCCCATTCCAAGTGGTTGAGCCAACAATGGAGAATTAGGCTACCACGCTACATAGTACATATAATATGTGGCGCCGCACACCGAAATCAGCATTAAGGCGATTTTGCAACATATTGCGTTTGATGCATCATTTCAAAGGCCTTGTCTCAGGCATCAAAATGACACAAAAATTATTGCTCTAGCTTAATTCTAGCCGAAGATACAAGGGAAAAAAGTGATTTAATTAAATTTATTAATTAATTAAAATAAATAGAATGTAAAAAATTTGCATAGCAAGAGCATCAAAATAGCTTGGCTACTTGTCTTTAAAAAAAAGAAATTTAAAAAATTTAAATGTTGTTGTTGTAAATTTAAAAAAAAATAAAAAATCACAAACATACTATTTCTCTAATATCTCTTATGTGTAATCTCCAACTTAATGCTGATTACGGTGTGCGGCGCTCGCATGTCAATCATATATTATATGATTGACATGCGAGCGCGGAGAACCAGAAGTTCCCCACTAGCAGAGGAATAAAGGACTCGAGATCCTGCTGTGTCGGAGACAGAGCGCTACCAAGAAGGTATCGTCAGACTGGTGCAGCTATCCTGTAGGACAGTAGGAGATAGGTCTACGCTGCATGACCGTGTGCCTTCATGCATGTACAGTTTATTTTAGGTTCTGAGTGTCCCTGATAAGTCTGTTTGCCATACACATACAATGACTACAATTGCACAAACTGCCTCTTTCTAGCACGGTATATATAATATAATTATTTGAGGTGCTACTGTCATATATGAATCTTAATTACGCACTTACTGTCTTGTCCTTTAACAGGAGAGGTGCATGCTTTGGTTTTTAATGTTTTTATGTAAAGTATATGCATGAACTAACCGGAGAACAGACTCTACAATGATTGGACGTTATATTTGGATTAGCATCTTTAAAGCAGTGATAGTATATAATACATTTTAAAGCCATGATAGTATATAATATATTTTAAAGCAATGATAGTATATAATATATTTTAAAGCAATGATAGTATATAATATCTTTTAAAGCAATGATAGTATATAATATATTTTAAAGCAATGATAGTATATAATATATTTTAAAGCAATGATAGTATATAATATATTTTAAAGCAATGATAGTATATAATATATTTTAAAGCAATGATAGTATATAATCTATTTTAAAGCAATGATAGTATAATATATTTTAAAGCAATGATAGTATAATATATTTTAAAGCAATGATAGTATAATATATTTTAAAGCAATGATAGTATATAATATATTTTAAAGCAATGATAGTAGATAATATATTTTAAAGCAATGATAGTATATAATATATTTTAAAGCAATGATAGTATAATATATTTTAAAGCAATGATAGTAGATAATCTATTTTAAAGCAATGATAGTATAATATATTTTAAAGCAATGATAGTAGATAATCTATTTTAAAGCAATGATAGTATATAATATATTTTAAGAGGAGTCTGTCGTGTGTGCGTCATTCGTGTCACACGTGATGCGGTTGATTATTTTAACCTCTTGTGGACTTTATAATTTTATAGGGTCATCACACGGAAGATTTCGCATATTGCTGTAATGCTGTATGAATGAAATGCCATTTTGGCCTTGGATATACACCACATAAATTATCACGTCTTTTCCACAGCGTACAACTATTTGATGAATTGACAGCTGCTCCATAGAATCAACGTTGGCTTTGTTCAAGTATAAGAGCCTTGTTTATACATAACAAATACGAGAGAGAGAGAGAGAGAGAGAGAGAGAGAGAGAGAGAGAGAGAGAGAGAGAGAGGGAGAGAGAGAGAGAGAGAGCGAGAGAGAGAGAGAGAGAGAGAGAGAGTGAGAAGAGAAAGAAGAGAGAGAGAAAGAGAGAGAGAGAGAAAGAGAGGAAGAGAGAGAGAGAGAGAGAGAGAGAGAGAGAGATATTGAAAAATGGTTGAACACAAACAGTGATCGACAAAGAGATCCTGAGCTACATAATTACAAACAAATCAAGTGAGAAAACTATTGAACAGAGAGAGAGAGAGAGAGAGAGAGAGAGAGAGAGAGAGAGAGAGAGAGAGAGAGAGAGAGAGAGAGAGAGAGAGAGAGAGAGAGAGAGAGAGAGAGAGAGAGAGAGAGAGAGAGAGAGAGAGAGAGAGAGAGAGAGAGAGAGAGAGAGGCTGGAGAAAGATACTGAGAGAGAAAGAGAGACAGAGACAGATACAGAGAGAAAAAGCAAAGCACCAAGTAAGAGACACGGAGACAGAACGTGACAGAGAGGCACGCATACATTACAGGTGGCAGCGATATAGAGGGTCGGACGACAAAGGGAACCGCTGAAACAATAGACAGGTATTTGCATGCGAGTGTATGTCACTCGGTCAATGAATAAAGAATTATTTGGACAAGTGCGTGCTGTGCTGCTGCTGTGCTGCTGCGTCTCTGATGACGCCAATGCATTCATTTGCGTCCATGGCAACCAGCCAGACATCGAATAGACCAAGCAGAAGGACAGAGAGAGAGAGACAGAGACAGAGAGACAGAGGCAGAGGCAGAGGCAGAGGCAGAGGCAGAGGCAGAGGCAGAGGCAGAGGCAGAGGCAGAGGCAGAGGCAGAGGCAGAGGCAGAGGCAGAGGCAGAGGCAGAGGCAGAGGCAGAGACTGAGGCAGAGGCAGAGGCAGAGACTAGGGAAAGCAAGGAGCTTGTTACAAGAGGCTGAAGGCAGGCAAGCACACGTACAGCATAAACACACAGGCATGCATGCAGGCGTACAGTGAAGCGTTCATTCATGGTTCAGATCGATAGACAAATATGTAGATGAGTAGGTAATAAAACATATATAGAAGAATAAACGCTCGAGTGGCCTACACTCAGACATCAAACAGATCATAAGTTACTTCAGAAGTAGGTAACGTCAAGCAGGTATAGCGCTTAAGTAAAGTATGTAGGCCTATAGAAACTGACAATATAATTATGTTTCTTCATTGCTCTGTCTCTGATTGGAAACTGATAATACTGCTAGAGTATAGACCTATGCCCCTTATAAAGTAAACAAACTGAGAATATACTTCTGTGTTCTGTCTCTGTTTTGAACTGACAATGTAGTCCAATATTATATTCCTCATCAGTAAAGAAACGGATATTACTTCTCTCTGTATGTTTTTCTGTCTAACAAGTAGACCCCCTACTTGCTTCTTAATACCGGGCATAGTCGGTCAGCAGTGTTATTTCAGTTATGGTTTTTCAGTTACAGTTTAAGTTACAGTTATCTATTTTTTTACTTTTCAGTTACAGTTTCAGTTACAGTTAACTGCGATGAGATTTTTCAGTTTCAGTTACAGTTATTTCTTATTTTTCAGTTATAGTTTCAGTTACAGTTATTACGTGTATATTCAAACGTCACAACTACTAAGACACTGATCACAGTCACACATATTGCGCAAAGTTCCCAGAAAGAACGCTCGACTTGCGTCTGTGCACTTTCAGTCTGCAAAACATTTTAAAGAAGTATTTTATATGTAAGGGCCTTTCATGACATGCCAACAGTGTCACTGTCAACATATTATAACTATAAAAGATAACGAGTGAAACACCCCTCAAAGTGATTAATCAACTTGTCATGTAATAGCAGAATTACAAATGTTATAGAAAGGCAGTAGTCAAACATACTACTATACTATACACTAAGGGGCAGTAAGGGCTCAACTAATGACTAGTTTCTCTTCATTTGTCTCATGTTCTTTAAAGGCATATCTTGTTGGAGAGTGCAAGAGTGTCTGTTTGCATTGCATCTGTCTGCTCCTTAAATGGCTTCAATATTCTGGCTAGCTCTGCAAGTTGCACAAAAGCACTTGTTTTATTTTCAAGTTAACTCCTTTTGATTCTTCAGTTATACAGTTATTGTTTTTCAGTTTCTATTACAGTTTCAGTTATTCAACATTTTTCAGTTTCAGTTACAGTTACAGTTAACTGGCAAAGATTTTTCAGTTATTCTGCTATTTCAGTTACAGTTTCAGTTAATAGAAATAACACTGTCGGTCAGTCATTGTTCCTATGGCAGGGGGTCAATTGTGTAGTTTTATTTAATTCTATCTGACTTTATTCTATAGATTGAAGCACCAAATATGCGTGTGCATATACTGAAACTGGTTCTAATTTTTGATAGCCTATTTCAGGCTATTTGATGTGATTGGAACAACTCGATGGTTAATTCATTGCTCTCCTTGAACAATACAATGCCTGTTCAGAATGACTCATAGGCTACATGACTTATACCATTTCTGTATTCCAATATGTGAACAACTCTATTGTTGTGCTGACAAATAAATGTGTGTTTAGTATAATATGATTATTATCTGTGTTTATCCTATTTTCGTCACTTTGTTTCATTCTCAAACCTCTTTACCTGTATGCTTTGCTTTCATTGTTATCGTGTGTGCATGTGTCTCTTTCTCTCTCCCTTTCCTGAGTCGAGTCTATGTTTGCATATCTCCCTCGTTTACCATCCTCACGTTTTTCCATTTGTGCTAAATATTCAAACCTTACCCGAGTCGACAGCTGCTATTGTTTTGCTAAGCAGTCGATCATACACGACTTGCTGCTCTCGGTTATTGTCACACGTGTATGAGAATCCATTGTTCTCTGCTGAAAGCATCATGACGTATATACGCTGCTGTGCAATCCATTCTCTGCCTAGATATATATCGTCCATGCCAACAACATTGACGCGATGACGTCCTCTCATTATATGGCGCAAAAAATGTTCACGCACGAAAAAATCGATCTGGCAGTTTGCGTTGTAACGGAAACTTGCTCGGTTTTTTTTAGCGTTTCGTATTCAGATTCGACGCGGAAGGTCACTTGCCTCGATCGCTGCCGAGAATAGAAACAAGATAATAATTGTCTGCGGCAATTATCTGAGAAGTTAACGTTCCTGCAAGAGTAGCCTACCCATGAATATTTTATGGGGTCCATTTTGGTCCTTGGACTATAATAATATTATGGCCGGGTCCCCTACACCACCGCGTACAAGGTGGTGTGGCGGTATGTGTTGCTTTGTAACGGGCAGTTCCCAGGTTCGAATTTAGCTCAGGCCATTGTGTAATGTGTAGTGACCTGGAACGAGTTGCGAATCATAATTGTTTATAAAGAGGAAGGCAGCAGGAAAAACCTAGCTCACTCATCCCATCCCGGCGGGGGCAGTCAGGGCAAAGAAGTTATCGTCGTCATCGTATTCGTCGTCGTCATCATTGTTATCGACATCATCATCATCATCATCATCATCATCATCATCATCATCATCATCATCATCATCATCATCATCATCATCATCATCATCATCATCATCATCATCATCATCATCATCATCAATATCAACACCACCGAGACCACCACCACCACGACCACCACGATCTCCACCACCCCACCCCACCACCACCACCACCACAATACACACTCAGTCAAAACTGATTGATTACTACGTGAAGACTTGTGAAATCGCATTTTTTCCCAACATTTTGTACCTTTTTAAACTTAAGGTAGAAGTAGGCCTAAGAAAAAAGGATTGATTCGTTTGATAAGAAGGCTTTTTCATACGATTAAAATAAAATTTTAAGTAAATTCTTTTAAATAACTGTTGCAGTTAAGCGTTTCCGATAACTAAAGGTAGGCCTACCTTAGACGAGTGAAATAGGCTTACTACCCCTACTGTTAAAAGTGAAAATATTTCATCTTTTAATGCTTCACTATGACCAGAGAAAAACCTTGAGTAATGACATTGATGGTCAGGCCATTTTATTCCGGTAGGCTACCGACAGTATTGAAGATAACGCAGATTTTGCTTGTGAGACTAGAGCAAGAGTGTAGGCTACACTTGAGCGAACAAATCCTATTCCAACTGGATATAGGCTAGACTAGAGGCTTATGACCTTTGATGACTCGTGACATACCCGGTACCCAAACTTGCAAACAAATTTGGTGACAAAAAAGACCATGAACAGTCATTATGTGATTGGAGTTAACATTGAAAATGTGAAATTAAACTAGCTTATTCGAAGTTTTTTAAGTTGGTTAAAATTTTAATGAATGAAAATGTTCGCATTAATAGACCAGGCTTAATGGTAGACCTAACAGTTAATTGCCTTTGCTTCTGGATTTTTCTAAAGATAATATAAATGTAAAAAGTCTGCTGACTATTTCAAGTACGCTTAGTCATCGTTCCACTTGCGCACAAAAATGTCTCAGTTTCTCATGTTTTCTTGGTTGGTTTACTAAAAACTCACATTTGCAGCATCATTTCTACTTGGCTCATTCACTATTGCTAGCTCTAGGTCGACAGATACAGCAATACAAGACTCGTCTGATTTCTACCAAATCTGACTCAAGTCATCAGTTGTAGAATCGCAAAATATCACTGGTCAACATAGAAATCGTTACTGACTGGAAAAGGCCCTAATGTGTAGCATCTTGGTGTGCTGAACACGAATATAACCATAAAAAGTTTTTATTGGCTCTCGTTTTAAAAATATTTCATATAGTTCATTTCCTATGTTTCACCATGTAAATTTATGCAGTAGAAATGCGACAATATCCTGAATAAGTCTAGAATGATGCAATCACGTCCTAAAAGTTGGAAGGGACCATAATAATAAAGTTAGGGGACTACTCAAAAGTTGGGGGGGGACGCGTCCCGTGGGTCCCATAGGGTGGTTGCGCCTATGGAATGATGTAATATTCCACCTCACTGCATAATCCCATCATGGACACATCATGCACAGCTGATTTTTTTTATTACGTCATTTTCTAATGCAATGTAAAAGTACAGCCAGTCTGATGAGGACAAGGGTGAGCCGACATGTTCTTCTCCTGGTCCGTCAGCGTGCAGTGATCCCGATTTTCACTGTGGTGCATCATCAACCCCACACAGAATAACACAGGAAGAATTAAATGACCTTGTTCGTGATTTGGACTTATCCAAAAACAAGGCAGAGTTGCTAGGATCAAGACTCCAACAATGGAATCTTCTAGAAGAAGATGTCACAATCACTTCATATAGAAAGCGCCATCAGCAGTTGGAACCTTTCTTCATGAAGGAAGGTAATCTGGTATTCTGTTCCAATATTGACGATCTCATGCATGCCTTACAGATCACTCATGACCCACA
Source organism: Lumbricus terrestris (assembly GCA_949752735.1). Classification (NCBI taxonomy): domain Eukaryota; kingdom Metazoa; phylum Annelida; class Clitellata; order Crassiclitellata; family Lumbricidae; genus Lumbricus; species Lumbricus terrestris. Next base: position 27,463,941 of record OX457041.1, on the reverse strand, counting down.
AGAATGGAGACTTTTTGTAGACTCTTCGACACTGAGTCTTAAGGCTGTGCCTTTGCACAATGGAAACTGTCTTCCATCTATTCCATTAGCGAATGCTGTCCACATGAAAGAGACATATATGATAACCTAAAACAGCTACTGCATTACATTGACTATAACAGGTACAAATGGCACCTGTGCGGTGATTTGAAGGTAGTTGCCATTTTAATGGGACTGCAACAAGGATATACAAAATATATGTGTTTCTTGTGTGAGTGAAATAGTCGGGCAAGAGAGTTGCACTACGTGCGGAAGGAATGGACTCCCAGACAAAACATGGCAGTTGGACAGAAGAATATCCAGCACCCAGCTCTGGTCGAGGCTCACAAAATCCTACTACCACCCCTTCACATCAAACTAGGTTTGGTGAAGAACTTCGTGAAAGCCATGGCCCGCACTTCGCCAGCTTTCCGATACCTGCATGAAAAATTCCCTCGACTCATCGAAGCAAAGATTAAAGAGGGAGTTTTCGTGGGTCCTCAGATTAGAGAACTTTTCAAAGATGACCGCTTCAACAACTTGCTGGAGGGTGATGCGAAACAAGCATGGAATGCTTTTCGTCTAGTGTCTGTATACAGACTTTCTGGGGAATGTTAGGGCAGAAAACTACAAGGAACTAGTAGAAGACATGCTCAAGCAGTACCAGAAATTTCGCTGCAATATGTCGCTGAAGATGCATTTCCTTCACTCCCATCTGGGTTTCTTCCCTGACAACTGTGGTATGGTTAGTGACGAACATGGCGAACGCTTTCATCAAGATATCGCAACAATGGAGCAAAGGTACTCGGGAAAATGGTCCACTACAATGTTGGCTGACTACTGCTGGACACTACGCATAGATGCTCCCGAACAGCTGTACAAGAGACAGGCAAAAAAATCTAAGAACTAGTCTATGACCTGGTTTTTACAAATATTAACCGTAAGTGTATCACTATTGGAATGCATTGTGCGATATAAAATTACTGCATTTGAGATTACAAAAAAACTAGAGCCAATTAAGCAATTTCACTGTCATATTCGTGTTCAGCACATAAAAATTGATAAGAACTGACTAATTTCATTTCAGTAACATGACTTTTGTAAAAATTTGTTGTCCAGTGTATTCGTTTCGTATAGACCGATAGTAGTCTAAATTTGCCCATTTCGAATGTTACAGTCTGTACGATAATAATTACTGGTAAAAGTTTCATTGTTGTGGTCAAACATGTAGGCCTACACGTGTAGGTCTCTGTGTAAAGAGGCCTAATGCAAACATTATGACTGCCCTAGATTCGGATAAAATAGAATAAAATCTAGAACCCTAAGTATATAGGGTGCTGCGAATTGGCACAGTTGTGACAGCTTATGTCCGCTAAAGTGCTAAACTGCTAAAGTAAGCTACGGTACCGTATACTCAGTGCAACGGACGCATACTGTGAGAATTCGTTACACACCAATTCTTTGCCGCACACCAACCACACATCAATTTTGCGCGATACATCGCCGGTCCAATCTTGACTCACCAGTGTGTCGCGACGCACGGTGCGCACCAGTTAAGAACATACATTGCGATAGGCCAACATATTCCAATTCAATGAGGCCAACACATTCCATTAGTCCAACACATTCTATTAGGCCAACACATTCGAGTAGGCCAACACTCTCCATTAGGCCAAAACCAATCATTTGCCTATAGTCAAAGATGGTGTGGCGCATCAATTTTGAAACTGCAATGGAGCGAGGGACCAGCAGATCTCCACGAGCATCAAAACATACGTGTACGATTGACCCCGATGTCAGATCGCGAGATATTATATGAAGTCAACGCATCCTAAACGGCGAAATGACTTTCGTTTTTACAGAAGCAAATAAAAAAATCTTCAGTTAACCATCCTTTCGTCAGGTGGCTAACTCATCTAGCATTCTAGCCATCTTCATGGCTGATTGGTCGAATGCCACGTAGGGCCTAATGGCAATGTCGAAATGTTCACATGGTCGAAGTCTCGATCGGGATCCAGACAAAAACAGAGGGGAAGGTGGGGGTGGGGCTGGGGGAGGAATCGGGATTTGCGGGAAAGCAGTGTTTTCAGTTTTCAGCGAAAGACCTGTTGAGAGAAGACAGTAAGCCTAAGCTTATCGATAGGTTGAGGACTTGAGGGTCAAGATAAAAAAAAAACGCCAGGGAGACAGTCAGACGGTTAAGGTGGGTGCACGGTGTTTGGAGTTGAAACGTGGTGAGGGAAAGAGGATCGAGATTGGATTTGCGGAAAGACAATTTTCAGCTTTGAATGAAGGATCTGTTGAGAGAGATGGCAGAAGGTGACGTATTCATGGTGAACTCCTACACTTATCAGAAACTCGCCGTCATCATCGAAACCATTCTGATCTGATTTGATTTGATCAGATGTGAGATTCGGCCTATGTCAAATATAACAGGATATAGTTAAATCTATGGCCTCATAACCTATCTAACGTGTCATCAATCTGACAGATCTTCAGGGCCTCAGATTCGCATTTTTTAGTTACTAGGCTATGTGCGTGTTAAAATGCTTATGTCTATAATTAAAAATAATAATGATGATAATAATAATGATAATGATAATAATAACGATAACAATAATAGCAATAATAAAAATTACAACAACAAGTGTAAAGTGGTGGTGGGGCTGTTGTTTGGTGGTGATAGTAGTAGCTAGTTATATAGTAGCACTGGCGATAGTAGGCCTAAACCAAGGCGGCCACCACTGGGATACGTAGTGTATAAGTTCATAAGGTGCGTTGAATTTATGATTCTGTGAAAAACAATTGACTAAATACTTCATCGACAAAATATCTGAATTATTTTAGAAACGATTCCTATCAAAATCACTAGAAAAGTTAATCATTCGAGTAAACCATCAAACTATAAGTGAAGATCGATTGGAATAGTCACGTGATTAGGCTACATATAGATAGCATAATAGTATATCATATCAATCAAATGAACGGATCTCAGTTCCGATACCTGTACAAGTATACATGCGATTAGAAAAACTGATCCAAGGGTTTGTTGACTTGTTACATAGTAGGCCTACATGTAGCCTACAGCATTAACGATCTACACAAACACATTTGTACATAATTATAAAAAAAACTTATAAAACACAGTGTAGGTCCTACTGCCCGTAAAACCCTCGGCTACTGCGAAGAGTCGGAGCATCTTCGCAGATATAAGGCCCCGGTTCGCTTTCTTAGCGTTTATTTTAGTCATCTATAGTCTTTACCGTCTTTTGCAGCTTATGTCTCTGTATGTTCAGTAAAGCTGAATATATATATAGCGAAACAAGTATGCGTGCGAGTAGATCGGACTTATCCGGGCTGCTTACATAGAGTTTGCTGAGCAAACTCGAACACATAGTCGTTGGATAATTGCCCAGAGCGCTGCCGAATGGACCACGATGTTCCAAATATCGCTCGATCTGTCCTTTCAGTGTAGGATTGGCACGCCATCTTTCCCTTTCTGATCTCTCCCTCCTTGCAAATTAGGCTACTTTGGCGCATGATACTACTGTATAATAGCATTTCAGTAGAAATTGCACTACCCGGAAACACCAAGTGAGACACGATTAAAGCAAACACATTGGATGGTGAAACTATTCGCGCAACTCCATTTTCTACTCAATCGTGTTATTCGTGTAGAATGAACTTTTCCCCCTTGTTTATTGGATATCGACGCCTATTATAGTAGCCACAGCTTCTCGTCAAAATGGCGATACACATTCACGAAATTAATAGGCCTATTTACTAAGAAAACTGGATATCATTCTATTGATTCAGAAAACTATCAAACATCAAACTAAAAATAAATAAGAAACAGACTTGCTATAAAACACAAAATAATCAAGCATCCGCATAATAGGCCTAATTGACTAAATCTTTGACTAAATCGATTGCAATTAATTACTGGATAAATTTATATCATTATCTAAATGGCCAATAGAAATAATTCTAAGACTATTAGCGAAGACTGGATCACACAACGATGGAGCAAGTTGTCTCTTCCACAGTTTTGATCCTTTCGGTCTCCGCCGTATCGGTCCAGTTGAGTTCTATTTGTCCAGAAAGCTTTGGCATTTCCCTCAGGTGGGTAATACCTCAGGATTAAACAGTAGTCCGCCAAAGATGGCCATACACGGAGCGTAAGCCTTCCTTCATCTGAACTCGCTAATGGCCGGTAAGGGGATGTGATGCCAGTTGTAGCCTAATTACATGAGCTCAATAATAAATTTCCTCCAGGGTTCGTCCACCATGATAGGCTGAAGTGGAAACACGATGAACCTCCTGCCCACTTCAAAACTTACATTACTAATCCGACAGGATTGGAAGGATGGCTGGCCATGTATGTTCGCTCAAATACATGTAGCGTCGTAATCCAGCGCTTTGTTTCTCAGGCGCTCGCTCTTTGTTGCTCAACATTCAACCACATCAACAGACCATCTTATGAAGTTACCCGAACAAAATACATGTTGTTAGTTTCTCAACAAGAAATTTAGCAACCTCTGCAGCGGACAGGTGGAAGTTTGTCGCAAGAGTTGGCAAGACATCGGCAAACAGATATCCAACGACGACGACCGCGGTTACATCGAGGTTTCGCCAGATATCGAAGTATCCACGTTGAGAAGACGAGGAGGCAGAATACGCATTGGCATAGCAACGGCCAGTCGAAATGCTTCAACTCCACAACAGCCTCGCTGCGCCACCACGCGAGGATAACTACTTACTATGAACGCAGTCAGGCATGTCTACTGTATACAGCCTATTATACCTATTGTTGACATTAAGGACTGTTTATTGCTTTCGACTTTCGACGAGTCCTCGCAAGTCTCTTCTGCTTTTTCTTCGTGTCTTGGCCGCAGTTCATCAGCAGGTTGTGGCACGAGGAAGATGAGGCACCCTTTCCCCTCGACGTCCCCTCTTCCTTCTCCTTCCTCACTCCAGTATTACCCGTCTTCCAGGCAACCATCCGCCTGGATAAGATCTGGAACGCCGGCCTTCGCCTGTCTCGTCGCGCGGAACCGCGGACCCGCGTTGTCCGGTCAGTGGAACCAGGTTCCGGCGACACGGTTCCAGCTCCGGCGGCCGGATTCTGGAAGGCGACCTGACCAGAAGGTCGATGGAACCAGCGCTGGATGAAGAGAACGTTCTGACGCAGACTGGCGCACTTGCTTCGACGGAAAGTCCGCGGTCGACCGGCGCCCGAAACTCCCAGAAACCACTTCGGCCGACAGTCCCCGAACAGACCGGAAGTTGGGTCGTCGGATAGCGTTGTGAAGATACTTCCGGTGGCGTTGACAGGAAGAGGAGTTCGATTGGTCGACGTTTGGTTGCTTGTGTTGTTGTCGCTGTTGTTGTGTTTGTTGTCGTTGTTGTTGTTGTATGGATATTTCCAGCTGTAGTAGATGTCGTGGTTCTGCCAGACGATCTCGTGTTGAAACGCACAGTCACTCTCGTCCAACAAATCAGTCTGAGACAGAAGCAACAACGAAGAGGTCAGTATATACTCTATAGCACGGCGAAGACGACAGCGACAAAGAACTAACGAAGATATATCGATGTAGACGAAGATTAAATTCACGACAATTGGTGACCTATATATGGTGACAGATGATGACCAATGACGTTGACGTTAATGATGACGATGACGATGACGATTACGATGATCATGACCGATGATGATGATGTCGACGACATTGTGGGGCGCGGTGGTGTAGTGGTGGCGTCGCTGCCTTGAAGCCGAAAGATTCGAGGTTCGAATCCACCTCACGTCGCCGCGTAGGGACCTTGGGCAAGTCCTTCACTCACAATAGCTCAGCGCTTCGGCGTGAAACTCCGATGCAGTGTCCGCTCTGTAGTCGGGAGCGCCTCTGAGTAGAGAACTTGAAGGGGCGCTATAACAAGTGCGCATACATACATACATACATACTTACATACATACATACATACAAAGATGACGATGGTTGCGGCAATTCTTGAGCCCAGCCTAACGATTGTGGGTTCGTGCCTGCTGATTCGTCCACGCCTAATCGCATACGCTGAAAAGCAACTGGCAACGAGTCTTGCAATGCGCTATAGTTTCAGGACTGCGGGAATAAAGATTCAGCGACCGAAGAGCAATCAGTGATTCTCTACAGTGCCTAAAGTGTCAGATTTTAAAATAAGTGCATGGACACCATCCATGACCGTCCAGCCGCACTTTAAGCCCTGATTCTCCACGTTCTATGGGACTTGGGAGTAGCTTTGCCTCTATTATAGTATTCACTTCTGCCTTATAATTTTTTACTCATCATTTGCTCTCACCCATATGGCAGTGTAGAGTTTTCCCCTTGCGTTGAGACAGAGGTATCGATCGGTCTGCTTGAAGTGGAAGAGGATGACTCCAAAGACGGAAGACTCATTCGACTCCGATAGACATGGATAGAGCGGAGACGAAGCCAAACTGCACCACAGTAACACCTCAAAGATGGCTGCAAGAATTACGCAAGAAAACGCATCAGACGACAATCTCTATAAAGCATACTATAAGTAAGCATAGATCTATGTAGGCTAGTAGGTAAATAAGTAAGTGAATATATATAAGCAAGCAATCAAAGAAGTAAGTAAGTATTATTACTCTATTACTCTACTTGCAAGCGCACAATGAAACATACAGCATAAAACATTGTTATAATGCAAATTAAATGAAAAGTTGAGTATATATAGAACGACTGAAATGATTTTTTTATCACACATTGTAGTTTCCGTTTAACGACAATGTAAGCCTATGATGAGAAAGATAATTAGGTTAGCATCGCCCTCCTCCTTTATCCAGGCTTGGGACTGGCACTGTGAGAGCGGAGACAGTGACGGAGTTTCAAACAAGTCTCCTGTAGGCTACATACATCATCCAGGCAATAAATCCTTTTTCAATCAACGAATCACAACGTGGTATCTCTAGATTATGTGAGCGAAGCCTGAGGGAACGTTATCCAGTCAGTCGTTATGGTTGAAGTTGATCATGGAGGTCTGAATTAGTAACTGTCAATCAATTCGAAAATTATGGACATATTAATCCGAAAATTAGGGGCATATTAATTCGAAAATTAGGGACAAATTAAGCCGAAAATTATGGACATATTAAGTCGAAAATTAGGGACATATTAAGTCGAAAATTAGGGATATATTAAGCCGAAAATTAGTGACATATTAAGTCGAAAATTAGGGACATATTAAGTCGAAAATTAGGGACATATTAAGTCGAAAATTAGGGTCATATTAAGTCGAAAATTAGGACGGTCATAGTTGCTTACAGAAGAGTGAGTTGGCGTGCGTCGTGGTTCGAATCCTTCCATCCTGTTGGACCTGAACGAAGTACTTCTGTTTCGTGTTGTACAGCTGAGCGTCACGTGGTTTGTTATTCACCGGAATATTCAGCTGTCGTCGATGGCGGGGGCGCCACGAATGGCTACGAGAGCCATTCACTTCCGCTTCCGGTTCCGGTTCCGGTTGAATGAGCCAGTCTACGCCACCGTCCACTGGAATTCTTCTCTCATCGGTCATTTGATAGATTGGAATGGAAGGCGGAAGAGAAGGAGGAGTAGGAGGTATCCACACGGAAGAGGAAAATGCTTCCAAGGCAGACATGTCTAGATGGTAGAAAACAATCTCAGATTAACTAATATAAATTATAAACCATCTGCATAATGAAATTTAGTATTGGTTTTCGACGTGTGCTTTCGAGGTCCTGCTGTATTAAAAGAATGATGAACGCTGGCGCTATTACAATAGGCTTATAGCGAATAATATGAGAGCAAAATGTTTCATTCAAAAAGGAAGCATGCTGGGACAAAGTCATAAACATTGGACTGAGGGTAAGCAGTAAAGAAATTCCCTCAGAAATACCGCGCGCTCGATGTGAGCGAAATAACCTCTGCTCCTTTAAGAGAGAAAAGTGCATATGGCAGTATGATGGCACCAACTCATTAGCCTACTCACTCCTTCAATTCACATACCATTTTATCAATTAACCTGCCCATTCTTTCAATTCAGCTACCCAGTCCTTCAAATCACCTAGCCTACTCAGTGTCAATTCACCAGCTCATTCTTTCATTTCAAAATTCTTCTCTCAATTCCCCATTCATTCCGCCAATTCATCTGCCCAATTCTTCAATTCATCAACTCGTTCTGTTAATTCATCCGGCCATTCCTTAATTTCACCTACTCATTCTTTCATTCCACCTAAAAATCCGTTCGATCCATCCACTCATTTCTTTAATTCACCTACTCAGCGCTCAGTAGGCCGAATACAACTCACCTACTCATTAATTTAGTTCGCTTATTTACGCACCTTCGTTCAATTCACTCATTTCATTCACTAACCGATGCAATTGATTCCATTCAGACACGTGTGCCATAGAACACCTCCCACCCCCACCCCACCCCTCCGTCACTGTACACGATCTAATCAACGAATTTGCATTAATTACAGGTGCGACTTAATACTGAGGAACACGTACGGCCAGGAACACACAGGCATCAGGAACACACAGGCATCAGAAACACACAGGCATATCAACTGATGAATATCTGAAAAGGTACTCGACCGGAAAATAACAAACACTGATTATATCAATGGCAAAACTACCGCCGCTGCTCCACCGCGGTCTAACGCGACGACCCACACTGATCAGGCTGAGGAACACGGGCTCAACATGCACCTCGTATAGTTACATGCATCGTACGACATGCTGTGTAAATAATGATATGCGTGTTTCTAGCTGGTCATTATGTTAACGCAGTGAAGGCCACAGCAGAGGTATCCGTCTTGTAATAATGGTTGAACGAGAAAACATGAGAGGATAGCAGCAGACTGCAGCGAAAGACGGGTGGAAGGCACGAAGGAGGCAGAGAGCCCGAGAGAGGAAGGCACGCAAGGATGGAGGCATGGATAGGGGCATAGGCGTACGGGAGATTTCAGCAGTGGGGGGAGGCAAAGATTTAACTTCTGCTCGAAAAATAAATCCTGAAATCTCGTGGAAAATACTACTTCTTCCCAGAAAAAAGTTGACTACCTTTTTTTAGTCATTTCCCGGTCTGCTTGCCCGAAAAACAGTTTTGCCCGAAATTTGGGGGGGTATTTGCCCCACCCCGGATCCCCTCCTCGCACGCCTATGGATAGGGGAAACGAGCGGTGGAGGGAAGATGAATGAAGAGAAAAGCGAAGACAAGAGAAGAAGACAAATTGAAGAGAACAGAAAAGAATGGAGGAATGGTCGAGGGATGAAGTCTTGGAAAGTGGTTGTTGGGTTGTGAGTGAGTCTCAGCCGAAATATCTGTCACCCAGCATCACACATCTAGGGACCAATTTTGACAGTGGCATTTAGAGGACTTCTTTCCTTAAACGGGGACATGGACGTTCAAACTACCGGGTCAGCTTTCAAGACAGTCGCTAGCCTATAAGGTTAAACCGTCTAAGTTCTGACATGACCATATACAATCCAGCAGGCATCTAAAATAATGTGCTCAAGTGAGCGTTGGGTAACACGTGCATTGAACCAGCGTATATATTATGTTAACAATTTGAACGCTAGTTGTAACCTGTCTAGCCTACTCCATGGATGCAAAGCCTCCTATAAACTATTGCTTCGTCAGAAATCTCAACAACAAGAATATGAATCCAAATTATTTTGACTTTTCATGGTTAGGAAGACATTTGATATATTTGTCTTTTTTGTTCCATAGCACTGCAATAAATCACCATTAATTAATTAATTAATTAATTAATTAATTACATTAATTCATTATCTAACTGCGTGACGAATATAAAAGATTTCTAAATACGATATTAAGGGAGAAAATCTGTGAAAAAAATCAAGTGAGAGCTTATGAGGCGATCCTGAATATTGGGCCCATAATTGATCATGCCAATGTATATATACCTATAGACATGTAGCAGAAAGAGAGACGGACAAACAGACAGAGACACGATAACTGACACAAGTAGGCCTACACACGAGCATACAGACAGACAGACATACAGATAATGACACCGAAAGAATAAATAAGAGACAGAAAGACATACAAACTCATAAATCTAATTAGCCTACTAGCTTCGAAGAACAGTATCAAGTAGCGCTACAAAAGCATAGTTGCAACAGCAGAAGTGTCTGAAAATCATCTAATTATGGTCTAGATTGCACGTGATTCGTAAAAAGTAATTTTTTCTACAATTTATCGTTATGTGTATCCTTGGTGAACTACGCAACTTAACCAATAAATCTTACGGTGATTCATGCGATTTACTGCTCTGTCATTCTTCTTCTTTTACGTCAATTTCGAGTTAGAATTCCGTTAGAACAGTAATCGACGCCAGGCCCTAAAACAAAGAGAACCACAACCAACAAGATTACACCAATATTTAAGCAGAACTTTCCGCAAGGCAGAACAGACATACAAGAGGGCTTCATAATAAAACTTATCCAGAGAAACATCCAAGAATGTTGACCTTAACAATGGCTAGACCTACTCTGAGACCTACAAATTATAGGCTACTACATTGAAGATTAACCATGCAATGCCTGCATAGGCTAATAAAACCAGGAGTAGGAAATTGGCAAATGACTACCACAAGAAAACTCCAGTTCGTAGTAGGCCTATGCATGTTTTCATGCATGCTAGTACATACTTAGGCTTACGCAGACCCTAACGGCATTTACGTATCCAGTCGGTGAGTTGAAGATGTCTGGCGTGGAATAATGTTACTCTTATCAAGTGGAGAACAGAGAATGTCTGGTCTGAAATGACGTTATACTCTCGCCCAGTGGGAGAGTGAAAAATATCAGACGTAGGATCCATTGGCATCTTAGCATGATCAATATCGTCTCAAAGCTGAAATATAGCAACTGAAAGAAGGACTGTAAAGCATAGACCTTCTGCTATACATGTAACCTGCAAACTGCATTCAGAACTCTCGGCCCGATAGTCAGAAAGGCCTGGAATGCACGCGTGCATATAAATGCGTTCGTGCCACATTAATAACTACCGTACTTCGTAGAAAGCCTCAAGGAATGTCACATTTAAAATCAGATTACCCCCAATAAGAGTATAGAAGAATCACCAATTTATCATCTGGCGCCACAGAAAAATCTCATAAATGGAACAAGTGAATCCCTGGAAACTATTGAATAAATCAAGATGTAAATGTCAACAAAAGGAATGTTTTAAATCTGATTTTACGAAGTCAATTCTTCCTGTCCACACATTCAGTTCCAACAAGATTGATCTCCGTTTTTTGGATCACATTTTTGATTTACTTGGCATCAGCTGCAATCGATTTACGCACTATTTATTTATTATTCATTAATTGTAATACCCACGACATCTGACACAATTATATAAGATAAAATTTGTCATTTCATAATTAGTGGCGAATTAATTATATAAGAGGATCCAACCATGGTGGACTGGCGCTTCGTGACCCTCTTCCTATCATGTATCCTATAATCTTATATCCCTTCAGCTTGAACCTGCTATCACATTTCCTGGAGTGAGAGTAGTGATATCACTAAACAAACTTTATCCTACATTATTCCAACATTAAATTATGATTGGTTAAAACCATAGATGTAAAAAACGATCAAAGGAAAATAAAAAACGGTAAAAAACGTCGTTTTTTTCGAAATAATAAAAAACGACAAAAAAACGATAAAAAACGGAAACGGAAAATAATTTGCCTTTGTTACATCTGAAATATCATTTTCAGCTTACAAACCTTAATTGCTTGTGCAATTTTATTACGAAACTGCAAATAACACAACTTTATTATTAGGCCAAAATAATTGGTATAAGTAACATTAATCTACCACAGTTATTTTTTCTTATAACTTTCGTTTTATAAAAAATTCGGACAAATTAAAGGTATTGAAATCTTTTCAAATTTAAATTGTAGACATAAGTCCACATTATAAGTTTATGCTGATCGACATAACACAATTAAAATCTAACCAGAATCAAAAACCACAGATGTTTACTAAATTATATATTGTATATTATTTTGTGCTTAAAATTACTGCTTATAAATATTAATAATTATGCCCAAGAATTTTATATCAAAATAGCTCTTACAAATTTCATTTCTTGTAAGGATCTACTACATGTATTTCTCAAAATTATGACTTAAACAATTACATAAAGACCCTATAGTTAGCTGCATCCTTGAGAGTACGGTGAAAACGTATGGAATATCAGACAAAAATTAAATTAAGGACAATAACATTAGACAGTAAATAATAAAATAAAGTTACATAAAAATCGAAAAAAACGATAAAAAACGATGGGAAAAATAAAAAACGAAAAAAACGACGTTTTTTGGGAGAGAATAAAAAACGAAAAAAACGTTTTTTACAACTATGGTTAAAACCTGGATAAAGTATAATATTTTTTTATTCGATTCTCCTGATCTCTTGATCTGCCCGCTGCCTTTGACTCATGTTGTAACAATTAACGTCATTTGTTTGGTCATCGCTTTGAACACTGTGGTCAATCTATCTGGCAAAGAATTGGTTTGACTTGTTGTTAGGTAATAGCGATCTTGGGTGGCACTTATTAGTGACAGCAAAATCTCGGATACCAAATGAAGATAAATATGCATATATAATGTATATTTATTATAATTATTCTCTTGATATTAAAGGCAAGTCTTTAACAATGTAGGCCTACGTGCCAACCTATATACCACTTCTGCTGAATCTATCGTAGAGAAAATAATTATTTTAAACAGATTATTTAATTATTTATCTAGGGAAGTGTCCGTGAGTGTTTGGGCTTTCGTTTAGGAAACAAGAAATAGGCTAACTTATTGTATTATCAAAACTGTTATAGACCTATAAAAACGAAACAAATATCAGTTAGTCTGTCTGTATATCTATAGCTTATCTAAAGTAGGCCTATGTGAACCAGTGGCGGCGCCAGGATTTCAATTTCGGGGGGGCTGAAGCCTCGACCGAAATCTCATGAAATTTTCTATTTTCGCCGCCAAAATTTCTGACGACCTTTTTTTTAGTCGTCAGTCCCAAAAGTGGATATTTCACTGCAAAAAATTTCGGGTGGCTCTTTTTTAGGGGGGGCTGACCCTCTGGTAGGGGGGCTTAGCCCCCCCCAGCCCCCTAGCGCCGCCACTGCCTATGTCACTGAATAATGTACCTTGAAAAGTTTCATACAAATTTGATCGGTGCAAATTGTTTGGGGCAATATGCAAACGAATTTGGAGGTTTATTTTGACAATTTGAATAAACTTGAGCAGTTCGCGTGAACTTTAAAATAACCCCCGGAAACGTAACGGGTCAGTTCATATCCATTGGTATATTGAAGGCTCAGTCTGAATGAAAAATTTGCAAATCGGAAAAAGAGGAGAAGTCGTTGTTTAGACTTTAGACAATATATCTCGAGAGACGAGTGAGTTAACAAGGAAGAATTAGCGACTCTATTTCTGTAGTCTCGAAACGTGATGTTAGTTGGTGGCTAGTCTTCTACGTCTCTCTCTCTCTCTCTCTCTCTCTCTCTCTCTCTCTCTCTCTCTCTCTCTCCTGCTAATTAATGTAGGCCTAATCGTCGTTCTATAGCCACCAATTTCTGATAATCATAGATGTATCACAAATAGAAGAACATGCCCGTCGACTATACCGGAATATATGCACTGGTTTTTGGAATCAGTTGCACTAATTGGGTTGATAATGTCTGTGCATAGGATTCTGGACAGCATCACCTGTCTTCATTACATTCTGGCTCCTGCAATGCTTACCATTGCACGACCAGAGTCTTGGAATGCTATGCTTATTTAAGAATAAGGACGGTTTACTCCAGGAGGAGAGTCCGTCTTTGGTAGCTTTGTTTGTAGAGGCAAACTTAACTATATTATGAATCCTATGCACATGACATCATATTCGTGGTTTTTATGTAACTGAGCACTTTATGCAACACGTAGGCCTAATCATTGCAAGTCATGAGCGCTCGCACATACTGTGCCACATAGGGTCATAAGGGTCACACGCCCCTTCTCTAGAAAATTGAAACCCGTCTTAAATTAGGCCCTACTACTTTTAATTTTTAGCAAATTTCGTCACACTAAACCGCTATTGATACTAAATCACTATTGACACTAAATCGCTATTGATATTAGCCTAATGATTCACAAAGTGAAACTGAAATATTTAAAATCCAGAAACCTCTATGAAAAATATCCATTTCTTAATTGCCAGCTTAACATTTTCAAGTTCTTGCTAAATAAATGTAACGGTGACAATAATATTGAGCTTTGCCCCCAGTGGCGGCGCCAGGATTTCAGTTTTGGGGGGCTGAACTTCCGCGGAAAATTTCCATTCCCAGCCGCCAAAATTTCTGACGACTTTTTTAGTCATTCGGTCGAAATCTCCTGCATATGCCTTTCAATTTTAGAGGGAGGGCTGAGCAAGGAAATTTTCATTTTTACATGGGGGAAAAATGGATGGCTTTAGGGGGGGCTTAGCGCCGCTATTCTTTGCCCCCTCCTGCGAAAATATATGCAGACACCCATGTTACAAGCTCAGAAAACTTTCGCAACTCTTTCTTAGGCAATTGTCTAAACCTTGTACCTTTCATATCGGAACATAAAATAAATGGAAAATAAGTAGGCCTACTCGTTAGGCCTACTAGAATCAGGTTTCAATATGTAGTTAGAAGTTCACGCACAGTTCCAATATTATAGATAAACATTTGTGAAAATTATTAAATTAGTAGTTCAGATTGAGTAGGCTATACATGTATAGATCACTTGAAGGCAGAACATAACTATCACGATACATAACCCAATACACTTTTCGACTTTTTGCTGGAGATGTAATAAATGTGATCCTTTCCGGTTAAGTGACAACTTATATAAACATCAAGAAATTTTAATGAAATCACGTGAATAATTTGCTGTTAGTCTATTATACAGGTGTTTATGTTTATATTATGGGCTGTTTCCTGTGTCAACAGATTGAAACTGACATTGAAATGAGACATGTACAAACGAAGTACCTTCAGCACACTATTATAGTCAGGAAGATACAAAGCTGGAGAGAGAGAGACAGAGACAGAGACAGAGAGATACAGGTGCAGATACAGAGACAGGCAGACAGAGTAAGAAGCAGACAGAGAGGACTGAGAATGCGTGAATGGAGATGCAGGAAGAAAGATAACAAGATACGGAAAGGCGTGGAAGATGGAGAAAGGGAAGGAAGACGGAGACAGTAAAGGACGCATTAGAGATGGAGACATTGGATATCCAACGAGGTTACAGAGGACGGCAGGTAGTAATGGCTAGACAGAGCGACCACAGACACACAAAGACATCCGAGAGAGCTACTTGAGAGATACTTGGGGTATCAACCCTAATTTAGGCTAAATGGTCATTTCTGAACAGAATGAAGCATCCATAGATTCCATACGGTCCAATTAAATTGCAACTAAATGCCTTCATCATAAAGAAGTTAAAATAGAACTGTTCTGAATATGCTGCAAACTTTATTATAATTTACCTCCCTGGGTCCATTGGGCCATCTGTCAACTCATATTTATATAGTGCGCTCCATTCAGTTTTCCATCGTAAATTTGTCATGTAGGCCTAGGGTCGTTTTGCAGGTTGAAAAATAAGTCAGTTTTCACCTAATAAAATCCTAATTGAACACAGCTTCCTGGGTTCGGAGGTCGGACGGACAACTCTTAGGATCGATGGTCCATGTAAACCCCAGGGGTCATGCAACCCCAAGTTACCCTACAAACGGTTGGAAGTGAGACGAGACATTGTGTTAATTAGCCGTCAGTTCACCACAACCAATCTCCAGAGTCACGAAAGTGCATAAGTGCAAACGGAGAGCACACCAGCATACACACCGTGCCGATATCCATAGGTCTACAGCATACAGTGCTACACGCATACGTTAGATCGTCTGCGTGTTGTACATGAAAATGTACATGATCACGTGTGCACGTGTGTGTATGTGTGCGTGTGTGTGCTGCATTGTGGGCCTTAGGCCTATCCGCCCACGATGCTGCTAAATTAATTACTGTAGTCGATTCGTTTTGCAACTTTCCGAAGCCATAAAGCTTTCTTGCGTCTATAATGTCCGTGAAAATGACTCGATGGCTTAGTGACTCATTTCAACTAATAATCGCATATAGCCTTCGAATACACTGTGAACGAAAAATGGACAACACCTATTTAGGAATATAACCCGAATTTCGCTTAATAAGTCCTAATCCAAACTGGAAATATCATTATCACAGAGTTGATTTGACCATAGTAATTAGGTATTAGGATCTGTGTACTTTGACTATTCATTTTCGAATTGGCCTCCTTAGGCATCAACACAATAATAATTATTGTCTTGTGGGCTTGTCTCAGAAAAGGCAAAACTATTTTGCTGTCGTCGGTAATCACCCATTTGCATGGATGTGGTCATTTTCAAATAATCGCACTGCAACGTTAGCCTACATCTAGTCGAAACTGCATAGAATTTTAAGCCTAGTTGATATGATAGTCACGATCGAAACAAGTTAAGTTTTAGTGATGTGCTTATAGGCCTAATTGGCAATGGCATGCAGAGGGCTACGATTTTGCGTTCACGATGTATAGCCTATGCTCAAGTTGATTGAATTGGGTACTGGCTTACATGGAAGATTTCCATGTGGGTATTTATAGAGCATATTATCCTGTGCGTTTATATTTGTTGGAGAAAGTCAATTAAAAATCGAACTGTATTTCCAGATGGTCTATCAATAATCCAGCCAGCCGCATTTATCACAGCGGGCGTTTAATTGCATGGGGCAGCACGAATTCATGCAGATCACTCTTATTATTTTCATCTGGAGAAGGGGGCCTGCGTATTATTGTAAGCCTATGCACAAAGATACAAAGGAAGATACAGATACAGGTAGCGGCATTTATTCGCAACTCAACTGGAAACTTGCAATTTCGATTACGGTCTAGGGTCATATGAAACCAAAGCTTGTATACAATGTAATAACTTACACATGATTATAAATAGTCTATGATGTAGAAATTGTCCAAGAAGTAGAGATTGCAATATAGTAGGCCTACAACAATGTAACGCTGTCGTTGACAATATGGTATCAAAGTGGTCCATTGAATAGATAGATTAAAACTGAAGCAATCTGAAAGGACATCAATGTTTCAAATTCAGACTGGATTCAGTCAAATTATGCTCAGTGTATCCTCTTATATAGAAATTGCCGAATTTCTTGTTTTTCCTGACTTAAGTTCAAGCGCGAGTAGGCCTATCGCAGGTGTACCACAACTTCACACTATTCTGCATGCTCATATAGCCTACATATACACTAATAAAATATATGCATAGATTTAATGTACATGTAGGCTATAGGCCAATAAGATATATCAGCAAGTTTTTATTAATTAATCAATCAATCGTAATTTATATAGCGCCTCTTCAAGGTACCTTCTCAGAGGGGCTCCAGCCGAGATCAAGCAAAAAGTCAACAGTTTGTGAAATTGAGAACGGCTTGGGAGGTGTCGCATAGTCAAGGGAAGTCCACTCCAGGGTGTTGGACCAACCACAGAGAATGAACGCTTCTGCATTGTTGCAGAGCGAGTGAAAGGAACCATTAAGTCACCATGGATAGCAGAGCGCAGCGCGCGGCGGCCTATGCAAGTGGAAAGAGGGAGGCAAAGCTCACACAGATAAGAGGGTGCCCAGCCTGATAAGCATCGCCACTCCAAAGATGCAATCCTAAATTAGATGCACTGCGGGAAAGAAAGCCAGTGCAAGACCTTATTATATATGTAATAAACTCATTCTTATGTCCCACATAGTATTAGTAGGCCTATGCATAATTGCATGTGTGTGTGCGTGTGTGTGTGTGTGTGTGTGTGTGTGTGTGTATATGTGCAGTGCAACTCTGCATGTCGGCCTACATATTATGTGTTTAGTAGGTCTATAGACAAAATCCTTAAATATCGACTAACTTCTTTTATTCACACACCAATTCCCAGGCGTTTCATTAACTCTAGAATTGCACTGAGAATCCATAAGACCTACTTGATTTAAAGTGAATTCGACACAAACTCGGAAAAGATTTCGTTACTACAAACTTCCCTGGGATCCTTGGTAGAGAATTTTGGCGCATTTGACGATCGGAGCAAGGGACTGTTGCGCCAAAGGGTGAAAGCACGCCAGACATATTATATGACCGTCGTGATAGGTAAGCCCAAGTAGTAGGCCTAGCTAAATACAAGACAATGTCGGGTTACGCCAATTAATATCAAAATCAGTTATTTGCCATTACTCAAGAACATGTGGTATTTTATTCCCGAAACTCTCCCCAGTTCTTCAAAGACACTTCAGCACCAAAGATTAAGACATTAATCGCATTAACAAGCTTGTCGCTTTAATGTCATGGGCGATTTATTATCAGACATATGTGTGTAGGCCCGATGACAGAACGTGAAGTGTTTTCCTATATTTCAAGTTCGTTGACATGTGTCGCGAAAGAAACTCTTCAAAAGACCTAAAATAATTGCCTGGCAGTTATCCAGTCTGCTTGCATGGAAGAAGTATTAATCCATTGGGTGTTTCTGGAATTAACCCCAAGACTTAAGGCGTTTCCTTGAGTGCTCGCGAGTCATTGATCTCTCAACCGGGCAAAGACTAACTGATTTTCGTGCTATTTCTAATACATCTGTTTTGAAAGATATTTGATATAATATTTCCACATTAATAATTTCATACATACATCTATATACTCTTTTGCGTACTTGGACATAGGCGCATATTATATTCATCATGATTGGAAGTCTGGAAATGTAAAAGAAGTTCACTGAAACGAAAGCTTAATGAAACGAATCATACTTGATTGAACTCAGTCGTAATTTAAACGACGGCCATTGGTGCGTGAAACAAACGTCAAATGACGTCATCGAAAAACGATTTTGCCTTCGTTGGAAAATAAATCCTATACACGAAAGCGTGGGCGGGTATTTAATTCCGAGAGCTATAAAAAGAGTTCCTCATTGATCAGAGCAACCCTCCGCTAATAATTTACTATGCTCACCACATATATTTCTCTCGCTCAGACAAGTTACATTACATGACATCACATAGGCTAACAAGGTTTTACAGTGGTTCAGAAGACGCGGTTCAGAAGAAGTAAAGACACAGGCTGTCAGGCACCTAACTCACAATTTTCCGTATGCATGTCGTGAATGCATAATATTATGATATAAGTAAGAGTCCAGGGCTTAAAGTGTGCCTGGACGGTCATGGACGGCGTCCATGCACTTATTTTAAAATCTGAACACCGTCCTGCCACTTATTGGCCAGCACTGACTGGAAAGGTAAGGGGCGTCCAGGCACTTATTTTTCCACACTTTAAGCACTGAGTAAGACTTGTAAATAACCATAATAATTATACACGTTAAAAAGACGTTGTAAAATAATTTCAACTTTATGATCAGCATCAGAATTACGCCTGTCATCGTCGTTACGAAGGCGTCGTTAAACGTTAAACGTTAACTCTTTAACGTCCAGCTACATAATGTTTTCTATGCATTTCAGCGCACGCTGGTCTATAGGGCTAAAGCAGCGGTTCCCAACCCGTGGGCCGCGGGCCAAGAGTGACCCTCCTGGCCTACAAAAATGGCCCGCAGCATATTAATGAACTAAGGAAAACATATGTAAAAATTGGCAATTTGAACATGACAGAATATATAATTCTTTTCTATTACAAATTATTTATTTGGACGTTAATAGATCGTATCAAACTTTCTTTTCGGTTCAGTCGCAAACGGCAAATTACTTAGATCTATATACTCTAATAGATCTCTATATCTCCTTCCGTTCGCCCTATACCATTCTTTTGGCAGTCTGTCTTCTTCCTTCGTTCTTCTCGAAACCTGCTTGCTCTCTCTGCACAGTGGGAGCGCTTCTGAACAGCTCACCCTGAGCTTTAGACACTTTACAAATGATCAAATACAATGCAATACAAACATACAAACAAATTATAATTATTGTGCGTCCAGTGCTAATGCATATTATAGGCCTGTGCATCGTTTCGCGCTGCAAAACCGACGAACAATAATGGTACGACGTCACGCTTGGATACCAAATTTTCGTATCTAAGCATGAAGTAGGCCTACAACGGTTTCCGCCAGAGGAGTAATGGCGCCACACGAGCGTGATTTTAACATGCATGGTTTAGATAGGGAGAATACGGCTTAGCGTATACTGGTTCGTGTGTTCGTCATTAGCGGCTTAAATATACCGCATAATTTAGGTAAAATTGCAATGAACCTGTACGTTAAATGTTAGTCTCTGGCTGTCAAGTTTAGCTGGACAATGGGAAAATGGGAAAATCTCGTTAGATACTTTTTTAACGCTTCTACCGACCCTATATAAACCCCAGCAACGTATGAGCCGGTACCGCTTCTCGGCCTTTTGGCTAAGATCAAAGTGAAATAATAATTAAATGCTTCCCTGCCGGGCCAATGGCGTGGATTAAAACCCCGTAAGCCTCTATACTCTATAGTAAGGCAGGAGGGCCTCTGGCGCACCGTAAATGGTCGTAAGCCTATAATAAAAAAATAATAAAAAAGCAACAACAAAACAGCAAAAATAATTGTAAAACGATGTGCGGAGCGCCGGACTCATGAGCCGACGCTGAAGGAAGGGGCGCTGTGCAAGAGTTCAACAAATCAATGACAGCCATGTGATTGTTGATTATCTTTGAACTTTATCAAACATTCTTTTTTGGTTCAATTATTAGAATTTTATATGCCTTTAGTTAATCAGATTTTAGCCCTGTGGCCCCCTAATGTCCTTTAACTAAGAAAACGTGGCCCTCGTGTCCTCCAACTTAGAAAAAGTGGCCCGACAGTCAAAAAAGGTTGGGAACCACTGGGTTAAAGGATGAGCATCAGACAACCCAACAAGTGAATTGTCCATTTAAAAAGGCTTATGCTGCCCAACGTCTATATGTGCTGCGAAATGCCGAGTACCAGAATTCACTTTTTAAAACGCGCAGTTGATTTGCTCCCATCCATTGTGGGCGCGGTAGGTGCGGTGGATATGTTCGTTGCCTTGCAGCCGGATGGTTGAAGGTTCGAATCCACCTCAAGTCGCCGCGTAGGGACATTGGGCAAGTCCTTCGCTCGCAATTGCTCAGCACTTCGGCGTGCAACTCCGATTCAGTGTCCGCGCTGTAGTCGGGAGTGCCTCTGAGTAGTGAGCCCGAAGGGACGCTATATAACAAGTGCACATACAACAATCCAAGACTGGATCCCCTCAAAAGCAGTAGATGACAACAGCTGCACAGGCGAGTGACAGGTTAAATTTTCAAATGAGTAGCAGAGTAGGTCTATAGGAGATAATAAAAAATTTATATGTTTTTGGGTTTCATCAGCACAGAAGTAACACAAAAACTGGTTGTCGCACATTCGTTTGTTGGTGGTGTGGCGCATAATATTACTATAAACAAAAGAGGACCAAACACAGGTTAAAAATCTTCAGTCCAAACATCTTCAATATCAGAATTACACTACAAAGACGTCTGCTGCCGAGAACACTCCAAAACAGATGCGCTTATAATGTATGCTCTTCAGACCAGATGCGCAATCCAGTAAATTCTAAAGATCATTCCGACAAAAATGAAAGGAGCTTATAACCTCATGACAGAATCTCATCGAAAGTAAGAACTTTATATAGCGCATCTGTTACAAATGACCAACGTCCGAATGTCAATCCAGACAAGTGGTCTCACAATCAGCTAGCTTAACCTCATAGTTAGCTTAACCTCGTCTGACCACAGCATAACTTACTTTGTCTTACACTCCTCAATTTAATCTACCCTGACTTAGGCTTACCTAATCCTCACTTTACCTTCTTTCGCTCATTCTGTCCAATGATTGAAATCTACCTACACTGCATACTTTATTTTACCTCACCTCGGCTAACCTCATTGAATTTGCTTATCTTGTCTGACCTTAGATGACTTGACCTGACCTTATTTTGTCTGACCTTAGATGACTTGACCTGACCTTATCTTACTTCGAAATAGCTGTACTTTTCAGTGCTGATGAGAGTGGCCTAAGACTTCAATAAATACACTAGGCCCTATACAATACTAAACTTACAATAATAATTTCTTTCTGAATTTTCACATTGTAATGGTACCCTTTTAAGATGTCATTTTTGCAAAATAACTGAATTATTTTAGTAAGCTTACTGAAAACAAAAAGAGTGTGTGGGGATGGATATGTGCCCGACCACACCAGAAACTTTTTGAATTTCCACATTGCAATAGTATCATTTTAGGCGGTCATCTTAACAAAATACCTGTACTTTTTCAGTGCTGATAAGAGCGGCCTAAAGACTTTAATAAATATAGGCTATGCTGGCAATAACGGTTGACCAATGGTTGCAAACCTTCAAGATATCGCCAGTGGTGCTTTCTTGAAATCATCATAAGCAATCAAGCGAGCCACTCACTGGAACCTCATCTGTCTGTCTCACCCTTTGGCATCTCTCGGTGCAGTTCAAATAACGTTCCGTATATAACTCGACTGCTTTAAGGTGTTCAGTGAAGGCTTCAATCAAGAAATCAATCATTGACTTATTCAATTAATCAACACTTCAGTTAATCTCAACACCAGTCAGACGTCGGTAAGTAAATCAGTCAACCAACCAACCATACACCTGAGCAATAATTCAGCTCTCATATTCTTTGGTGTTTGAACATTTGAGCGTTTTCACGTCAACAAAGATTGCGGCATGGGGTCTATCTAACAGTGGGGCGCGGTGGTGTTGTGGTGGCGTCGTTGCCTTGAAGCCGGAAGGTTCGAGGTTCAAATCCACCTCAAGTCGCCGCGTAGGGACCTTGGGCAAGTCCTTCACCTGCAATTGCTCAGCGCTTCTACGTGAAACTTCGATGCAGTGTCCGCTCTGCAGTCGGGAGCGCCTCTGAGTAGGGTGCTTGACGGGGCGCTTTAACAAGTGCACATGCAAACAGGCAAACAAACTAAATCGCGTATGATTAGCTTTACCTTTTGTATTCAGAAGTCGAGAGTTGCGGTACATAAATGACTGGAAACAAGAAATCACTGTGGTCTTAAATTGTGAATTGAGGCTGACGGAGTTGTATAGGCCTACCACAGAGCTTCAATAATTCCTCGGAAGATCAGCACGTTTGATTTTCAAATTAAGGTGCGCCATTCTCTCGCACTGCTGGCAGAATAGATGCCGTTTAAACCTTCTCAGGAAAATCGGAATCTTAGGAAAAGAATATCAGACAAAATAATTAACGACTAAAGCCTCTTAGCAATCTCCAGCTCCCTGTTCCGAGAGAAATCTCCCACGAATCACACTCCGTTCCAATATAATCTCCAGTTTAATTCCAGACGCCAGTTTTCGACAGCCACGTTGAAAAATTGCAAGAGATCGTTTTTTAATTACAGAAGACGAATTTCGAACGATGCAGTTTAATTCAGACAGGTCGGAAACAAGTTATCGAACGTTACTCTGTGTTAGTTAATTGCCTGTTGACATATCCTTACTTCGACGACATCCATTTAGCATGATTTGACCTCCATAACAGTGCCAGACGCTCGACAATAAACATTCTCCTAACACAGTGACCATCTCTATAACATCGGTTTCGAAGGTCAATCAGAATGACAGCCTGCAGCCGCAAAGCTAATCATTCTCCACCATAGAAGAGAATTGGTTGTTAGAACTACAATCCAACAACTTTTATTCCAAGTGTAGCAACGCAACGACTTCATAAGTCGTCGAAAACAAAGGCGATGTTGTAGATCCAGGTAACAATCAGGCAACAGGTACGGTTGAGTGAAACAATTGTACTATAGAGGCCTAACGACAGACTACAATAGTCGCCGAGAAGCCTGCTTATTCGTGCCGTCTAACGCAGACGCTAACGTATGTATGTATGTATGTAGACGTCTGTTGGTGGTCAGGCCTGAAACAAGTAGGCAGCAGAGCCTGTGATCAGCTGCAGACGGCGGTTGGGGGGCCGAGGTACTAAGGGCTGGATGGGCCGATGAGGTAGTCGAGACGGGCGATGGAATCGAGGAGGGTCGGTCGGTCGGTCTCTGGGGAAAGAGAAGAGGGCAGTGGAAGAGTAGGAAGAGGGGTGAATGATAAGGGGAAGGATTAGGGATGTGCAGATGGAAAGGGAATGAAAACAGACGCGGAGGATGGAAAGGGGAGATGAACGTGAGCAAGACCGACCGCGTTCTAATGACGACAGGAGCTCACGCGGAATAGCAATTAAGCTATATGCTTGATAGTATAATATAAACACACGCACGTAGGCTATACGCATGCATGCGTGCGAACATTCGTATGTATACAAGCCTGTGCACACGTATACATATGCTACATACGTACTTCTATTTGGAATAAAAGCAGACAGATGTGTATTACATATAAACCAGTAGACGTCTGTTCCCGCTACTTTTATGCTTGACGTTCAGTCCTATAGGCGCAAACGTTGGACAAGGGATCAGACTATAGTTTCCTCGCTCTTCTTCCCCGTTCCTCCTTCTCCATCTACAGGGTGGCTCAAAAAAAAATGTACCACCAGGGAAAATGCGATATCTTCGCAGCCGATTGAGCTTTTTTTGCGAAAATTTCGCAATTTGAAGGGGAATGAATATCCAACAATCCCTGAAAGTTTCATTTGAAACTTTTCATGTTTGCAAAAGTTACAGCTGTTCAAACTTAAAATTTCGTTTTTCCAATTATCCGGAGAATCATTCTCCAATACATGTGATTTCATTAATAGTTTTTGGCAAATTACAACACACCAATTGATGATGATGTCATACAACCTCACTATGAGCTGTAAAGAAGCTGTTTATGAAGCAATCTGCTGGTATTTGGTGATATTTTATAGATTAAGGTCTCAATTCGTGAACCCATTACTGAACGTCACGGGTAAAGTTTCTGCGAAAGATAAAATGGGAACTCGGTCTTTGCATGAACAGAGACTGGGACATCGCGTGATCATAGCAAAATACCCAGTGAAAAGTGGAGCCTGAGCACATTGAAGGCTATCTGCAAACATGTTTATGTAACGAAGATCAGTAGTCTGAAGAGAGGCAGGAAGTGGTCGCTTGGCCTGATGCAAAAAAACACGATTTTCAAGAAATTCGCTTGGTAATCGAAAGGTCAAGTTTGCAAAGCACATCGTGGTTTCAGCATCAGATATGCTGGCGTGTGTTACGGCTGCAAGAAAAGGCTGCATTTAATCCCATTCAGTAGGTCAAACTCATCTTTGAACTCTCTTACCCAGACTCATTGAAGACCAGGTATGCTCTAACATCTGGTTTTATTTTCCAGCAGGACAGTGCGCCTGCTTGCTCGCATGGCAAGGTTGATTATGATTATTGCCATCAACTGAAGTAAATGCATTGGCAAAGATGACTTACAAACTCGCCAGACCTTAGCCCACTTGCTTATCACGTCTGGTGAGCTATACTGGAACGCTGCAAGACATTTAATCCCAAGTTGGAGAACATTGGACAGCTGAAGCAAATCTTGCTGCTAATGTGGGGTTAGTTGCCGCAGGACGCGACCAACAAGGCCATACTGAGCTTCACAAAAAGAATTTGAGCTTGTGTTAAGGCAGGGTAGTGGACACTCTCATTATACCTTACAATAAACTGCAAAACGGAATGCTGAGGTCGTAGTGAAAAGTGATATTATTTGACTTGGAAATCTACAAGTGACGTCAATTTTCCGCGGATATTTGAAAAAACGAAATTTTAAGTTTGAACAGCTGTAACTTTTGCAAACATGAAAAGTTTCAAATGAAACTTTCAGGGATTGTTGGAAATTCATTCCCCTACAAATTGGGAAATTTTCGCAGAAAAAGTTCAATCGGCTGTGAAGATATCGCATTTTCCCCGGTGGTACATTTTTTTTGAGCCACCCTGTAGTCCTCCTTATCTTCTTTCCAGTCATCCTTCTTGAAAGCTTCTCCTCGCCCTCCTCCTCCTCCTTTCCGGCTAGTATTCCCTCTGAGTAGCCCTGTGTGTACATGTAGCTGAGCGTGGTGGTCATCTTTGCCACCCGTTGCGTGCCAGGTGAATTGAGACAACGACCTCAGTTACCCTAGTCCGCCTGCTCTGTCCCTCCAATATCTTCTCCTTTCCCTATTCCTTTCTTAACCCTTTTCGTCACCATTGTCCTTTCAGGTTTCTATTTGAAATAAAAATCCGTCCTAGTCATCTTTGTTTCTTCTCTGTCATCAATTTCTTCATCCTCTTCTTCATCCTCTTCTTCATCTTCTTCTTCACCCTCTTCTTATATTTATCCTCATCCTATAATGACTTTCATTTGTCATCTTCTCTTAATATCTCTTTTCTGTTTTTCTACTGTTCTTCTTATAACTCTTTCCTCATGCTCTTCAACTTCCTATGCACTTTCCTTTTCCATGCTTC